>JAAONU010000012.1:52239903-52839903 GCA_012932295.1 Cyclina sinensis | reverse complement strand
GAGTAGTGAATAAAAAATATCGGTTTAAATATCAATGTCCTATTACCAGATTTTTTAGATTTTTTTGAACACAACTGGAAAGTAATGACAGAGTAAACGATATGCCCTCTGTAGTTGTGGAAATTCCGAACATGTGAATGTATTATACAGTGCAATTTTGTATTCGCCTAGACTGGTTTCAGACTCAGCAATTAATACCATTCCTTAGTAATGTTAAGGTAAATGACTTTTAAGTCCCTTTATAACTGCAGATTTATCTTATTTTGGCTGGTATTGCCAGCAGTGGAAAAATGTTGCTATTAGAGAGGTAAAAACATCTAATATATCAATGCAATAACTTAGAAAGAAAAGGATCATAAAGCCTGTAGCCAGGCTAGTATTCGCCTTGTATCGTATCCATATTAATCAAAATGGATATAAGAAGGTGTATCTAACTATGATGGAAAGAAGTCTCAAGTCTGCATTTTTTAACTGAAATATGCTTACTTTTCTGTATTAAAATGGTTGAAGTACGTTTATTTTTATGATCCATTTAGAAATATTATCGATAACTAATTAACATGACCTGCTTTTAGTGGATTGTTTCTGAACAAAACCATTTTTATTGTGGTTAGGGGTGTCTAAATTTACTACAAAGTCTTCATAAGCTGTTAGCCTACTGAATGATAATTTACAAGGGTCGTTTTGATGAACTTCAAGAGAAAACCTTTGTAACATGATCTAATTGTATGTCCTTATTGTTCAGATTCTACACAGTTAAGCAGCAACAGCGATGATTCACTCAATAGTTCGAATGAAGATAAGTTCTTAGATAAGGGTCACGAGGAAGTTTTAGCTGAAGGTAATAATGAAAGTTATATATTAATTTTTAGTATATTTTAATGAAATATTTTCATACTCCTGTCAGTTAGATATTAACTTCAAATCCAAAATAAAATAAACATTCTTTTAAGAATTTTTTATTTTAAAAGACGGTGATGCAAAGTTTACTTGTTACTGACCGTTCCAATGCGGTAACCCATCGGGTTCTCCTTTTCGAAAATTGTTTCTGGTGTCTTTTTAATTGATCTATGAATAAATTTATTCTATCTTTTCCCCTACTTCTTGACTGTGTACGGATGTAGTTTTTTTACTGTTTTTTTTTCTTCATATATGCATTTTCATTATTTTTTGTTTATCCTGAAATTATTTTTTGCACGTTTACCCAACACCAAGCTAATTATATATTCTTGATAATTGTATGATATTACGAATGGTTTTCGTGTTAAAATCTTTTAAGTATGATTTGTAATCAGCGTTGCTTGGGAAAAATTATTATTATTATAATTATGGAATTCATTATAAAATATAAGGTGTAATCTTGAATATAATAAAATTGTATCTGTCTTACTCTTTAGATCCTACAACACCAAACGAGAACATTGGAAGTGATGTTTCACTCATATGTCAGGATGAAAAACAGCGCTTAGAGAAGAGTCACAGAGATGTTCTATTCGACGAAGGTAATGAGATTTCATAGATATGTCTAAATTCATAACTTTTCGTAGAATACACTAGAATATACAAACGCAAAACTGTTAATTACTAGCGCTGAATGGTAGCTGTTTGAATTGAAATAAAAATGAGACTTTTTGTATTAACGACTTTATATACTGAAATTATTTTCTCCACAGTTATATAACAGTAAGATACTTATATTTTGTAGAAAGTCATTTGATATAACCATTCTTTTTTTCATGTTTGAAATTAAAAGGTATAAATTATTAGCCATCTCGCTACAGGAAGATAGTTTACGGAACTTTGAGTTTAATTTAACGGTTGCCTCTCCTTAAAATATTCTATCTGTTTTTATTTGAGATTCTACAATTGCAAACTTGAAAAGTGATGTTCCACACCTGTATCAGGATGAAGCTGAGTCCCCAGAGAAGGGTCACGAAGTTTTATACGACAGAGGTAATGCGCTGTTTCAGACATCTCTGAAATAATAATATTTCATTAGAACACACGTGTAATTATTCATTTAAAGCCGACATTGGTGCAAGATTTTTCAAACCCATATCAGTCAGTAATAAGAATCAAATGCATAGGCAAACAATTATAAAACAATATGTAGTTTTAAAGTTATAATACTGTTCATAATCGTCATAAAAGTAAAACACAACAAGAATTGTAGAATGCTTAAAAATCATCATCAACATCCTAACTGCATAGTTATTTTCGTGGATTGCAAGATGTGCTTAAGATACATAAAGATTAAAGTATCCAAAAAATTATCTTGACCCACCGGTAAAATAGTACAATCGATTGAGTTTACTTTTCGGTACTAAATTTGTCAGGTCGTGTAAATGAAATGCTGTTTCTAGAAATAACTTACGTATGCAAATTAGCACCTTCCGACTTAGTGGAGCGGTTACAGAAAACGAAGGCATAAATTGGCGATAATATTATATTTGTTTTATTGGGCGGTATTATAAATTTGAATAAAAATGTTGCAGTTGAGACCCGAAATTTACGAACCTAAGGGGTTAGATTCCTAATACCCCTCCTCCAGTCTGAAGAGTATTCAATTCAATTAATTTGTGTAAGATTAAGAATTTTCCCTGAAGGACATGTTTCAAACAATTTCTCTAGTTTTTGGCAGTTTTACATTGTTTTTGTTTTGTTTTTACAACAATAACTTTTATAGAAATTAAATTCAATTTCTTTGGTTTTATATATTTTCATTCGTAACACAGCTTTTCAACATGGTAAATTGATGAAAAATGTACCACATCGTACACACTACAAAAAGATTTGAACTCTTTACTGAAACGTGCTTTTTGTTAATGTTAAATATGTGTAATATTTTAATATCAGTGGGTTTAAGAACTCATTTATTCAAATGTTGTTTTTGTTTATGTTGTACTTTTAATATTGATAAAGTTTTTCTTAAGTTCTCACTCAGAAAGGATTTCTGTCTGTATAAAAACTTTAACTGTTATCTATCATCCAACTACTACAGCATTCTCTTCCCAAAACATTACTGATAACATCAGGGTTATTATGAGAAAAAACAATGGCACTATCATCGGCATACAAAATCTGACATTATATTATCAACAAAACATACGTGTGTTCTGTCTGTTAGATATGAGCGAAACCACTCAACGGACTCAACTTCCATTACTTTCAGGTTTTGACACAAAATATCGTGGTCGATTGTATCAAAGGTTTTTTGAATGTCCAATATAATCATACCTGTATACTGTCCTTTTGCTGTTTGATTTTTTATGTGATCAGATAAATGTACTAGGCATGAGTCAGTAGAGTAGTTTCCCTTAAAACCACTTTGGAATTCATATAGTAGTCATTTTTAGATAAAAAAAGATTCAAACTGGTTGTATACCACCCTTTCAAGTATTTTTGACACAATAGCCAAAATACTGACAGGTCAGTAATTAGAAACATCTGATCTATTATTTTTCTTAAGTAGAGGTTTAACCTTAGCACTTTTTTACTCATCAGGTACAATGTTATTAATTATTCACCAAAAAGCAGATATATATATATATATAAGTATATATAAGCAGCTGCATCTTTCAAAAAACTTAGCTGTTATATTATCTAATCCTGTACTCTTAGAACAATTCAGTTTACACAATTCCTTATAAATAACTTCCTCACTAACTGATTGAAGTTTAAATTTAACATCCTTTGGATTCCTATGTTTATATAAAAAAATTAAACAGTTTTGAATCAACATTAAACAGATTAGGTGGATTTAGCATTGTTTTTACTAAAACAGAAGCTATATTGGTAAAAAGTGATTAAAATAATGACAGCTATTGCATACACTGTTACCGTTCTGATCAGTTATTTACCCCTTCTGAGAGAACGTTTGAAGAAATCGTAGTCAATACCGCTATCTCTCCCTCTATTTGAGGCACATAAATAAAAACTTGGTAAGTCAAAATAAATATGTAATTTTAAGTAAATTTTTGCTTTTAGTTTAGTAAAGTAAGATAGTATAGAGAATTTCTTTGGCTATTGTGTCAAATTTCTCTTGGTTTTACTGGGGTTAAACGCCAGTTGAGTTCATATCCCGGCGGTCAGTCCACCTAACCAGTGTTCCTGGTATCCAACCAGTTTACTAACCAGTTTCTCCGCAAGTGACGGTCTACTTCCTCACTTGCTTCAGAGGTGAGGAACAAATGACCTATAGACGCATTGCTTGATATCAATTATTACGGAGAATATTTTGCAAGCCCTGATGGAGATTGAACCGGGATCGTCAAGATTGACAATCCGATGCTCTACCGATTGAGCTAGCCGGACCGGTTTGAATTTATTTATGAATAATTAAGTGAATTTCTTTTACCTTTCATGCTTAAAATAGGGAAATGCATTTACTTAAAAGTCGGTCTCAATATCACTATACTTGTAAATTCGATTAAGATTTTCATGTCAGCCCAATCCTTTTTCATCCATATCCTCCAAAGCTATGATTCATAAAGAATTGACTGACATTTTATGACATCATCCCCATCCGTCGTCCCGTATAAACCATGTCCATCAATGCTAGGCTTCGCATATAATTTCCTCCTGATATACACTAAATATCATACATATCATACCGAGTGCAAAGGAAAAATAAGCTTTGCCACATTAAATGATCCACTTAAAGACAAAACAAATAAATAACAATAACGAGTAACAAGGTTCTGTTATCCTCTTATCTTTTTTACAGCTGCGGCTAGTGTTAATAGCAAACAGTACCCAAAAGCTAAAAACAGGTCAGAGAAAGGTAGGATGCATCATTATTTTTCTGCTTCTACTTTCATACCCAAAAAAGGATCATGCATTTGTATTAATGAGTTTATTTTCAAACTCATGTCACAAGAGTAATGAACATTTTAGTGTGGGGGATATAAACAAAACGCATTTGCTTTGCTTGTCTTTTTGCTGACAATCTACGAAATGTTATAAACACCGACAGGGCAGTTTTAATGATTCATTGTTTTGGTCAAATGCATTAAAATAAATCACAAAATACATTGCATGGAACATTTCATCAATAATCTCATTTCAAAACAATTTTGACATCAGTAAACATATTTGTACATAACAAAAGGCATCTCTGAATATCTAACAATTACAAAGTTTACTTCTACGCAACGTCAAAATCACCTACGCACACCATACTATAAGTTTATTGTTCAAAGTTGCCATAGAATGACACTAGTTTCTGTTTGAATATCAATTATCCTAGTCTTAAACCTTTTCACAGGAGCGTTAGGACGTTTTTTTCAACGGATAGCAAATGTTGTTAAAGGGAAACCAGACAGAATCCAGGTACGTTTTTCCCGTAATGTGAAAAGTCACAACCGATAAAGAACTTGTCAAAGTCACAACATTGGAAGCGCACAATTCGTTTAAATACAATATTACATACTAATCTAAATTTTTTGTTTTAACAAGCAAAGTTTGGTAAAAAATGTAACCCTAGTAATATAACACAGAAAAACTGCATCAGGAAATTGGAATAAGAGGCAACAAATTCAGAAGAAGAGCTGTATAAATGGACATATGTATTGTACATATTGAAAGAAGAAATACAAAATATGTTTGGTCTTTTGTGCACGTAAATAAGACAATAATTTATTTTTTCTCAAGATATCTTTGAAGGAATAAATGGGAATTCTTTTGAGTCTTCAAGTTTTACCCTTGTTTTTGACATGCATACGATTGTTTAATCATCTGTAACGAAGCACAGTAGAGTAAACTACTGCTTACATGTATAAAACATCAAAGGCTTTTACTCTCAGAAAGAAGAAACAGATCACTATGACTCGGCAGATACTACGACTGAACAAGAAGAAAAAAATACGAGCGAAGTAAGAGACGATCATCTGTATGAGGATGTTGACATACTTCAGAATCCTGGCGGTAATTATATTTGATTTATTATCTCGTAGCTGAAAAAAACGTGTTACTTTTGAATCTGTCTTTTTATTCAGAATATTATTATGGGGTTCACTGGACCAGTGGTAAAGCTAATAGGGGCCTGTACGGTTTCTTATCAATAATAAAAACACAACTAAACCAATGACTCTCAAATTGGATGTTTGGTATGATGAGAATCTGACTTTTTTACCTTAGGTTAGCTTGAACATTGGTAAGGATCACAAGGGCTTGTACTAAGGAAACGGGATCCGTTATTAATAACGTAGCAAAGCGATGCTTGTAGATAGGTTGACATGATGAGAAGAAGACCTTTATGACTTTTGTGCCTACTGGATCACAGTACCGCATTGAGATAATGGTTTCAGATAAAAAAAGATGTTATTTTTATGATGAAAATATGACTCCATTTAGACACACTCGGTCAAGGTAAAGTTTGCAGGGGTTTGCACTTGAAAAAGACTGACTAAAAAGACTGACTAAAAACTGCGGTTAGAACCTTTATAGTTTTAAAAGATGGTCGGTCTCATTATAAGAACTTTGTGCCAAATGAGTCAATGATAATGTTACTTTGGGCTTTTTCTTCAAAATTAGTTTCCTGTTCATAACTGAAAAAATAAGAACAACTGAATCAAGGTCCTCAAAATGTACGGAATATTCTCGCGTAATGAATGTTGATGTAACATCTTTTACCTACTTGATCAAAGCTAACAGCCTGCATTTTGAAAATGAACAATAAACAAGAAACCCCTTTCCATTAAATACTTAAGTATATTTTCATATGTTATAAGAGAAAACATATAGATCATTGGTCTGTAAAATATTGGCAGAAGTTCGGAAGTACTACTAGCACAATTCTTCGTATATCTACATGGTGGAGCCTGCACGACATTCAACACATGAAGTTTGAATGTTGTACTTTCGTGGAATTCGAGATGCGAATTTTCGACGTGTTTAAATTGACTCAACACAGGTCATTTTACATTCAAAGTTTGAATTCAGGTACTCGCATAAATCTAGTTCCTGGTCGTTGTGTTTATATTGTTAGGTTCGTAAAAAAGGCAAAATAATGTATGTTACTTTAATTATTTATCATAGTTCAGAACTGTACGTACATCATGGTGGTTATGATAAACATAATTGTGTGTGATTGCACCTGCAAAAGGAGTGAAAATATTTATGACACCAAATATCAGGGCATGTATTTGTGCGATATCTCTTCTTCAGAAACCGTTAAAGTTCATGCATTGTTTGACTTCCATGCAATCTACTCTAACGGTGTCAGTTTCTCAAAAGGAGACAAGCTGGGAGTGAAAGACAATATCAAGTACGTATTAACATTATTTTACACAACAGTATTGATATATGCAATTTTATTTATCTTCACCGGTTTCAGGGTTTAACCTAATTTTATTAGTACACGAAAGGTTAACAATAAATTATTTATTAAAGGAGCAAATTAGACTTTCCTGAATATAAGTCAATTTTTTTGTCACCAATGTTGAAATTATTGATATAGCAAGCACAAAGGCACGAGGATACTATACATGTGTCTTAAATTTTGAAATCTCAGACTAAGATATACTTTAACAGACCAACAGTGCCACGTTTTAGTACTTCCAAACAATTTTGTTTTCAAAATAAACTATAAAGTCTACATTGACTAATGTTAAAGCCGGCCCGGCTACCTCAGTCGGTAAAGCATCGAATTGTCAATTTTGACGATCCTGGTTCGATCCTCATCAAAATGTCTCCGTGATAAATTATCTCTGACAATGCGTCTATAGGTCATTTGTTCCTCACCTCTGAAGCTAGTGAAGAAGTAGTCAGTCACTTGCGGAAAAATTGGTTAGTAAACTGGTTGGATACCCAGGAACCCTGGTTAGGTGGACTAACCGCCAGAATATGGCATTGAGTGTAAAAACTGGAAAGGAAAACTTAAATATTTTAAAATTTCTTTTGTCTGAAGAAAATTATTTAGAAAAAAGAGCTGTCACTGAAAATTGACATATGCCCCCAACATTTAGGTTTGAAATGAAACTGGTGTAAATATATAATTGAATATGCCTGTGGAAAGGAGATCAGACAAAAAAAAAGAGCATGAACTGAAGGTAAATGGTAAAGTAATGTTTTAAGCTCAGCTGAGCACAAAGTGCTCAGGGTGAGCTTTTCTGATCAGTCTTTGTCCGTCGTCCGTCCGTCCGTCCGTCGTCAACTTTCATTCAAATGACATCTCCTCTGAAACCAAAGGGCCAAATTAAATGGAACTTGCCTGGGATGTTCCTTGCATGAAGCTCTACCAAGATTGTTCAAATGGTTCTGGTCCATTTCATTTCTGGTTCACTGGAGCTAAAATTATATTTTAAAAGTTGGATCTTTAAAAATCTTTTTTTCCGAAACCTCAAGGCCTGGAGCTTAGATATTTGGAATGAAGCATCATCTAGTGGACCTCTACCAAGTTTATTCAAATTATGACCATGGGTTCAAAACTGACACCACCCCAGGGGTCAGTTGCTTTTACATAGACTTATATAAGGAAAACTTAAAAATCTTCTTGTCAGAAACCACAAGGCCTAGCGTTTAGATATTTGATGTGCAACATTGTCCAGTGGACTTTAACCAAGTTTTTTCAAATCATGGCTCCTAGGTCAAAAATGGCCCAGCCCCGGGGGTCACATGTTTTACATAGAGTTATAGAGATTTATTTTTAAATCTTCTTTTCAGAAACTGCAAAGCCTAGAGTTTAGATATTTGGTGTGTAGCATTGTCCAGTGGACCTCTACCAAGTTTGTTCAAATCATGGCTCCTGGGTCAAAAATGGCTCCGCCCCAGGGGTCACATGTTTTATATAGAGTTATATAGGAAAAACTTTTAAAAATCTTCTAGTCAGAAACCGCAAGGCCTAGAGTTTAGATATTTGGTGTGAAGCATTGTCCAGTGGACCTCTACCAAGTTTGTTCAAATCATAGCCACTGGGTCAAAATAGGCCCTGACCAAGGGGTCACTAGTTTATATAGAGTTATATAGGGAAAACTTTAAAAAGTCTTCACATCAGAAACCAAAGGGCATAGAGCTTAGATATTTTGTATGTAGCATTGTCAAGAAGACCTCTACCAAGTTTGTTCAAATCATGGCCCCTGGGTCAAAAATTGCCTAGCCCCGGGGGTCACATGTTTTACATAGAGTTATAGAGAATTTTTTAAAAACCACAAGGCCTAGAGTAAAGATATTTGGTGTACAGCATTGTCTACTGGACCTCTACCAAGTTTGTTCAAATCACGACCCTGGGGTCAAAACTGGCCCCACCCGGGGGCGGGGGGTTCATTTGATTTTACACAAGGATTTATATAGGGAAATCTTTAAAAATCTGTTGCTCTGAAACACCAAGGGCTATACACTCAATTGTTCATTGTTATGTCTCCAAGGCAACCCCGCCCTTCTGATGGAGACATATTGTTTGCCTTGTCCATGGGTGTCTGTTTGTCTGTCTGTCTGTCACACTTCGTTTCCTTTCAATAACTTGAGTACCAATTGACCCAAAGCCTTCAAACTTCACAGGGTTATTGCCCTTATTAAGTACAAAAATTCCCTTTTGTGTTTTGGGTCAGTAGGTCAAAGGTCAAGGTCAGAGGGACCTCTAGATTGAAAACCATTTCCACTCAATAACAGGATTACCATTTCGCCCAGAGCCTCCAAACTTCATAGGATGATTGCTTTTACTAAATATAAGAACCATGTTGTTTTTTTGGGCTAGTATGTCAAAGGTCAGGGTCACAGGGACCTGTAGAGTGAAAACTATTTCTGCAGAGTAACTGTAGTACCATTACACCAAGAGCCTTCAAACTTTATAGGATAATTGTATTAGAAGAACCCTATTGTTTTTAGGATCCATAGGTCAAAGGTTAAGTTCACAGGGACCTGTAGAGTGAAAACTGTTTCTGCTCAGTAACTAGAGTACCATTTTACCCAGAGCCTTCAAACTTCATAGGATGATTGTCTTTACTCAGTAAAAGAACCCAATCATTTTTGGGGTCAGTAGGACAAAAGTCAAGGTCACAGGGACCTGTAGAGTGAAAACTATTTCTTCTCAGTAACTGGAGTATCATTACACCCAGAACCTTCAAACTTAATACGGTAATTATATTAGAAGAACCCTATTGTTTTTGGGGTTTGTAGGTCAAAGGTCAAAGTCACTGGGACTTGTAAAGTAAAACTTTTTCTGCTAAAAAATTGAGTACCATTACACCAAGAGTCTTCAAACTTATTGCAAAGCTTTTCAAACTTGCAAATATAAAAACCAATAACGATATTTGTAACATGAGCAATGAGACTCAGGTGATGGTCCTCTATTTTTTTCAGACTTCTTGTATGAAGGTTGAAGACACAATTATTCAATGAAATAGAAAGCTGTGAGTTTTGCCTTGAATACGAGAAATATTGTTTTATTCCCAGACTCTACTGACGTTTTATATATAATAAAATCCCCCAAGCGGTTTTGGAGATATAGTTGGACAAGATTTTAATATAGAAGTTATAGTAAAAATGACTAAGAGCCCTTAAGACTGCCAAAAATAATCCGACCAGAAACTCCTGACGATATGCAAAGCTAGGTTTGGTGACAAACATTCCTGTGTAGTTTCAATGAAATCTTCCAGTGGTTTTGGAGATGAAGCGTGGACAAGATTTTAATATAGAAGTAAGAGTAAACTAGAAACGTGTCCATAGGACACAGATGCCCCCACTCAACCTAGCTACTCATAAAGCTAGCAATACGTCCATGGCCATGAGATAGTCATACACGCTTAATCATTAATAAGATTGGTTTAACAAAATGACAAGTATAAGAAACCTGTTGTTGTGTGAAGACTCAAAATACTGTCTCCAACACTGTGACCAATGGATGAATATTATCCTTCACAATTCTATATGCATATTTGGACATTCTTGGAGTTTGCAGATGGTAAACAGGTGTTTTCATGTCTAATTTGTACTAAGTTCCTAAGTTATCATACTTAAGTAAGGCTGTTTATAATAGTCCATTGTCATCGAAATAGTTAACAGTTTTAAGGAATTGTTGGAACAAAATTCCACCATTTCCAAACTTAAATGTTAAATTCTGCTTAAGCTGGTGCTAACGGGCGTGGACGGTAACTTGCATTTTCCATTACTGTCCATGAACATGCTCAATCAAACTGAGTCTGCAATTTGACCATTGGAACAGCGTTAAACTCACTAAGAAGAAGGAAAAATTTTTAGGTATCAAACTGTAGGACAACAATGCTGTGGTTTAAGAAGTAGGCTGACAGGCAGGTTAAACTGGGTTGTAGAATATTATTCTGTATGTATGCAAGTTCAAGTGTAGAACTTGTAGAAGTTGGGAACTGCACACACTGGGAATAGTTATTTAATTTCTGTGACAGTCTTGTATAATTTGTATAATTAAAAGCTAAGTTGAAATCTCCAAGCAGTACATCTAGAGAAATTTGGTCTGCAATATGTGTTAGATCATTAATAAAGTCTGTTATGTTCGAGGATAGAGTTCTATAGAGAAGACAGAATGACCTTGGACAGAGCTCTGATGAGATGGTAACTGACACGTGTTCTATATAGGGTTGATGTGAAACACTCGAAGTTGTCAGTGGCAACTTATCTCGTGTGTAGAACAACAAACCATGGCAGTTGTCTTCCGTGACATAGGCAAACATGTCAAGCTCCACCAAACACGCTGATGGTACTGTACTTGATTCTCATAGACATTTGCTTCAGTCAGACATAGTATGTCAACCCTGCTCAGAACTGGGTGACTCTAGCTCCAGCGCTTTTGCAGTTACAGACGACACAAGTTGACTATTGCAAATTTTGAGTATGTAAGGGGCCATATCTCTAACAATTCCGAAAAAATCTATAAGGGAAACCCCAGATGTACAACTTTACATGCTGATCAACATTCCTGTAAAGTTTCTTGACTTTAGGTGCAGCGCTTTTGCACGTACACAAGTTGAAATTTACTATTTTTGACTAAGTAAAATACCATTGCAGTAACAGTTCCAAATTAATCTATACAGGAAACCCCAGGTGCACAATTCCACATGCTGGTCAACATTCCTGTAAAATTTCTTGACTCTAGTTTCAGTGCTTTTGGAGCTACAGGCGACACAACCTTTTGGGACGGACGAACGGACTGACGTACGGACGGACAAGGGCAAATCTAAATGCCTCCCCCCCAGAGTGGGGGAATAAAAATGACTAAGTGCCCATAACTCAGCCAAAAATAATCTGAGCAAAAACTCCTGACGATATGCACAACAAGGCTTGGTGACAAACATTCCTGTGAAGTTTCGATGAAATCTCTCAAGTGTATTTTGGAGACGAAGCGAGAACAAGATTTTAGAGTGAAAAAATGACTAATTGCCCATAACTCTGCCAAATATGAATCGAGCAGAATCTCCTTAAAATTTGCCGAACTAGGCTTGGTGACAAACTCTCCTATTAAGTTTCAATGAAATCCCTCAAGCGGTTTTGGAGATGAAGCGAGGACAAGATTTTACAGGACAGACGGACGGACAGACAGACGGACGGCCGGCCGGCCTGACGGACAGACAGTGCGATTACTATATGCCTCCCTTAGGGGGTATAAAAATAACATTGGACATTTTCTTGTGAATATAGAACATGATAAGTCTATTTATGATCTAGTAAAGGTCACTTCTTCCTCACACGGATTCATGTGCTTTTCATATACATATATAGATTTTTTAGACACCCTCTTTTCCTTTCCTTTCAAAAGGCATTGTTCTCAAAACTTTGTTTGAGGCATACCTTTGCTCTGGTAAGACTAAAGGGTCATTTAAGACCCTCTTCAAAAGGCATACGTTTTACGTAGAAATGAAAATGAATAAACCTTGCATGACATCACTATGCCAAAAATTGTGAAATATGTTATTTTAGCATTGTCCAACTTCTGCTAAGATTGTTCAAACATTGGCCCTTATGTTAAATGTTTTACAAAAAATGTAAACAAATACACCTTTGTGTATATCCTCGCCCGAAATCACTGTAACAGAAAGTTGAAATTTGTTTTACTAATATTTTCAAGCAATCACCATGATTGTTCGACAGTTGACGTTTTTATTACTATCACTGGTCTTTTTTATTTAGATACATTTATAAAACACACAGGCACCTCTCCCTCCACACACACACACTCACACGCACAATCCGAATGATTTGACATTTGTTATTGACATTGACTTTATCTAACTTAACTACTCCTAGATTCAAGACCTAAATATTTAGTATGATGCATTATCTACGCATTGTATATGTAAATAAAGTGCGCCTTGAGTCATTTTAGTCCTACCATGTGGTCACATGTTTTGCACACAAATAAATTTCAAAACCTTTTAAAATCTTCTTACTCAAAACTACAAAATACAAGGCTGAGAAAAGCTGAATTGTTGCCTTTTAAACAAATGGCAAATAAGCAAATTATGTAGTATAGTTTGTCGCATTTAATAGTGAACATCTATCGAATTGTTCGGTGCTGAAGTTTAGATATTTTTCGGGTGGTGACATGTGCGTGTAACCATGTTTTTTAAATTTTAGTTTTCATCAGCCTTACACGGGTGGTCAAATGTATTGGTGCAATGTTTAAGTGGTTGTACAAAGCTGATCAATTCAGAGCCACCATTGCCGCTTTTTATTTAGTTTTTAATTTTCAAGGTCTTGTTTTTTAGGTCTCCTGTAAGTGAAACCTGGTGGTTGGCAACACACTTAAAGACAGGAAAAGAAGGTTATATTCCGAGTAACTATTTCACGAAAAACGAGTATGCAAATTATTTATTTTCATATTGTAAAGTAGATTTATAAGCATAGGTAGTAGCTTAATAACTGTTACATTGGAATGATAACCTAGACAAGTTTAGTTGGTGACGCATTACAATTGTTTGCCATTCATTTTCATTTTCCCAAAATAACGCCTGTTTTGACACGTAGAGGGAATAGCAAACTGTTACAAACCCTCTTATACAATTGTCAATTAGTAGTCGTGAATGACTATAAAATTTACATAAAGCATCAACATGCTTTTTAAAGCAGGGGATCAGTGGTCCAGTGGTAACACGCTAGACTGGTAACCCAGGGGTCCGAGATCGATCCCCCGCACCTGCACTAACAGTACTAATTGTCTTTTTGATGAGACGTTATACCGAGGTCCCATGTATCAGTGCTATGCACTGAGCATGTAAAAGAACCGAGGGTGTCTCTGGAACGGGATGCCTTCTGTATCTTGCATTATTCCACACAATATAAAATAACTAATCTCTGCAGGGGGCGTCGTCATATTGGCAACCATTACCGACTATAAATAAACTAAATACAACAACTACGACATGCTTTTTACGTTTTAATGTAATTAGGTTATTGTTATGAAATGTTATGTTATAATTTAGCAAACTTTATTCCCCACGATACTCTTTAATTTCTACTTTTACGTGTGTCTTAAAATGTCATGCCTTAAAATCATCGTGTGTTATATTCAATGAAAATTTGACGATCATTTCTTGCGATTACATTGCCAGATTTGTTTTTTTTGATGTTACGACGTAAGTTTCGTGTAGTTAGCGAATATTATTTTTCCGCAAAAATATGTCCCTGCGAAATCGTCACCTGTATGAAAAACACGAAATATTGTATCCGTAAACGTTTCTTGGTTTACAATACATTGATGTATATCTTTACTTATACTGAATAAAGCATAGCTGATAATTTAGCCACCAATGTATTGGTTCATTGCCTATGCTTACTGAACTTCATGATCTCCCTACGGTTAGATCTCATTTCTATCTTCAAGATAACCTTGAATTTCCACTATTATCATCTGTATCCCAGCCAATGACACTGCAGTTTATTATGCGTCTCGATAGTTTACAGTTATTTAAATAGATGTTCACAAGTTGAACGTACGCTACCTTGATTTCCAGAGGGGTGAAGAGTTGCTCTGACTGGCTGATGGATAGATCACGAGAATGTGACCTTCTGTTGGTCATCCTCAGATCCTAATAGCGTAACGATTTTTGTATTTAGGAGGAACGAAGTGAAAACAGTATAACCATAAATCAGAAATCAAACACCGGAAGTTATCGAACTGACAGCATGTACTTCTGGTTACTCCGCAATACAAAGTAGTTCTTTGGGATTATTATAAAAGTGACTAATTTGATTTATAGCTTTCAAAATCAAGTAAAGAAGAATTGAAAATTGTACTTGTAAACTTTTCAAGTAACTTGTATGATGATTATACACAAAAAGAATCAGCACTCG
The DNA here is from genome assembly GCA_012932295.1 of Cyclina sinensis. Lineage (NCBI taxonomy): Eukaryota > Metazoa > Mollusca > Bivalvia > Venerida > Veneridae > Cyclina > Cyclina sinensis. The sequence goes on along the minus strand of JAAONU010000012.1, from coordinate 52,824,642 downwards.
CTAAATACTAATTTTTCAAAACTGAATCGTTCTAATTTTTTACGGAGGTAAAACAATACACGACTTTTCTGTCTAATGCAATTGACTGATCCAGTCAAATAACAGCGTTTATACACACCTCCGATAGAGAGATAAGCATCGCTGTTTTTGTTAGATCAACGCGCTGCAAGCACAAGTATTCTCTGCTCCTGGTAATGGTATTATGGACTTAAAAATATGATCAAATATGATTAAGTAGTGTTAATTTTTTGCGGGCCTAACCCAGATAAGAACCAGTGACTTAAAATTTCAATCAGGTCTCAGCACTGATAAATTTATATTCTAATAGTTAATTTTAAATTAAGTATTCATTTCATAGGCAAGTGCAGTATCAGCAAACCAACAGAAGGCATGTGTACTTGTTCAATGTTAGGAGTGAAGAAAAGAACAAACTTTTTTTCTTTTTTTTTTCAATTCCAGCATTTTAATAGAAACAATCACAGAATAACTATTGAAATAATTTGCTAGCATTTTTTGATAAGTGATAGCAAAAGTTGTGGACTAGTTATTATTGATGATTATTTTCATTTTATTATTATGTCATTTGACTGAGTAAAAAAATATTGAGTTTAACATGGCAACTTGAAAATATCACGTTTGATGTTTATTAACATTTTCTTAACATTTGGTCCCTAAATAATAATAAGTTAGCTCAACCTTGCCCAATGCATTAATCTCCCCTTCATTCAGGGAAGTAAGTGCTGTTTGGTGTGGTGCTGACAAAATTAGAACTCAGTAAATATCAACTGATATGATTCTGGCCATTTATGTCTGGCTTTTTTTGCCGATTTCTGTTGAAGTAACTTATTAAATAAGGACCTTAAGTGCAAGTTTAATACAATTAAGAACACGCATATATTTGAATAGTTAGGATAATGAACGTTTCGCCACCTGTCAGTTGCCTGTCTCTATAAATTCGCTACCTATCTTCTTTTGCACCCAGTCTATTCGCTACTTAGTAGATTCGCTACAAGTTTTATCGCCAAATGGCTAACTTGTAAATAATAACCTTGCCTGAACGAATAAGGTATTTATTTAAAGCTACTGACACACAGAAGGCTCGACAACGCAAAAAATATTTATACAGCTTGAAAATATCCAAACTAAGTTATTTACTCATAATTTGTCACAGAAACACATCACAATATAAAGTTTTATACAATTTTATCGGTAAAAAATGACCCTGTTATTCATGGGGTAGATACTTTATTTATATGATAAAGTTTGACAATTCTTAATAAGCTGGTTCAGTGGCGTAGATCGTCGTCCTGTAAGTACTGACCAAAAGGACATGGGTTCGAATCCTGGTGAAATCAATTTCTGTTTTTGCTTCATTATTATAATCATTAGAATGTGTCTCCGAGAAAACACATAAAGTTGTTTTAAGGATTGTATATGCATATGATAGATTAAAACTATTGAATTCTAAAAATATAAATTTACAATAGAATCTTATTTGCACTGAAAAAAGTGTAAATTCGCAATTAATGGAAAAAATAAGTAAAATCAAAATGTTGTTATAATATTGCAAAATATTAAAAATCGGGTAACGAAAAACTTTCTACTGGATAGCAAAACGGCTGGTGCAAACATGAAAGGGTAACGAAACAGACCTTGTGGTCTCTAGATACAACCTCTGACAAATGCTACAAGGATCAGTGGTAAAAGCTTTCGTTTAGCAAACTACATATACTTATGATCGAGGTATCATGAGTACAAATTACACCCATAGATGATTTAAATGCGCTTACAGTTCTATAGTTTTTAAAATATTCTGTATGAGTTAAAGTGCATGTATCCATCACATTCACATCTTCAGAATTTTCTGCGCAGACTTGATACCGTGCATCAATGTTTTTCATGTTGCAACTTTAAATATGTGTATAGATTTCTCTAGCGGCCAGTAAGTAAACGACAGAAAGCAGCGATCTAAAGTTTAATTTGTTTGTTTCTTTATTATTTTTCTTCCATACTGGTTTTCAGTCCTAATATCTTCGATAATTTATCCTTAAAGCAGTAGTAGAGGTAGTAGTATATTGTATTGTGAGCAATTAATTTAGGTGAAAACAGTAAATAAATAACCCGAAATGTGTAAAAAATACTGCAAATATATATTGCCGCCTTAAACGCTGACAACACAGATGTTAACAGAACCCAATTTCTTGACTCCATGACCATGTTCAAAACATTCAGCGCTGTTTAACTAGAAGTAATTTGGATATCAATCTATTCAGAGTTGTCCTAGACCTACATAATGACTATGTAAAATTACCTCTTGTGACATGTTTATAATGTGACACATACATCCTACCTTACATGAAGTAAACTTGCATAAAGCGTCTTATTCTGTCAGATACTTAAAAAATTATTATAAGGCATTAATAATTTCAGACTGGGTCTCATCTTTTGTATAGGAAATGTGACATGAAATTAATTTAAGGCAGAACATGGTCATGATGAAACTCCAAACGTTTTCATTGAAGTGTTTTAATCCTTACATTGTTTATGACTAAAATATTTGGAGATCTGTGCTTATTAATAATGAAGCTGTTTTTAAGAAAAGCATTAATATATATATTTATTATTATATACATTATATATAAGTAAAAGGTATCAAAAAGTAGGGATTGGAACGAATACCGAAATCAATATTCTAATATTTGGTCTACCATATTGGAAAAAATTAGAATTTTCGATTTTCGGACTTTTCATCAGTTATCCGGGTTCCGATATCCGAATAAAGTTACTGTTTAAATGTTTTCGTTCAGACCAACGTGTTTTAGGAAACTGCTGTGTATAATCAAGAAATGGCTTGTTTAATAGAAGCCTCAAATACTTTTTGTGATTGGTATAAACACAAGATATTCCGTTCTTTAAAACGCGAATAATCGCCATAAATACGAGCAGTTGATAATGTACTAAGGGTTGTTTTTCTCGGTCAAGATTCAGGAAAACAGGTAAATTTATTGACATTGATTATTTAATCAACATGCAAACTAAAAGCAAAGATGTTAAAAAATATTTTAAGCAAATCTATTAGAGGAAAATATTTGAGTTATTCTGATTGCTTTGACAATAAAACAACAAAAAAGTATTATCAACAGAGTCAGAAGCGTGATAAGTTGTTCGTGTACATTTTTGTGTTTATGTTATCTTATTACACGCATTAGGAATACCCCGACGATTAGCAAAGGGCTATTGTTTCAATACGTAGTAAATTTTATGAATGATTTTTTTTGCGGATGAATACTAAATTAATAACTTGTTATTTTTACAGTTAGATTTGCAAAAAAGAACAAAAATGAAATTATGCCTCATGCTTTCAAAATCAACAGAATTCTGCATTATCAAAGAACTGTTATCAAACTCATACATCATGTGTTGCTATTTTTCAACGCGAATTAATGGATAAGAGGTGGTCATGTGATAGTAACTAGAAAATCTGGTGTGTAGCTTTAGAAGATTCTGCTTCTAAAAATCGCTACGCTATTAGGATCTAGATCACCGTTCTCATGACAGGCACTCATCAGTCAATCAGAGCAGCTCTTTCATCCTTCTGAAAATCAAGGTAACGTGTATTCAACTGGTAAAAATCTATATATGTATAACTGGAGTCCCAAATATTAATCCTTACATCTTGTAGGTTGCTTAACATAAATATACTGTTTATGAAGTCATAGGCAAACTTATTTGGCAATATCTTAAAAATAATGATATATAACGTATACTCAGAAAATTATTAGTTTTTCAAAAATGTCTATTTTTTTATCTGTCTCCGATGATAAATATTGTTTTGCCATAAGGGTTTACGCGCTGTATCAACACGCCGCGTGTACAGGTAACTATCAAGACGCATCATAAGCTCCAGTGTGATTGGCTGGTATATCAGTAACAAAGTTGGAAATTCCAGGTTAAAAATAAAAAAGAAATGAATGGGTCGTCTTCAGATCTAACCGAAGGGAGATCGTGAACTTCAGTGAGATTGTAATTTTTTCCACAATTTAAAAAGGGTAAAATAAGTTTGTTGTTTATACGTTTAAGCTATTCAAAAATTATTGGAGTTATCAACTTGAAACTTTATAGGTGTTAGATCTTATTACGGAAACGTACAGTGCCCCAAAACCGTAAATCCCTTTTGCATAATTTTGGATTTATTGCCCTTTGTAATTTTTCATGCTTATTGTCCGGGGAATACCTAAAAAGTATCGGAGTTGAAACTTCATAAGTAACTTCATAAGTAGATAGATCCAATTAAGAAAAGTAAAGTGCCAAAGAACTATAACTCTCTTTGTATAATTTTGGAGTTATTGCCCTTTGTAATTTTGCATACTTAATTTTTATCCGGGGCATAACAAAAAAACTATTAGAGGTATAAACTTGAAACCTCATAGATGGATAGACTCGTTATGGAAAAGTGCAGTTTCTAAGAACCATATCTCTCTTTTGCATAGTGTTGCACTTATCGCTCTTTGTAACTCTTCATTCTTAATTTTTGTCTGGAGCATAACTCAAAAATTATTGTAGGTATCGACTTGAAATTTCATAGATAGAAAAACGCAGTTTCAAAGAACCATATTTCTCTTTTGCATAGTGTTGGAGTTATTGCTGTTTGTAATTTTTACTTAATTTTTGTCTAGAGCATAACTCAAACATTATTGGAGGTATCAACTTGAAACTTTTTAATAAGCATTTCTAGTTACATCTAAGTTTTTTCTGTAGCAATCAATATCTATTATTTCTGCAAAGAAGGATTAATAGTATATTTTGATGGAGAATATACATCTATAATGTTTTTATACAAAGGACACTTCATGACGAAATGATACCCATTATCAAATAATATCTTTACAATTTTTACAAAGTCGCAAGTGTTTAGGTATATTTGAATATCTACCAGTCTCAATAGCAAGATCAAGTCTGAAGGAAACTTGCTTAGAGTGTTTTGGTTATTTTTATATCTAAATCAAATTCGAATATTAAAAATTTAGGTCAATGGCAGAGATAAAAGGATTTTTTCATGTGTTTTCTATTATAGATATTTGCTCCACTCTATTGAGCAAGAGACACAGATATTTAATGTCTTCACTTAGGCGAGCTGTATGATTGCCATTATGGTCATCTTGTTTGATAGTGCTTAAACTTATTTCAGACGTTTAACCAGCAAATTTATATTTGTAACCAGTAATGACTTGTTCTCTTCAAGTAACTATTTACTCCTATTAACAGCATTCTAGGCTAATTTGGACAGTTCGAATATGTGTTTTCTTAAAATTAATCGTTCATCATTTGAACAAATCCATTTAATCCTTATCATATTTTATCATAATATAAAACGGAAAGCTATGTTCAACTTCAAAAATTGTCACTTGGTAATAAGTATTTCTTTATTATTAATCATGGAAAGGAATTTACTTAAGTACTTTGCTTGTTTTCCAAACCATATATAGTGATATAAAATGATACATGTTCGTAAATTTGCTAAATAACATAACTTTCAACTAAATATTAATTAAAGCTTTTCATATTTTTGCCGGGAAAGTGTATCTTAACGAGTGACTACTTCAGAACTTGCAGCGCTTTGATTAGATATGATTTTATTGTAGTGATATTAAAAATTAACCCCGATGCTGTTTTAGTAAAAATTAAAAAGTTGTGAAGTTTAAAGTAATTGGCAGAAAGCTACAATCAAAATAAATCATTTGTATGATTAAATTAAATTGAACTAAGTCACAGTATGACAGATTCGTCTGTTCTATAGATAAATAAAGAAGAGCGTTCTTTTCTATATATAATTAAGTTTTTACATTTTTTAATTAAAGGGGTATTTTTCTGCATTTTTTTTCTGTACGGAAAATTGCCAGTATTATATTCCTATATGTACGCTTGGAGCTGGGTTCTGATTAGCTGTTAGAAGATCCAGTTATTGTCGAAGTATTACGTATTTTTACGACTTGCTTCTTGATGAATCAATTGCGAAGTCGTGTCATTCCGGAAATCCTCGGACAGAATCACGTGACTGTCTGGTAATATTGTGTAGGAATATTGAATGTAATTGTTTGAAATCTATTAATAGTAACAAGTAACTGATAAGAGATACAGGGTTTTGAAGGTTGGCAGTAGATAAAAATGCAGAATATAGTAATATTGTAATTACAGTAACAAAGTCATTTTTCATCGAACATTCAATATTTTATATCATTTAAAAGGTCTGTAAACTCATATTTTACATATTATAAAAAAATAATTGTCAAAACTGTTCACTTTAATTCTTGTTTGTAAATGGTTAAACTTAGTGCATCTAAGCTGCCAGAAATGCTGAAAACGACAGGTATGAATTAATTGAGTTTTCTTTTTTAAAAGCAAAATTTCAAAATCTGCTTATATTTTCAAAATAAGATTTTAAAGACATTTCAAATGATGTAAACTGATACAATGTTTATGTTTAATGTTTTTAAATAATAAGATTCGGCTCACAAAGAAAAAAGTTATCTAAAGTTAAATTCTGTCTGGTTCCCGGTCGTACTTTTCTACGACAGTGACTGTATTTCACCTGGTCTTTATGTTGAATTATATCAAAGAAATCAAAGCATGGTCAAAGTTTATTATCATAATTTATATTACAAGTATATTTTTTAATCTATTCAAGCATGTTTGTTATCTGTTCAAACATGTTATTCCATGAAATTCGTGTTATTTTGTTTCAGTATCATAGTTATCACCATTCACATCAAGAGATATATGAAAATAAAAGGTTGAACAAATATGTTGTTGTTGTTCTTCAAAAATGTGCATTAACTTAGTTATAATATGTCTGAACAGACAGATATTCAATTTAAAGATATATATTAATTTTTTTTTCTTTTATTCACAAATATTATACATAATTATACGTATATACAGTGAGATAGTTTAACAAATTCAATATGAGATATTCGAATAGAAGAACAACATACATATACACACAAAACAAAGTGAAAATAAATAATAAAACTTGAAATTATCTAGAGGTTAGTGTAAATCTTTTGAGAGTTGGAGTATTTTGTCAAAATATTTTAATTTTATCTTCGTGTATTTATAGTATTGATACATAATTTCAAATTCTGTTTTAAACAGTTTAAATATGTCAAAATCATTTGACCAATTATTACTACAAAAGTAAGCTTTATAAATACTAAATCCTACAATGGTGAGTAAAACATTTATATAAAAGTGTTCTTCTTGAGATATTTTATAACCGAAAATAAGGATGTCTAGTCTACATATATTTCTTTGAATTCCGCACTCCTGAAAAATATATAAAATTTTCCCCCAATTGTACTGCCATACAATCGATAAAAAGGTGTTGATAATCTTCTATTTTATTACATTTATTACAGAGTGGAGATGAGACCATTTTCCATTTATAGCGCGTTTCTTTGCTTGTAAAGATCATGTTAATTACTCTAAATTTGAATTGTTTATACCGATTGTCAGGAATTCTTGTAATGAATTTGTATATATTATTCCAGTTCAGTTTTCTCTCATATTTATTTGACCAATACAAATGTGCAGGGGGTTTTATGAATACTTTGTTTACTAATATTTGATATATAGTTTTTGAATCCAACAATTCAAAAAGTCTATCATTTATCTTAAGACGTTTTTCTGTTTTGATTTTTGTTTGCGAAGAGTAAAATGTTTTCATAGTTTGTTTCCAGGCTAGCGGTATAACTTTAAAGAGCAAGTTTAATTCAACGACGCAGTTACGTTTATCTATTATTTATATTAAATTTCTTTTATTGGCATCTGCAAACAAAATAGAATGCTGTAGCTTAAGGTTCCTTTAAAACACTAAAAAACCGTGCACTCAAATGGACTCAAGTCCATTTGAATTTTCCTTGTTTATAACGGTAGCAGGCATGCTATCAATATATAGGAACAAACTCTATCTGGGCACCAACCATTTATTGTTCTACTTTTCCTCTGCAGTTGGTGGTTCAACCTAGACAGAAAGAGCGTGGAAAATTATTTGCTATTGCCTTTTAACAAAGCGGGAACATTTCTACTAAGAGATTCCAAAGGTAGGAATTAAAACATTTCTGCAATGCTTAAGTTAGTGTATATTCGTTTATTTCATTCTGACCATCTGTTTGAATTGTTGATAAATTATCTTGATATGTACCAGGTCCTCAGATTCGACATGATTGCAGAATCTGAGAAACGAAAGTCTTCCTTACATGTTCATTTAAGTGGAAATGGTGTCTTTTTATCGCCTAGTGAAAGACCCGTTCGAGTGATGTGAAACTGAAGAATTCTTTGAAAGAAAAATTTAGAAATTTATGCAGTCTGACTGTTTTCAGTCTACGCGAAATTTAAGATCTCATATAACATTGCTGTAAACATCTTATAGAACAGTACAAGTACCAAAATGGCACGTTGCCTTTTGACATGTTTTGATATTTTTTGTTTATCTTTATGCTATCTGTCATTTTTATGCGCCCGTTTGAAAAACGGGACGTATTATGGAAACGCCAATGGCTGGCGGGTCGGCGGCGTCCAGTTTTGTCCGGAGCATATCTTCAACATGCATGGATAGATTTTAATGATACTTGGTACCAATGTTAACCATCATGGGTTTTAGTATCGCGCTCATAAACCAGGTCTCTGTGTCAAAGGTAAAGGTCACACTTAGAAGTCAGAGAAAATGTTTGTCAGGAGCAAATATTTTACATGCATTGAGGGATTTTAATATCAATTGGCATAAATGTTCACCATTGTAAGGCGGAGTGTCACTTGTAAAACTTAGGTCCTTGTGGCCAAGGTCAAGGTCACACAATGAGGTCAAAAGTAAGATAAAAATATGAAAATGTTAGTATGGACCATTTTGTCATCATGAATTGACGGATTCTATTACAAATGTTTGCCATCACGAGACTGAGCATTACATGCATATTCCTGGTCTATATATGCAAGGTCAAGGTCACTAGAGATGGAGAAAGGTCCAGATTATGTCCGGAGCATATCTTCTACAGGCATGGAGGTATTTTAGTATTACTTGATACGAAAGTTCACAATCATGGAGGTAGTGTTGCGCGCATGAACCAGGTCTCTAAGTCAAAGGTTAAGATCATACCTAAAGGTCAGTTGAAAACGCTTGTCCGGAGCAAAACTTCTGCATGACTTTAGAATTTTTAATATAACTTGGCACAAATGTTGACCATTATAAGGCATAGTGTCGCACGCAAAATTCGGGTCCCTGTGGCCAAGGTAAGGGTCACACATAGAGGTCAAAGGTCAGAGAAAAATGAGAATGTGTGTATGGACCATTTAGTCATCATGAATTGAGGGATTCTGACATAAATTTTCACCATCATGAGACTGAGGGTTACATGCATAATCCTGGTCCATATATGTAAGGTCAAGGCTTTTGTGACGGGCGTATTGTTACGTTATATTTTTTTTAATCTTTTTGTTCTGTTTTATGTGTTATATTGCTGTTTGCATTTACTTGTGCTTTAAACATGAATTGACTGTACTTGAATTCATCAGGCAAAAATGCATCTTTAGTTCATAGCATATTTCATGCTGCACAAACATTTTCATTGGAAAATAAAATATTATCATATAAGAAACAGAATTCGGACTTGGTATATGTAGGTAACTGGTAAAAGGGTTTACAGAGATTCAGAATGTCACATCTGCACTGATTTACATTACATAAGACATAAAGTAGAACTATTTAAGCTATCACCAATAACAATAAACAGGAGGGTTATGATGACCATTTCATCGCTCACCTAATTATAACTACAACTACTTCATAGGACAATAAGTTTTTGTTAATTTAGAATAATGGGCGACAGATGACGGACAGCCATGGGTCCTCAGGTGAGCCTAAATCTATTTCAGGCTTCATTGACCTTTAACTTGACCCAAATGAAAGGGGAGGGGTCATGCAAGGTGCCTATATACCAAATATATAATATATCAGTCCATAAATAAGGCTCTATCAAGACAAGTATAGAAATCAATGTTTAGCCTCATGACCTTGACCCAAGTGACCTAAGATACAATCAGTGATACATATTTGACAAATATATAAGAAATGTGTCTACAAATGAAGACACTATGGTGAAAAGAAGAAAAATCTTGTTTAAGCCTCGGTGACCTTGACTCCAGTGAATCACAGAGGATCCTGCAAGATGCTAAAATACAAAATATCTAAAATATCGGTGAATAAATAAAGACTGTATAACGAAAAGTAGAAAAGTCTATTTTTGGACTAGATGACCCCAGTAGAGAGATAGTTTGACCACAGATGCATTATTTGGACAATCTTGGTAGAGTCTTTCTAGATGCAAACTATCTAAGCACTAGGCCCTGTTGTTGTAAATACAAATTTCTGTTTTCCCTTTATAAGCTTATGTCAAAAGAAGTTAAGAAAAACAATACTTAACCAAGTATCTAAGATCAAGGACCTGTAGTTTCTATCTGGAATATTTTCAAAGATGTTTTATAAAATAGGGCCTCCGGTCTTGGTCAGGGTCAGTTTTGACCCAAGGAGCATAATTTGAAGAATCTTAGAAGATCTCTAGATAATGCTTAATGCATCATATCTTAATACTAGGTTTTGTAGTTTCAGAGAGGGCTATTTTTTCAATGTTTCCCCTATCATAGGCTAATTTAAAACAAGTGACCCTTAGGGCGAGGCCAATAATAGAGAGGACCTCTAGGTGAACCTGTTTGTTAAATAGCAAACCCCAAAGCAAAGGAGTTTCAGACAAGGTTTTGCAAGTTATCCCACATATGTCTATGTAAATTGACATGTCCCCGACTCTAGGGCCATAATTTGAAGAAACTTAGTAGAAGTATATCAGACAATGCTAAACATCAAATATCGAAGCTCTAAGCTTTGGAGTTTCAGGGAAGAAGATTTTTTGAGATTCTATTTTGAAATCTACTTTTAGCTCTTGTAACTCAGATATTCAAGGGACTGGAACCAATTAAACAACTTTGATTACAGTTTATGCAAGAAACATTCCAGGCAAGCTTTATTAGAGGAGATGTACTTCGAAGTAATTGTAGACGACGGACACCGACGACGGAATTCATAGATCCTTAAAAGCATAATACAATCTAATAAAAAAAATGGGCTCAAAGCACTGCTAGCTGTTTAGGCGTGCTCTGGTACCGAGTGTTAGATAGTTTACTGCAACTGTTTTAGGGTAAGCAGTACATAACAGTTATGTACGAAATATTTTTTTTTCATAAAGGATACTGTTTCAATTCTTTGACAGGTACATTGAATGCATTTGTAAAATGTATGGACAGACATGTGACATGTCAGAAAGATATAGTAAATCAAAGATGCCTGTAAGTGTGCTGTAAAGAAGGAGATTTTTTCCACAAATACTGTTCAATGCTTATATGCTATGTTTGTTTTTTAATGCTAAAGATAATCAAATTTTGCTGCTTACTTTAAATGCAATGATAATTTCTTTTACAACTCAATTGTTAGCTTTATGCTTACTATAGAAAGGAAAGTGTTCCTTCTAGATCAAATTATGCATAAGTTTAGACTTGATTTACAATAATTACATGGTTCGTTTTATTTTCAGAGGTGAATTCGTTTGTGCTAAGTGTCAAAGGTTTTAATCCGACAACAAACCATGTTTATGTCAAGCATTATCTGGTCAAACATTCAGAGGATAGTGGATTCTACATCAAGAAACAGCAAACATTTAATACAATGTTTGACCTAATACGTCATTACAAGTGTAAGAAATCGTATACGCAATATTTCTAATTGCACCAAAGCCATAGAAGACAAGGATTGCTAAATGGCTTAAAAATTCAAGTTCCCAGTGGGATTTGAGCCCGCACCAGTGGGATTTGAACCCGCACCAACCGCCAGATATCTGATGTAAGAACACCTTAGACTACTTGACCATCGCAACTACCTCTTAAAAGGTTATGCAAATAACAGGGTTATAAGTATTTGCCTCACACCACGCCGGTGTCATGCTTTAGATGACTATATGTACGGGGAGACGTTTTACGGCCGCCACACTAAACAATTAACGCTGTTGTTAAAACCTTGTTTATTATTATCTTTGGTTTTTTTACCGTACTATATAATTCCCGCAAGGAAATATCGTTGTTATTCTGTCACTGACTTCAATAGTTTTGACAATTGCAGTCGTCAATAGTTTATAGTTTGATCCTAAATGGATTAGTCAAATTGGAGTCATGTGCCGGACGAAAGGCCTTTTGATTGAAGAAGAGGACACAACGGTGGCTTTTAGGCTGATTTACTTGTAACAAGGATAAAACGATTTAGATAAGGCTTAAAAAATTGCATGATTCTTCCATTCATATGAACTCAATTCATTCCTTGTCTTCTTTTAAGGAAATGCATGTACGCATGTATGCACTTAAAATGTCTTTTCCTTTTGTGACAAAGAAATACAACAATGATTCTTTCATTTATAATTCTAGCTTCACCAAACCTCACCTTCTATTGATATAGCATTACAAAATAAGACAGTTATATTATATTGCACTGTCCACCTTTGATGTGTTTTTTAAATATTATATAATTGCCCGGATGCTTTCTTCATCCTGATACTTATAAATATTTTCAGAAGTGCCCTATATAAAAAACCTAGATTTCTTCGCTGTTGCCGAGTTTTGTAGAGAAATTGATGACTTGGTTTCAGAATCCATTGAGAGATGATAAGACAAACGGCATTGAGTAACACATGTGATTTCCATAGCCTTCTAATGGTTTCTCATTTAGCATGTTTACAATGTTTACAATTGATCTGATCTAATGACCTAGATTTTGATCTGCTGACAAAATCTTCTTAAATAATACAACTGACTAAGTCATCCAAGTGTCAGTCAAGACAAGCATTGTGATATAGTTTCATGAAGGTAAAAATAATGACCTTCAGAGTTTGTCAAATGTTATGCTTTTATCTATCCTGGCGATTTAGTATCTTAGTTCTCCAATACACTTAAAAAACACAGTTCCATCGTATCTTTCAAACAGATTAGTAAGGTTGGAAATGAACAGGTATATGAAGATAGAGTCAAATTGTAAGATCTTAAGCATGTTCTCAAGATTTTGTTTTGATCCATGGCAAATTGGCCAGTTTAACTCCGCATATTCAAGTCTCTCGAACCCATATGAATACGAACCATGGTCGGCCACAATAAGCACCTATCAGATGTTTGGGGTTTACATTTGGACTACAGTTAGCTTCCTCCATGACGATATTTTAGTAAAAGCTATATAAAACAGGCGCAGATATATATACACACTTCTTAAATTTCTTTTCCACTGTAGATAATGAATCGTTTGGCTTAAAGTTAGTAGAACCAAGTCACAAGTTAGGTGATCTAGAGGTGTCAAAAATGTCGATTACTATTGTATGCAAACTAGCAAACGGATTTCATGGAGACATTTATAAAGGTAAGTTCTGATACTAGTACTAAGTAAACAAGCTTATAAGTACCGGTGACGGACAGGCAAGTATTTCTATACTGATATTTTTAGTGTTTCTTGTTTGAAATGCACCATACGTTTGAAAGAAATATGGTTTGAAATGGCTTTCTACCATAAGTTGCTTTTTGATGTATATTGCAAAATATTTACACTCGTAAAAAAGTCAATTTCCCTTTTATATCAAGACGCTGTGCTTGATTTTAGTGTTGTTTAAACATATAACAACTCAGGCCATATCCATAAATAACACTGTATTTTTTGTTATTAAAATGGCATGACGTCAATTTTGACATTTATAGTTATAATACTGCCCAATAAAACAAATATAACATTATTGCAAATTTATGCAAATATTCACACCAATGCTCAGACAACTTGTTAAAAACAAACTGCCGTTTATTTTCACTTTTAACTTGAACTTAAAATCACCTACATTCGTTTTCTTTAACTTCTCCACCATTGCTTGGATTAAGCAGGAAGATGCTGATTTACATACGTAAGCTATTTAAAAAAGCAACATTCCATTTACACGACCTAAAAAATTTAGTGTACAGTACTTTTTTTAAAGCTTTTCTTTTTTTGTATCACGATTATGAGCAGTGTTATAACTTTAAGGAAAAATGGGTAACACATATGTAGCAGTGAAGTTTGCAAGAGAGAGACAAACGAAGACTGGCGACTATCTTACTGTGGCAAATCTCATGCATCGCCTACGTCATAATAATCTTGTACAGCTAATAGCTGTATGTACAGAATCCAAACCAGTTTGGATCATCACAGAACTCATGATAAATGGTCCACTTCTAAATTACTTACGAACTGACAAAGGCAAAACAATTTTGTTTGGTGAGATAATAGACATGGCTAGTCAGGTAAATGAAGTTGCTTAATTATTTTGAATCGTTAAATGTATGTTTATTAATGTTAATATACTAAACATTTTGGTTAGGTCTTGAAATATGTGCGGTGTAAACTCTTTTGCTCCAAAAAGAGGCAGACAACTTTCTGTTTACTTCTTAAGGTTTATATTTCGGTATTCCTTTGCCTTGTATAAATACCTTTTCTAAAATTAGATGAAGAATGTATTCCATTAAATAACTTTATTCTTCCAAAGCTATTTGTGGGAAAGAAACGCCTTTCTATACTTTATTTTTCGTGGATATTCTATACCTTTAAAACTTGTTTACATTGTCATTTCTGTCAGTTCTTGTCGTATTTTGGCTGATTTGTCTCGTAGTGTTTTGGTCCCAGTAAGGTCGTTGAGTTCCTATCCTATTCGCTCTCAGCCATAAACCTTTCATGTTTTATATGACTGTTTTGCATGCAACATTGTCGAGTTGTTGGGTTCGTTCGAGTTAATTCACCAGGACAACTAGTTTGTTCTTATGCAAACCTATTTGGGCACGTGCGTGCGTGCAACATTGTCGAGTTGATGAGTGGGTTGGAGCTAATTCATCAAGACAACTTGTTTTTATTTGTTCTTATGAAAACATGTTGAGGCAAATGTGAGGTTGGTGCACCCTAGAGCCTGGTTTAAAACCTCAGTAGCATGTTTTGCGACTGACCGTTCCAAGACGGTTACACCTCGGGATCTCATTTTCGTTTGTGGTGTTTTTGTAATTGATCTGTATATGAATTTATGCTGTCTTTTCCTCTCAACTGTTTGACTGAGTAGGAAGGCTGTGTTTTCTGACTGTGAATTTTACTTATAGGCGTTTTCCACTTTTTGTACATTTTGTACATTGTATTATGATGTAACTTTGTATTGGCAAAATTAATTTTACAGGTTTATATTTAAATGTATTATGTTTTCCATTTTAATTTTGGTTGTTTTGATGGGTCGAATGTTTTATTGATATAAAGAGATATTTAGAGGAAAGTAACCTTGAAACAAAATGAAATGAAGAAAAATACCAAGAATACTGGTAACGAAAATACTGAAATGCATCATTTCAGATAGCAAATGGTATGACCTATCTAGAGTTGGAGCATGTCATACATAATGACTTGAAAGCTGCCAATATATATGTAGGTGGTAACAGCCTGGTGAAGATTGGACAGTTTAGTAATGCCATATTGATGGAGGAAGGTGTACATAAGATATCTGGAGGTATGTTATGACAAAATAAAAAGAAATATTGTCATGGTGATATGATACGGTCAGCTTTCCGATTTATCAGTTTTATGGTTATTGGTGAGAGTATATTTATTCAAGCATTTTAAAGTCACTAATACTTATCAACAGGTGTATCACCTTGGCACCACTGTTTATAATAGCAGATAATTTAACGAAATCAATATAAATGGAAGACAATTTTAAATGGCTTCTCTAGAAACACAGTGCTACATAATTTCATCGATATTGATATTTTTGTTTCTTAAATCTAAACGTGTCTGGCGTCTAAAGATTATACAAGGGCTGGAGTATTTTTTTTTATTATTTGTATTAGTTGTTAAACGGTAAAATTAAAATGACCAACCCATTTTCATATACTATTTCTTTAAAAATCGCTCGAAATCAGTAACAGAGATTTCCGTAGAGAATTTCAGTATAATGTTTTATTTTGGAGTGGCGGATCATGAAATTCGTAAAAGGATCCTCGAAGCAAAGTTTTCTTTCTATTCGTTTGATATCGATAATATTTATCGAAGTATGAGTTCTTTTGATCAGATCGTAATATCATTGTCGTATATTAAATTCATGTAGCAGTATGTCTCGCTTGGCATGCTCCCCTGAAAAATAAAAATATTTCATAATATAAAATGGTGCAGCTGAAGATGTAATTCAAACAATTAGGGCTTTTACTTGCAAATGAAGATTCAACTAATTGCACCTGTACACACAGATATTTTAGTCTACTTCATTCTTCGTTTTTAACTGTATGTCTTTAGAATCAAGAAATTGATAGTTAAAGCATATAAATAAGCAGTTGTTTTAAAGAGTTGTCTGTGCCCCTTCCACTCCTAGTAACATTTCTGTCAAACACATATTAAGTATAATTTAGGATATAATTTTTCCTATAAAGATAGTGGTAAAACTATTAAAATCTGTTATCAACTTCACTAGTCAGCCAACTGGTTGGACTAAAGTTCTTCGAGACCAAAGTGACTTGCGACTGTGTCACATTATGTTTTTGTGTAACAGAGGCATAAATTCAACTGTTAAAGTTGAAACAAAGGCAACAAAAATGTTTCTCAACATTAGCAGTCTTTCATCTGTTTATTCGCTAGTAACATAACTTATGAAATCTTTGAAAGCAAAAAGGGTGATTCGGGGTTAAAGTAATACTCCCACAATATTTACATGAAAGACTTACAACTATATGGAATCATAAGTCACAAGTAAAAATCAAGGATTGTTGTTAATTTTAGATAACGATAGAAAGACCAATTTACTGTCTTGTGCGAAAATTTGAGATTCGAACAATTTGCGAATCAGTCGTCAATTTGTAAGTAACAAAACAGTTATGGCTTATAAAAGAAATGATTGTCTGGAAAGGATCATGTGACAGATAGGTTTTAAAATGACAGTATGTCCTAATTTAAAAGATAGAAATAGCTTCTATTTGATCTAAAATGAACCCGACGGTTAGAATGTTGATAATTAAGAACACGTTGAATCAATCATATTTGTCTACAATGATGCTGGATCGAGAGCACAGAGTCACGTGATCATTAAGGCGTAACCTAGCTATATTTTTTTCATATACTTACGTTTGAAAATATTTTCAAAAGGAAACAAAAAGTTTCGTTAGGAGTGTTTTACATGGTAAAACTGTTCGTTTTCGATGGTAAGAGTTGTTTCTTGAATTCATAGGTCAAAATAAGTTTTCATTAGATGGAAAGGAAATCAAATGATTGACTGAATCTATAATTTAGGTGTGGACTAAATGCCGTACTGACAAAAAAGGTTAAGCAGTAATAAAATAAAGACGTGGCTTGAAAAATGCCATAAAAGTTTTATGTTTTATGTAAACGTAAACTTATATTGAAGTAGTCTCATGCAGACAAAAGCTTCTCTCGATAAATTAAGTGATTTGAGGTCTTAATATTTGACGAAATAGAATTAAGCGGAACTTTAAATTGGCTGTTATATGAAATTAAAGCAACTGCAGCAGTTATGCACGGTCTCTCCCTTGGTTACATGCAAACATGCATGAAGACGATGTTTTATTAGTGCTAATGCTTCCAGTGTCTCCTTAAATGCATTTTAATTAATGCAGAGGAAAGCAAAACATCTTCCGATTTTGTCTCAAGTTCGGAAAAGCATTTTGATTCGATCATTTGTACTGTTGAATATTTATATATCTCGTTTTAAAGCCATTCATGAGGCAATTTATCAGTATTATATTCAATCTTCTTTCAGGTTCGTTGTCTACAAAATGGATGCCGCTAGAAGCAATGTTAAATGGAGAATTCAGTATCAAAACAGACGTATGGTCGTACGGTGTAGTGTTGTATGAACTGATTACCTTTGGCAAAGAACCTTATCCTGGTAAGACAGTTTTCATTTTGTAGTTTTAAGACTCGTGTAAATAAAACTCTATAAACCGTTAATTTAGACAAAATATATAGGAATACCATTATTTTAAATAGATTAAAGCTAAGTTAAAAGACATAGTTAGACATAGCATGACAATTATATCATTCAGGTATGGATAGCTGCATGGTTGAAAAATATCTGAGTAAAGGATCCAGAATGCGGCCATCATGTCCAGATCCATTCTACGATATAATGTTGCAATGCTGGACAACAGATACCCGATAGTCGACCTTCATTTGAATATCTTCAAGATTTCTTTAGCAACTATGAAACATATGTAGAAGGTGGCTACAGAACTTTAGATGAAATATCTTAGACACAGAGCTGGTGTCATATGAAGTGATGATGATATTGTTACCGGACTTTGTCTGTTGTCCGTCGTGCTGTCGTCCGTTATAAACTTATAAACTCTACACTCCTTTCTTGGAACATGTATGTAAAAAAGCATAATTAAGTGGTCGGTACTGATTTTGAGATGTATATATTGTAAAGTAAAATAATGTTGAATGCTGTAATGTAATTACATATGATGTTAGATTTTCATTACTGTGAATGATTTTATACATTGCAATGCATTGCTCTAGCTTTAATGAAAAATAGGTATTTTGAACCGTGTGCCATTTTGCCTCTAAAGTCAACTTAAGTCGTGGGTGGTTTGAGGTTATTGATTTTTTATATATCATAGATCTCTTTGTAAAGATTTCATATATTCTTTATATTTTGTCATTAGTAGTTCCTAAAATATTTATAAGATATTAAAGGGTTCAAAGTGGAACCTATTACGTTACAGACTGTTTCGTTGACTGTAAAAATGAGCCTTATAGGTGGTCGGTACTGATTTTGAAATGTATATATTGAAAATGTTGAATGCTGTGATGAAAAAAAAAACATATATATGTAAATACATAATGGTGTTAGATTTTTATTACTGGGATTGATTTTAGATATTGCATTGCATTGTTCTAGCTTTAATGAAAAATAGTGATTTTGAAGCGTGTGCTGTTTTTTTCTTTAAAGTCATATCAAGTCCTGTAAGGTTGAAGATAATGATTTTTATATATTCTAGATCTTTTTGTAAAGTTTTCATATATTCTCTATATTTTGTCATTATATACCAGTTTTTAAATAACTATTTATTAGATATTAAAAGCTCATAGACAGTAAAAATATGCTTTAGTGGTCGGTACTGATTCTGAAATGTATAAATTGTAAACTAAAATAATGTTGAATGCTGTAATGTGTAAATACATATGATGTTAGATTTTCATTACTGTGATTGATTTTAGACATTGCATTGCATTGCTCTAGCTTTAATTAAAAATAGTGATTTTGATGCGTGTGCCCTTTTACCTTTAAAGTCAACTCAATTCGTGAAAGGTTTGAGGTTAATTAATTTTTTATATCTTCCAGATTACTTTGTAAAGAGTTCATATTGTTTCTATAATTATTTTGTCATTACATTGTAGTTCCTTAAATAATTATTTATAAGAATAACTTATAAGATATTAAAAGAGCCAGAGAGGAACCCACTACGTTACAGATTGTTCCATAGACAGTACAAATAAGCATCAGTGGCCCGTACTGATTTTGAGATGTATATACTGTAAACTAAAATAATGTTGAATGCTGTAATGTGAATACATATGTGTAAAAAACATTTGATGTTCGATTTTTATTACTGTGAATGAGTTTAGACATTGCAATGCATTACTCTTTTTTTAATGAAAAAAGAATTTTTGAAACGTGAGCCCGTTTGCCTTTAAAGTCAAATTTAGTCGTGTAAGGTCTGAAGTTAATGATTTTTTATTCTTCTAAATTACTTAAAGTTTTCATATATTTTCTATATTTTGTCGTCATGTAGCAGTTTCGTAAATAATATTTTATTGGATGTTTGAGGAACCACCAATGTAACAGATTGTTTTGTAGACAGTAGAAATAACGCAGTTGCATGATAACGTGAGAAAAAGCATTGTATATAGTATGATTTATGCAAAACGTGCCCACAGTGTGCTTTGTCCGACTTCTGTTGTGCGTTTTGCATCGGAAATGTTTTAATTGAAGTTTTCTTCTACACTTATAACTAGAGCTGATGAATCTCGAGACAGGTATTATTCCAATAAAACACAACCAAAGTTGTTGAAATAATTCTGAAAGTTGTTTATGTAATAGCACCAAGAAGGGACATTTTGAAATATCTTTTTCATTGAAAGCATAGCCATAGAATAAGAAATGTGAAATTTTCAAAATTATAAAGGTTGTTAAACATAAATCCTTGTGGTAGTTAATGGCTAGGGCTAAGGTTCTCGTGGTTTCATAAAACGTATAGGACGATCTTTTAACTTTAAATTATTTATTCTTTAAATAAATAGTTTTCATAAAGCATTGCCTTGTTGAATTATATCAAGAGTGTTCAACCTTTGCCTTTAAGGGAATCATTTGCCCATCATGGAGGTCAGATGTTTAACATAAACTTATATAGTATTCATCAGAATTCTCGTGTATAGCTTTGATTAGTGACCCTGTACAAACATTAACTTCTTCGCCTTATATCATAAGGCGTCATCCTTGGATCTTTTGCGTTACGTTGAAATATATCAAAAAATATCTAAAATCTTGTCTAAAACTTCAAAGACCAGAGCTCAAATTGAAAAATTATACAAAGTATATCCCTTCAGTCATTTCTCGTCAAAATTGAGGGTCACATGTTCTGTATGATGATAGAAGATATCGATGTGTAAATATTGCAAGCCTTGTTCGACTTTTTCCTTCGTTCGTCTGTCTGAATGTGAGTCTGATTAAAATCTTTCGAAAACTTGATACAATAATAGAATACCCTTACTTAACAAGGTAAGAAGGATAACAAATCTTTATAAAATAAAAGAACATCCAAAATTTGATAAGAAAACGGACCACCCATAAAATTAATAAAATCATGGAACACACGTTTCTGGACTTTTCTTTGAATTTAAACTTTTTTTATGAAGCCTTACTAGCAAGGGGAGATGTACACTTTTTTCGGTATGTCCCGGTTGATTGTCAGATACAGCAGGGTATTAGTTTGTAACCAATGGTTTATATCGAACAAAACATTTTACGAAGCTAGATATTGACAAGGAGATATCAATATCATGGGTAAGTTTTTACGTTGGTATATCTCTTTCCGTTCAAAAAGAACATTTTCATTACACAGGCTGAATCCATCTGTTCAACAAAATTAATGTTCATGTCTCCTTTTTATCTAAGATTTTAAAGTCTGTTTGGAAAAACGTTCTGACAACGTTTAAAGCTAACAAAAGACTAGTCAACTAACAACAGTCTCGGGTTGAAAGAACCGTTGGTTGTCACTTCTCAAACATTCTTTCAGCGCAAATGTTTTCTTATTGGAAGAATAATTTATAAGTAAGTTTATAAGTATGATCCGTCTTTACCTTGTTTTATACTTTTCCTTGCTATCTTGAATGGAAAAAGCATTAAAATGCATTATACTTCGGTATCTTCCCAAACTCTTTTATTAAATTAAACTCCATTCATGTTTACATTCTTCTGTTTATATGTATACCACTCGTATGGGTAAGGAAAAAATAAAGAAGAAAAGGTGGATATTTACAAGATTTTTTAAAATTTATTTTTGAAAACCATCATTTAAATCTTATTTATTGAAATTGAGTCGTGAGAAGGCTGTCAAACCTTGTATAGTGGCAGGTTCACTAGCTAAAGTGACATTGTCTTAACATGATATTATTCTGGATGAATGCAACTAGACTTGCTACACTGCGCTTCATGAACTTGCTGCTTTTTCTAAATTTGCTGCGCTTCCTTGACTTGCTACACTTTTTAGACCTGCTGCTCTTCTTAGACTTGCTGCGCTTCCTCGACTTGCTGCGCTTCCTAGAATTGCTGCGCTTCTTAGACTTGCTGTGCTTCTTAGACTTGCTGCGCTTCCTCGACTTGCTGCCCTTCTTAGACTTGCTGCGCTTCTTAGACTCGCTGAACCTCTAAAGCACTGCTTCTTGGTCTAACTGCGCTTATTGGTCTCACTCTGCTTTTAGTCTGGCTGCGCTTCTGCGCTTCCTGGTTTTACTCTGCTTCCTGCGTACTGTTTAAACAATTCTGAGAGGTCATCCCTCTGGAACAAGATTTTTTTATTCCCGATTTCATTTAAAGCGAACATCAGGTTTTCTTTATTTCAGTCTCACATCTATTGATAAACAGCACGAACCGGATAGAAAAAAAAACAATTATGTGACGTCACAAAACAAAAATGTCGTCGCGCCAAAACATGTTATTGTATTTTTTTTATATACGTAAATAACATTGATTTTTATATTAACAGTCTTAAATATTCTCAATTCATATCAAAGTATTTAGCATTTAAGATTTTAAAGCTATTAATGTTTTGTCAAAGTTTGATAAGATTGGAAAAGTAGACAACCAAAAACTTTTGTGGATGTCGCTTGTCTGCGGCAGGTGTTCCTATAATATGTCTGTGTACAAGAACTACAGGATATATATAAACATTTCAGTTCATTGAAAACCATGAATCAAATAACCCATGAAGATTTTGTTTCTCATTATATATTGTTATATATAATTGTTAAACTGAGTGATTGACACACAACCATTTTTCAATGTAATCACTGACACTGCCAATTATCTTTTTACTGCTAGTGACTCTTACAGTTTTGTTCAACAAGTCTCATTAAACAACTGGTCAATTCCAATCCGTCCTTTTCTTTTGAAAGCTAGAACCAAATGGTTGAAAGTCAATCCACTCCCTGCAATATGCTTAGCAAAATTATTGCTAACCACTCTGTCTTCTGTAAGTGTAGCCAAAGTTGGCAAATTTGAAGATACACTTGGACAAATAGTTCTGCATCTGGATGGAATATGTTATTGAAAAAGAAGCAAGTAGTTTTTCATTAATATCAACATTCAGTATGTCCGCAAGTCTTTGAAGTGAAACAACATCCTCCAATGTATCATGAGCATTGTAATTAATACCAAGAATGTTTTTAACTAAAGCCTCTTGTGTATGTGGCTTTAACTCAGGGTGAGATTTCTTGAATGTTTTTAGTATCAATAAAACCAAGACATACCATTTCAAGGCCTGAGACTTTTCCATAAAAATGTACTGCATTTAACAAAACAATACTTTCAAAATGTTGAGCATTGTGACCAATAAGAATATTTTGATCTGTTTTCTCTAAAAAAGCAACAAGACTTTGAACTGCCTTAGTAACTGAGACAGAATGTACAGGTTTTGAACCATGAAACATCTGGTTGCCTAACATGTAAATATTAATATTTTATGTTGCTTTTGGCGTAACCTCTATCTTCGGACGAACATACAAACTCAACTATCTTCGGACGAACATACAAACTCAAACAATCGTCACCACGTTTGCAGGCTATCTGCGTGATATGTGATGTTCTGTCTAAAGAAAATTAAAGAAATTGAATGATCATTGTACTGGAAAAAAACAGAATTGTATCAATAAGACAGGGATGCTCTCACCCTGCCCTAGACAACTGTCAAAAACAAGAGCAGACAGTCAATATGTTTCAGTTTCACACAAAAACGACTGACCAATACTATGCATAAGGAACTGTGACTATGGCCTTGACTCCTGTGACAAAAAATATAATCACAAGGTCTAAATACTGGGTACCTACACGAAGTTTGATCAGGACAGCTCAAACAAGTCTCAAGTTATTGTCTGGACACTGAATTTCTATATTATGTAACAGTGACTTTGGGCTTTATCACAGTGACCCCAAATACAATCACATGAACGATCTCAACATAGCCTACCTATATACCAAGTCTAGTGATGATAGCTCCAACTGGTCTCAAAACATGCTACCTACACAACATGTACAGAGGGGATCAAATCAGTCTTGAGTTATTGTCTGGACAAGGATTTTCTGTTTTTAGCAATCGTGATCCTGTCCCAGTCAACCAAAATAAACTAGAACTATCACTGTAGGTGATTAATACCCCCACATGGATGCTTGATACTGGAACTGGTAATGCTTAGAATCAATGGCATAATGTAACAGAAGAAACATGGACACATGTAACAGTGACCTTGACCCCAACCCACCCTACTTTCAATACCAAGGACTGTCTTCAAACAAGCTTCCTAAACAACAAGTGTCATTACAATATCTCATGACCCCACCAACCCACTTTCAATCCAAAACGTCGTCTTCACAGAAGCTACATATGCAGCAATTTTCCTCACAATATCTCATTCTTAACTAAAGTTATTGAGCAGAAACGGTTTTTACTATTTTAGTAACAGGGACCTTGATCCCACTGGTCCCACTTTTAATCATAAGAGTCATCTTTACAGAAGCTACCTTTGCAGCAAATTTCATCAAAATATCTCATTCTAAACTATAGTTATTGAGCAGAAATGGATTTTGTTTCAATTATAGGTAACAGTGCCCTTGACCTTGAACCTACTGGCCCCAAAGTAGATCTTGACTTGTATCTTGTGATGTTACACCTTTGTCCATAAAATTGTTCAAATATGTGAAGTCTTTCGTGAGTTTCATCCGGAAACCGTTTTTCTATTTTTAGTAACAGTGACCTTGACATTGACCCCACCTAGCCCCAAACTCGAACTTGGCCTGTATCTTATGATGTTACACCTGTGTACCAAAAATTGTTTAAATCTGCAAGTCTTCCATGAGTTATCATTCGGATACCATGAAACCCGCAGACCGACAGACAGACCGACTGATCGACAGACCGACCGACCGACAAGCTCACTCCTATATACACCCTAAAACGTTTTGTGGGGGTATAAATACTATGAAAGGTCTAAACATACACCAGACTTGTCTCAAGCTATTGTATGGACAAGGATGGGACCGACATACAGAAAAAGAAATTTTAATGGTACAGTGTAACTTGAAATAATTACAAATCAAATTAAATTCTAAAGAATGACACCACATACCAAGGGTTTCTCAACAACATGCTTTCAAGATAATATTAAACAATAATGTGAATATAAATACCTAAACCAGTCGTTTCCAAATCAAAGTAGACAGCTTGGAAATTGTTCACTGTTATAAGTCTGGGTTGGGGTTTTTCAAATGCTGGTGGACTGTATCCCGAGATTATTTTCCAGTTATACTTCTTACTATTAAAGGAAAAGGCAGATTGTACATGATATTTTTTCCAAATATTGTCCTAGAACTAAGTGTAGAACTTCTGTTACTACAGAACTTTACAACTATTGTTACTGTTGTAATGTATTTCGGCCCTCTGTTTTCCTGTGCAACACCTGCAGCTACTCGGTAATTTAGACTGGCTAAACCTGAATAGTGGTGACTCTTGGGAGCCTCGGATGCTACAATTTTATTGAAACTTTCATTAGTCGGAGTGCTCCCAAGAGTGCTTAATTTGTAGCCAATGTTTCTTGTTTTAACTAAAAAGTTCATACAAGGTTTTTTTTCAGACGACCATCAGTCAAAGCCTTTCCATATGGCAGAGAAAGTTAATATACTTCTGAATTTTCCAAGAACCTACACCATGAAGCATCAAAGCTACTTTGATCATTATATGGATGCCCAATCATTGCATCTAATCCTCTGCAAGTATCACCAGGTCTTCCTTTATTCTGAGAAATCATGTAGTTAAAGTTTTTCATGATATATCGTATGGCTGGTGTAGTAAGACTTTTGTGGTGTTTTTGAAGAAGGTACAGACTGTTACTGAGGCTTCTTTTGAACATGGATTTTATCAGATTTTTTTTCAATATTTCTGTTGAATTTTGTTATTATTTTGCTAATAGTTCCGTTGTCATCATCTCCTGTAATTGTTGCTGTAATGATACCTTTTTGTGTGCTCTCTAGCATTTCGATAACCATGTCGGGCTCCATTGCCTTGGATGACCCGGCCCAATTTTTTCGACATGTTCTTTTGTTGAAGTTCTCTTGCAAGTATGACATTGCTTTGATCTAACAGCAAAGTCAACTACTCTGCCTGTCAGGAAGCCAGTCATTTAACAATGACCTGAAAACATGTCGAATTAAAATTGCGAGTATTTTGTAATGTAAATACAAGAACTGAACCAATATTTCATTTTGTTCATCTGGGAATGACAGACATTGGATTCAAACAGTTTGACATCTCATATGCTATCCTCACCCAGATGAACACAATAAAATATTGATTGAATCCTTAAATGAATTTTGAACAAGAGACCTGAGTAGGATGTGTTATTCACCAGTAAAATACAATCAATATAATAGTACTATCAGTGTCAGTGTAACACTGAGCTTGAACTGAAAATTATGGCCATCCTATTTCAAAATCATTCCAGAGGTTATTTAGATACTTGTATGCTGCGAATACAATTCTTGAATCATACCTTAGATGTACAACAACAACGAAATAGTATCAAACATGGCAAAGCAGATGCGTTCAAACTGATTTTTTAAGTTGACGATAAAACTGCTGATTCATATTATCTTGCATATTTTTGTACTCACCACTTAATTTAAAACCTTTTTGGATTTATGGCAAGAATGGTTTATCTCCATCATAATTCTATATAAAACAGATCAGTTTTAAGCATTACCACTGGCTCATTAACATGAAATCTACAGAATCACAAAATTTTATAAAACCTGAAAGACTGTCAAAAGATTTTCCACTTCCTCGCTTCTGCCACCCGGCATCGACAGAGACATCAATCATCTTACTGTAAAAGTTACAACCAGATTTAAATCACAGAAGCAGAACAGCATTTATATGACTTTCAACCAATGTAGACAGAGATTTGCCGACACATTTCTGTCATATTTTTGGTCCACAATGTTTGCACTTCATGTACAACAATTCAATTAATGATTTTCTTTAAATCATCCATATGTAGAATAAATGGCTGACTCATGATAGAAAGTCAAGTCTATTTAAATGATCTAGAAGGTAAAAGGTTTACAACTGAGGATTGAATTTATATTTTTTTTTTGCATCTATCAGGCTATAAAATAAACCTTTGTGTTGTCTAAATGTATATATTCCAAACCCAAATGTTGTTTTATAGCAATGAATAAAATTAATTACTGATTCAACTGTTAAATATTCTCAATTCTTACCAAAGCATTTGTGATGTTAAGGTTATTTGGAATTGCTGTCGCAACAGTGATGTTGATTCCAAGTGAATCACTGTACAGTTTCGCAGCAACTCTTGATAAAACAGGTGTGCACATTGACATCACTAATCACAACATGCAAATTTCAAGAAAAGTGTTAATATTTCATTTGTGGTTATGTTATTAAATGAACATTTAAGTGTATAATAAAAAAAACCCACAAAGTTACATACTTTTGCCTTAAACGGACTTCTTCTTGTAGCCATTCATCGGCTGATGACATGACCACTTCTTCTATTACTTTCCCAGCTTCAGTCTGCCGATCAGCAATGGTTTGATAACTTACTGGTGGGATGTTCAGGGATGCTTAAATGGTATTAATCTGATCTGCACCCACACCAGCATGAATCATTGCTGAAAATATAAAGTACAGTCTATTCGCTATGCTACGAATATGCATCCGACCCCGTAGAATTTTCGTAGTATCGCATTTTTTGTAGAATCGCATTTTTATACTTACCCGTTGACGATACTATCGTAAACCGTCAATGCCGTTATATATTGTTTTCGTGATATGTCGGAGTCAATTAAATAATAAAGGAGAATGGAACATTTGATGTCATTTTTATTGCATATTTACATGTTATCAATCAATACAACATAAATGCACATATAAAACAATTTACAAATGTACATTGACATAATGTCGTAGAAAGGTAGCACTGAATAGATACGCATGCACTAATGTTACACATTTTATGAGTACACAACCATTGGTCGTCTCAAGTTTACACTGTTTTAAGTCTATAGTAGTTTTGTATCACACATTTAACACAATTGTGAATGAGTAAGAACCAGTGTTTACAAAGTTTTTTGTCTATAGTCGTTCGGAAGAAGAACGGCAGTCCTCAGATAAAGACTCAATGATAGCGTTTTTGGTGAACTGTAGAATGGATGTATCGCTTGGGGGCGATAATTGTTAAATAATAGTAAACAAAAGGCGATCTGCGCGAGCAATTGGTATCATTCAAAGATGTGTGAAAACACCTGTTTGACGGCAATACGCTATATTGCATCTTTATTTCACTGTTAATTAAATTATTGGACCGTGAAAATTGTTCGCGCATTCGCATTTTTCGTTAAATTGCATTTCATTAAATCGCATTTTTTCTTAATTGGATTAAGTATAAAAAATGACGTGACCGATCACTTTTTTCGTAGTACACCGTTATTTCGTTATATCGCGATTCGTAGCTGCGCCATTGGACTGTACATATAAAAATAATTTTAACCATAAGCCTCTTTATGAAAAAAACCTTCTTGTTGTAACTGATTAAAAAAAGCATACATTTTTCAATTAATTGTATTGGCCCAATACATAAAAAAAACAGAACTAAACACATAAGAAAACATATAGGAAACATATTACGAACATAACTCTGTGTAACAAAAAATCATTCAGTTGGAAAGCGCTGATAATATGCACTTCTACTCTTGTTGGTGAAGACCTCTCTGAAGATAACTCTGTGAAAAATCACTGGACCTTAATGGGTTGATAATATGCAAATCTGCAGTTGTTAGTGAAGCTTCCCATACAGTGTCGATGAATTTCAACTAGTGGTTGCTGAGAAATTGCCAAGACTAGAATGGTCTTATATCACATCAATCGAAATGTAACTGTGTAATAGCCTACCTTATTAGAATTATAAAAATGCGCAAAGTATTGTCCAGGTGCTAATGTTATTTTAGAATTCTGCACGAAAGTTCATCTTCACTAAAATTAATGATACTACAGTATAAAAAGTTGATTTTTACGACTTATAAAATTGCTTTAACTTCATTTAAATTTATCTTCAAGAGTCACATGTATGTTTACTTCATATTTAAAGTACAGTAAAAACAACATTTACATGTTTTCTTGCCTTCAAGCTAAAATGGATATGTACCATCATAATGGAAGTGATTGTGACACTTTCATAACAAGGTAATGTTAACTAATGCATGCCATATTCACATGTATTAAATGCAATGCCACATGTATGAGCATTTAAGCGCATTGTATTTATATCTGACAATAGTAATTTATTATTTGTTTACATATCTTAAGTGGTGACATAATAACAAGAACAGACTGGAAACAACAGCATGCTTGACTATTTGAAAAATTATATATATTATTATATAGAAGTTATGATCTTGTATATAAATTTTAATGTTGAATTCTTTGTCAAAACAGGCTTTAACTGGATCAGCATGAAAAGTACAGTTTTAGTACTTGCTGCGTCAGCTAAAAAAATAATGATGTTAGTTATGAGTTATGAGTTTGTACACAAGCTTGCACTCAAACTATAAATAGCTGTTTATAATGTTATAAATGAACAACATGATCAAATGTCATGAATGTGTATACAAGTTTAATATGTGTAATACCTGCAACAGGTATTATGCAGTCTTATGCAACCTCTGACACAATCAGTACTCAAACAAATAATGCCTTTTAATATGGCTGACAATCCATATGTGATAATACCCTTGGCATATGACAGATGCAGGGGTATACCACATAATTTACAACCAATACAATACAAAGTTTATTGGCACAAACATTTTACAGTGTCCATCGCCATTTACTGTGATGGTGGTTTAAAATTAATAATTTTATGAGAAAAGTATGATACAAGGTGACATATGTTAAAGGCATGTCCATTAGGATATATGATTTTTTTAGGGTAAATTTGATAGAATAAAAACATATACTGACAATAAACATGCCTAATAATTATTCATTATAGCATCGTACATTCGAACAAAAACTAATAAACCCAACACTGCACGAATATAGCTAATACATCACAATATTTGTATGAAATACTACTAATTTATTGTTTTGAGTTTAGCTGTTTTATGTATGCTTGCTTAGTGACTATTATATACCGAATGATAAGCCCATATATATGATATATTTATATATCATAAGTAATCAATGGCTTTATAATTAATGTTAACAACGTAGTTACAATGAACGCAACCCTCACGAAAAATATGCTATTGTTATAATAGCATACTTTAGAGGAATGCGGAACGACGTAAGAGGAAAGTACAGGTTGCTCTTACCGAAACGAAAAAAAGAGTACCTGCACTATTAGATTATTTAATATATATGTTCAGTGAAGTTTGTATTATTCATATTACAACTGTATACATTACATATAAGACATAACATAACATGTACTTTTTATGACAAACCTTTGCAAATATACAGGAAGTTGGTTCTATAAATAGACATAACTTTTACAATCAGGTTCCATCTATATAAAATCATGTATACTTAACCTCTTTATGAAAATGTTTGGTGTACAAATTTAGCTAATTTATTAATAATAATACTTTGTGAACTGTTTAGCATGGTTTTGAACTTGTTCAAATTAGGCCAGTGACAATAATATTTAGGAAAAAATGTGTTTCTAAGATGTCTGTAAAATGGGCAATCTAAAAGAAAGTGGTATTCATTTTCGATGACATTCATTTTTTTTTACAAATTCGAAGGTTTCTCTCAATATGTCTGTGTCTGCCTTCTTCTATGAGTAAATTATGAGCGGAACACCTAAATCTTGACAAACTAATTCTATGATTACTATTTGTAACACATGACAAATATTTTTCAACTTTAAAATCTGTTTTGAATATAACATATGTTTCTAGCTTAAATAAATTTCTCAGGTCTGAAAACCATTGTTGTAAGTATTGATCATATATACACCTTATTACATTTTCTATTTGTTCATTAGTTACTGACATATTATTCCATAAATATGAGTTTCCAGTATTATCCACCAACTTGTGACATTACTAGACCATGTGCATGTATAATTACCATTGTTATCTCGCATATTATGTAATTTATACATAACAGAGTCTGGGTTTTTTTATGATTTTAAACCAATAACGTAGAATTCTAATCTTACGTATAATAACTCGACTCGACCAAATTCCCTATATATTGTAGCATTTTGTTGTTTGTTGCCTTACTTGTAGAGCTTGTTTCAAAAAAATCATATGTACTCGTTCAATATCAGGAGATTTATGGAAACCCCATACTTCACAGCCTATAATTTACTATGGGAGAAATCATCGAATCAAACAACTTAATTTTTTTCTGGAACAGCAAATGATACAGTATCAAATAATGAAACAAGAGAAAATAAGGCTTTTGTGGCCTGTTGCGACAACGATTTCTGAGCTTGCAAATAACAACCGTTAGAAGATAAGATAACTCCAAGATACGTAAACTTCGTAACAGTAGTTTATTATTAGCATAAAATAATTCAATGTTTTCTGGTCTATTCCCTTTTTGAAAACCATAACAACAGTTCTATCTCTGTTAAACAAAATTAATCCTGAATACAACATTTTCTGTCTAATTTATCATTATTTGAACTACAGTAATACCTGTTATATTAATATCACAACAAAAAGTCTAATGTCATGCGACTTGGAATAGTATATAAATGACGTCATATTGATTTTTTCAGATAAACGTCTCTTTCACGAGAACACGATACTATAATACTTTTGTGTTATTATGTAGACTCTGACACAGTATAAATGAGAGAAGGGTAAGAAACATATAACATCGGATGAGCTCTTACTTTTAAGTTAACAAAATATCCAATATTTCGTTTTACCGTTAGTAGTTTAAGTCTCTCTTTGATCCAGTCATTGTTTATTTTGTTGGAATACTAATATATGTATTTCTAAAATTAAACAAAACAATTTGCCAACATTTGCTCAAGTGATGTTAATGAGTAAACACTTAAACTACAAGACAAGCTGCAAAAAACAATACAGAATGCTAATATAAAGTGATCATCCAATCCTCTAGAAAGGGCTCATGAGTCATTAGACTGGCATAGGATCAGGTTAGCCTTTCAATCACCGGAATTTTAACTGTTGCATTCATTGCAGAATTTATTTTCAGCATTGTTCACATGGGATAGGCTTGACACAATTGTCATTAAAAAAAATTAGATGATCTTTTTAACCCTTTACTCTACCTATACATCTTTTATCACATGGTGAACAGAGTAGATCTAGATCAACTGGCACATTCGTGCGATTTGATCAGGATCTATACTGTTCACTTTTAGATTCGTTATTTCAGACCAAGAAGCTAACGGTGTAGATCAAGGTCAAATGTCATGGATGTGCTGGCTGAGCTGGATCTTTACTGATATTCCAAGTGATAAAAGACGTAGCATTTTTTTTATTTAGGAAAGACATTATGTCGGTCAATAGCGATACAGCGTTAATAGTTTACTGTTCTGTAACACCGACTTTAAATAAAATTTTTTGTCTTTGTCTTTTCTTTAAAACATTCTTTAAATGTCTTAAACAAGACTGAACTGACCAGTATGCAACGACTTCATTACTGCCTAGTTCATAAATACTTTACTCCTGAAACATTTCACTTCATTTCAATACAGCTCGGACTGGCTTACTTACAACAATCATCATCAAGAATGACACTCGGGTCCGTCGGGATAGTTACTGTAGAATTTCAGTCCTAGACCATCTTGTTCTCTGAACTTTGAGACTTTCTTTAATCGATTCGACCGCTTAGACGACAAAAAAAAACGTAGTTTTTGCGACCCATTGTGTTATTGTTTACTCTTCCGCCAAGTCCTTAAACTTTGAGCAAACTGTGCATGTGATAACCATGATTCAGTTCGACAACAAATAAAATAGAAAAAGGATTTTTTTTGTCAACATTATAGAAGGTAAGATTTTAAATGTTTAAACAAACAATTTTACTAAAAGGCACATACTAGATAAACTACATTGATATTGTTTAAACTTTGGAACTAAATTTCTGGCATTTATAATAGACAGTTTCATAATTGATAAATTGATCACCGCGAATATGAAGATGAAACCTGCCGCCATTGAAGGACTACTAAACATCGCTATGATGCTTTAGTTCCGTATAACTTTGTATAACTTAGCACGTTTGAAGCTGACATACTGCCTTATATCGGGTGTATTTTGTTGCAGAATAAACATCTTTTTATTGCATTATTATTACTATTTTGTATGTTTTATTCCTGATTTGAACATATAATTAACTTGAATCAATTAACACAAGTGTGAAAAAAGACAACGAACTATTCAAAATGGAAGCTTTAGGTGTGTAAAACAAATATGAGTTTTATTCTTTGATACAGTTTCAAAGAATGCCTGACAATAAAAGTAAATTATGTAACGCTTCTATTATTATCATTTTGTCTTTTGTCTTTCGCGGTGTCATGTGGTGACATACTGTCTTTGTTTTGATAAGTCATCGTTATTGTCATGACGGTTTTGCTTGATCAGTCACAATAAAACACTTTAATAACGAATTTTGCTCTTGAGAAAATGCCTGAAGGCTATAAAACTTGGTCTTTATTTGTACCTGATTGCTATTTGAAATTAAGCATCTATTGCCCTTATGTACCTTTTTTATGCTCCCCTTTTTGAATTATCTTCCGTTTTAGAAAAATCTTGTCTGGATCATAACCTGACAACCCTTGGACATAATTTGCTTAAACTGCACACAGTGGTAGAGGGCATTGAGGCAGAGTGCAGTGCAAGAGAACCATAACTCTGTTTTCCCCTGTTTTTGAATTATCTCCCGTTTTAGAAAACTCTGGTCCGGAGCATAACCTGACAACCCTTGGAGATAATTTGTTTAAACTGCACACAGTGGTAGAGGGCATTGAGTTGGAGTCCAGTGCCAAAGAACAATAACTCTATTTTACCCCGTTTTTGAATTATCTCCCCTTGAAGAAAAATATTGTCCGGAGCATAACCTAAAATCCTCGGACATAATTTTTTTAAACTGCACACAGTGGTAAAGGGCATTGAGGCGGAGTGCAGTGCCAAAGAACCATAACTCTATTCTGCCCCGTTTTTGAATTATCTCCCATTTTAGAAAAATCTTGTCCGGAGCATAACCTAAAAACCCTTGGATATAATTTGTTTAAACTGCACACACTGGTAGAGGGCATTGAGGCGGAGTGCAGTGCCAAAGGACCATAACTCTATTTCGCCCAGTTTTTGAATTATCTCCCATTTTAAAAACACTTGTACAGAGTATAACTAGAAAACTATATGAGATAATTACTTTAAACTTCACACACTGGTACATGGCATTGAGCAGAAGTGCAGTGCGGAGGAACTGTAACCTTGTTATGCCAGGTTTCTGAATAACCTGCCTTTACACAATGTTGTCTGGAGCTTTACTTAGACACTGTAGCTGATAATTAGTTTAAACTTAAAATAGCGGTAGATGGCAGTGAGAATGAGTGCAGGGCACATAATGCATATCTAAATTTTCCAACGATTTTGAATTATCTCCCTTGCAGACCGAAAACGATATAATCGGTAAACATTCACTTTACATCTTTATTTGTTTATAAAAAATAAAATGTGCCCACTTTATGACTTTGCCTGTATGTTCTTGCCTTGCACATGTCCCTTTGGCTCCTGCTTCGGGGAGCATATGTCGGTTTTACCGATCGCCTTGTTTCTAATCTTTATTTCTTGCATTTCGGAAATCTGTTTTTGCAACGTATTGATAAGACCAACATGTAAGTTTGTGTATGCAGACAGAAAATAATAGCTGCAAGGCACACTTTTGCAAGATATTGATCTTAAAAATTATATGTTTCATTTCCCTCTTCTTATTTTAAACAATAATGTTGGTATTTAATGGAATACGGAAAACGAAATTATTATGTCACCTATATAACTGTACTTTTTAAAGATAGACACATGCACTTTTTAAAGGTTGTTTTTCGTGATATTTTGAAAAAAAATAAAAATAATAATCTACCGGAGAAAATCACAAGACCATTATTTAACAGTTCATAAGGTTGAGTTGTCTGCAAATAATCGTATACAAAATTAATATACTTTTTTTCAGTAAGAAGACCATGTGATATATCTTTGTTGATAATAAATGCTTCCTGTAGATTATATAAATATGTTTCTCTAACATACAAGGTCAGAATCACACTACAGGTAGAAAAATGGGACTTTTTCTACACTCCGCATTATAAAACTGCTTCAATCTGCAGACCCTCAATGGCGGACAGAAGGGAGGTAATGGAGGTAATCAGGGAGGTATTAATTTATTAAACGGTTTATATAAAGAAGTAAAAAAATCATTAACATCGCTAATTTACATAATTAGGTGATCAGCAAAGCAGAACAATACAAAAGGGTTTATTTAAGTTTTGTTCTTCGACTTTGTATATTTCATATATATCTTGCAGTTATATCATTTAGGTTACACACAACTAAATTAAATCCTACAGTATTTCAATGTGACATCAAGTCCCAGTCTCACTTTACTAGCTTCTGAAGATGCTACCTATGCCAATTTCGGGGAAGAATCAATCATGTGAAACAATTTAATTCAGATTTTTTTATAGCATGACCAGTCAACTTTTCCGGTACATCGTTTCGAAGGAGATCACCCGTGTCACTTCGATATTTTAATTACAATCTGTCGAAATTCTGTTTATTTTAAAACGACAAAAAACTAGCCAAGAATTGTAAAATTATTTTCAGAACAACCTTTCCATTTTTGACCAATCAGACAGCTTTGTCATCTTAAAGCTCCGCACAAACCCTGCACAAAATTGACTGGTTCTCGACAACACCGAATTGGTAGTGTGTAACCTAAAGATAACATGTCTTGGTTTTCAGGGATATTGAAACATCAAAAAATTATGCAACAACCTGTTTTGCATTTAAACATAGCTTTAGCTTTCATTTACTGCACTTCTGAAAGAAACTTTGCCCTGTTAAATACTGTAAGGTTAGTGTCAATATTGATGTCTGAACTTTTTTCTTGAAATTGTGTGCTCTATGAAAGAATATCTGACGGACTTTTGTTCGATCTTGGTTCAAAGAAGAAACAAATTACAGCTTTATTCTGACATTGAGTCTTCTAGAGGCAGGTATTGTTTAGAGATGTATATTGCGCTTATGCTGCACAAACTAGTCTCTTTATTTACCCCATCCCCTCCAAAAATAGAGAAATACTGAATTAACTGATATTCAGTTATCTGTTATGCCATTTCTAAACAAATAGACTGATATTCTTTAAGTACACAGAAGTGGATATACCAATGCTACTCATAAATGAAAATTTTTGGCATATTTTCTGTCACGTTGGATAAAACTTGGCTTTCAAAGTGGCATCCTAACGGCCGGTGAAAACAGAAATATCTCGTGTTGCAGCGCATTGGTTACCCTTTTTTTTCGTATCAACTGCAATGATTTGTATTTATATAACCTTTCTACTTATTGACATATTTGATGCACTTTTGCAGTTTTGTTTCTCCTATAATATTGAAAATTTCACTATTTTTGCGAGCAAACACCTTATGAATGATCAGAATTATCCTTACAGAATCCTAATCTTTACGACAACTATACCATAATGCCTTTGTCGGAACTATCAACATCAATTTAGAATTATCGGCCACAGAAATCAAATTCTTATCAGTCCTAGGAAAAACCGGGGGAAATCGGCTCAATCCGTGCCGAGTCTTATCAGTAGGCACATCAGTGAAAATTGCCCCTAATAGTTATAAATCAATTAGCACCAGCTTGTGTTTGTTTATAGTCTGCTGACCACTCCAGTAATGTATTAATGCTATTCCTAAGATTTTAATGCAGCAACATTTTCGTTATCAGCGTTTAACCAAATCATGAGGAAAAATAGAAAATAAAAATATAAGTACATCTAGTGAATGTTTGCACATTTTTGATTTTTGAGTTATAATGACTTCTGTAATTATTGATTTTTTTCTACAAACAGCTTAAAAACTGAATAACTATCTGACATGCACATGTCCTTGTAGGCGTGTGATTAAAAGGGGTCAATGTGTCTTTGAAGGACTGAATCTAGACCCAAATTCTTCTATAAGAAACACATAAATGACCTAAATGACTCCTTTTAATCACACGCCTACAAGGACGTTAAACGGTATCTGAATTGAGCTGTAATTTACTTCTTTATTTGCTGCACCTACAAATAATTGATATTAACCTTAATACCACCGTGCAAATATATGAAGCAATAAAAAGCTTTACATATTAAGTTGACATCTTGGATGGTAAGAGCAAAGGTAACAAATATATGTGTGCATGTTAGTTAGTTAATGCATTCCTATATGTTCCTATATGTTATATGAATGATTATTCAGGTTTTATAAAAGTTGTTGATATAATGCAGTCCTTTTCCAATCCAGTTTTCTTTCAACACCTACTTGTAATGACAATTAACACTTACTTGATGTGAGTTTAACTCTTAAGAGTAGTTTAATAAAAAAATGTCCTCATAAAGTTTAAAACAATTTCATGATATTTTTTCGCTTTTTGTTTTCAACGATAGAAAGGAAATTTTTAGTTTGAAGTGGCAGTGCAATCAAGTCAAGTAGATTATTCTTACCTATCAGACTGTGACGTGAAGTGTTTAATATGAATCCATTTGTTTCATACTGTTTTAGTTTTCTGACGGAAATTAAAGAAGATATGTTGGTAAGAGCAAAACAAACTAATCTTTAAGTAGGAACTTCCTTAATGTACATGTAGGTGTGAGATAGTAAGTATGGTGAACCTTTTTTTTACATATGTATAAAAACTAAACATACTGTTAGAGGAGACTAGCTTTTGGTAGAATATGGTGCCTGTTGGCTTATGTATGAAACAAGAATTTCAAATATTCTCTAGATAAAAAGTTGATAAAATTTAATCGAATGATCGCACACCTGGTCAACATTGAGTTTTTGTCAGATCCCTGTCCTAACTCCCACACAACCACTCTCGAATACATTGCAATGTGCAAAAATACCGAAAATGAAATAAAACTGACATAGTGGCTCATAAATATTGTAGGACGCTAAATCAAGCACACTGCACATAACAACCTGTGAAATCTCGTGACACTTTTTGAAACTGCCCTTGTCCAAGAAACAAGCCACGCAAATAGCAATTCTTTATACATCAAGGATCTGTTTGCAAAGTCTTGGGTTGCTTCCGTAACTCTTTATCTATCTCTGCTTGGAAAGAAGCCAAATGCCAAAACCAGCCTGCTACATGTGTAGCCAATTCTCATATTACTCTTATCCCATAATTGCGCGGTCCCAATCTAGTTTTTCTAAAACTTGAAGAAAGGATAAAGTTAATCAAAGCATTAGAAATGCCGAAAGACTGTCGGCTGGATAGCTCACATTTTGCTGTAGTAATCATCCGTCTTTGGAATAGGGAAAAAGTCCAGTTTTGATATATACGTGTTAGCATTAACATTCAAATGGCCATGGTATGAAACAAAGTCAACCATTCATTTATAAGTCGTTTTGCTCACTCATAATATCTGTAATACTTATCATAAAGATAAGGCATTGAAGACTTTAAGACAGAAAACCAGTATATATACAAAAATAACAAACAAATAAGTTAAACATTTGTTCATGGCTTTCTTACATTTTTTATGCTACGATTCACTTCATTTTCTGCCTCCGTCAAAAAGTGTTCTTTTATGTTTTCGGTCATTTTAACATTAGAATGTTTGCAACTGTTTCATTTTCTTTTTTAAATAATTAGAGGTTGCTGCCTGCTCCACCCAACAGATTGAAGCGAGCTGAGTTTTTCTGACTGGATAACATTATAATTCATATGCTTGACCTAAGGCATATAAGGGTTACCGATTCAGCATTTACCACGTAAAGTACTGCGAAGTAAACGGCTTACATGTAACACTTTAGACTGGCTCCGGTCCTTATGTTCTGATTTCAATTTATGATCTCCCTTGTATGTAGACTTTCCTATTTTCTTGCTCCTGAACATAAGATTGTTGAGCTATCAGTATGAAGTGAGAAGTCAGTGTAGTAGCAGAAGTATATGAATATATAATTTAAACAACCTAGCCTAGTGCCAGGCTAGTAACACTTGTAAAACGGTATAGGCAATTCTAGCTTTTGTGAGCAATACATGACGTAACTTGCAAGTTCATAAAATAACGAAAACATAATTAATGAAATGATCTTGAAGATACCAAGAAAAAAGACAAACTAACACAGCAAAACAAATAAATAAAGCAAGGCTGAACATAAATGTGAAAATGAAAGACTATTTTATTACAAAAAATCCCTTTTTTAAGCTGAAATATTACTCAAAAGATTCACCTGGTATTTCCACAATTGAATGTTAGTCTTAACACAATATTTAATATAACGCAGCCAACAGTTAATTTGAATTGGTTGTTATTATCATTATGTGATGATTTTCTAGGTTTAATTTCATGCCCTGCCTCCTAAGACAGTCCTACGAATAAAAGGTGATTTCAGTGAATTTTGGCCTTCCAGCACGGACAGTTATAATAGCCTGTATCAAATCACAGGGCAATAAAACAAACAGTTTATCTCTCTTAACATCTCAGTAGAAGACGGTTACTGGAGTCTGGCTGTAGTTAATTACACCTAGCTGATTGTTATCAGTTAACATTGTGCAAGTATTGCTTAAAACTTAGAAATAATGAATTCTATCTCTACACATCAAGTAAGATTTTTGCTTTCCAGTCAATAATTTATAAGAACATAGAATGTCTTTATAAACCTCTGGTATTTATTATACCCCCGCACAACGAAGTTGTGGGGGTACACTGGAATCAGCTTGTCCGTCCGTCCGTTGATTTTGAGGTCTCTGGGTCAAAGGTCAAGGTCAAAGGGGCCTTGACTAAAAAAGCTTGTTCGCCCACTAACTTAAGAATCCTTTGACTCTCAGTCTTAGGTCACTGGGTCAAAGGTCAAGGTCACAGGGGCCTTGACTACAAAAAACTTGTCCGCCCAATTACTCAAGAATTCTTTGATTCCACAGCCTTCGTATTTGGTGTGGAGGTTGGTTATGACAAGTAGATTACTCTTATTTATTTTGATATCACTGGGTCTTAGGTCAAGGCCACAGGAGCCTTGACTAAAAAAAGCTTGTCCGCCCAATAACTTAAGAATCCTTTGACCCACAGTCTTCATATTTGGTGTGGAGTTCGGTCATAACCAGTACAAGATCCCTATTTATTTTGAGGTCACTAGTCAAAGGTCATGGTCACAGGAGCTTTGACTAAAAAAAGCTTGTCCGCCCAATAATTTAAGAATCCTTTGACCCTCAGTCTCCATATTTGGTATGGAGGTTGGTCATGACTAGAATATGACCTCTACTGATTTTGAGGTCACTGGGTCAAAGTTCATGGTCACAGGGGCGTTGACTACAAAAGCATGTCTGCCCAATAACTTAAGAATCCTTTGATCTACAGTCTTCATATTTGGTCTGGAGGTTGGTCATGACCAGTAAATGACCCCTACTGATTTGGAGGTCACTGGGTCAAAGGTCGTGGTTACAGTGACTTTCACTCAAACTTGACCTCCCAGCTACGTGGCATAAATGAGTGAAGATGACTAAAATCCATTACAAACCATGTAATAAACAGAAAATTTGTTATACCCCCGCACAACGAGGTTGTAAGGCGGTATACTGGAATCAACTTGTCTGTCTGTCCATCTGTCCGTCCGTCTGTCAGATTTTCCTTGTCCGCCCAATAACTTCCGCCCAATAATTGAAGAATCTTTTGACCCTCTGTCTTCATATTTGGTATGGAGGTTGGTCATGACTAGTACATGACCCCTACTGATTTTGAGGTCACTAGGTCAAAGGTCATGGTTAAAGTGGCTTTCACTCAAGAACTTGACCTCCCAGTTACGCGGCATAAATGTGTAAAAATGACTTAAATCCATTAAAAATCATGTAATGAAAAGAAAATTTGTTATACCCCCGCACAACGAAGTTGTAAGGGGGTATACTGGAATCAACTTGTCCGTCCGTCCATCTGTCCGTCCGTCCGTCCGTCAGATTTTCCTTGTTTGCACAATAACTTTACAATCCTTTGGCCCACAGGGTGATTCAAGTCATGCAATGGCAGTTTCAGTTTTGAGGTAGTAGGTCAAAGGTAATGGTTACTTTGATCTTTGCCTCTAAAAACATGTAGAATACATAACCAAGCAATATATTGGCTTACTAATCTCAGATTTGGCAGGGAGGTTGTCCATGACCTTTAAATGACCCCTGTTGATTCTGACAAAGCGCAATGCGGGGTTATTCACGCCATGACAGTGGCAGTTCTAGTTTAATTTGTAGAAACAATAACAGAATAAAAATAAAAGCTTCATTTATTGCTTCAGGTATTGCTTCATTTCTTTTAAAGTAAGAGAAAGTGGATATCCGTTAAAACCTTTCAAAACTATGTTTCACCATAAGCTTTGTACAAAATGGAAAAGCTATGGCATGTTGACATAAGTGCCGGTAAAATAGTACTATAAACCATTTTTTGGTGTGACGGTACCCACTTAATAAGAAATATCTAACAAAACCTCAAACAAAGATGGATGCTTGGGGAATGATTTATTTGATATAAATACATTATATATTAACTGCCTGCTTTTTTTAAATAACCGATGTCAATGCCTTCTACTGACAGCAGCTTTTCTCCATTCTGAAAATTCATTGCCTCTCGAATATCTGAAAATGTGAAGTAGGCCATCATCTTTATATGCACTGAGAATTGTAATCTTTGACTTTCTCAGATGCAAGACAGAAAATTCTGCAAGAAATTGATGTTACTTCTGTCTATTTATTTCCTGGTTTGAATGAATTTGCTCGAATTTCGTTGACAGGTGCAAATGATATTTTCATACTGCTTTTCCGACCTTCAAGATCTGTCTTGATGAGAATAATATCTAAATCCACTTGCAGCTTTGATATATCATCATCTTTACCAGTCCCTGATGGAGGAAGTCTAATTATCATTTTAGGTGGCCTATGTGGCTCAAAACAAAGAGTATGTATGAAATTGTTCACTTCATTTTCTTCTTCTTAGCAAACCTGTTCATATGGGTCCCATAATGGCAAAATCCTGGCAAGCCCATATGAGTTTGCCCAAACAGTACCCATATGGGACCCATATTAACAAACCCATATGTGTGTGCTCATAATGTGTCCATGAGGGTCTAATATACTTATTTATAACCAAAAAAATGAGCAAAAATATGATTTGAAGTCTAATATAACAATCCAAATGTATATGGGCATGCCCATGTAGTACCCATTAGGGACCCTAAATAAGAAAAATCATGTGTATTTTCCCATACGGGCTCATGTGGGTCCCATGTACACCTTTATTCTGCAAAGGGAGCAAAACTGCATTTAATCATTACTTATAATACACGTGATTTAAATCACAAAAAGTTTAAGTTAAAAAAAGTCATCGGTATATCAGATAAATGTGGCAGATTTATCAATGTATCATTGTAATAAATAAAAATTAATAAATAAAAAGAAATAAATCGAGTTTGAAAAAAAACCCAAATTCGTTAGTTTTGAAAACTGGCGTTTGAATTGCGCGCGCAACCGATGCAAGGAAGCTGATCGGAGAAAACAAACAGCGTGTTTTATTTAAAAGGTATATTTTT
This sequence comes from Cyclina sinensis, assembly GCA_012932295.1. NCBI lineage: Eukaryota > Metazoa > Mollusca > Bivalvia > Venerida > Veneridae > Cyclina > Cyclina sinensis. The sequence continues at coordinate 52,781,888 of JAAONU010000012.1, read as the reverse complement.
GTTGATCAAGAAGCTTGAATATAACTTAAATCAGGCATCATTGTTGATTTTGACTATACTATAGCAATTAAATTAGTATTTCATTATATTTGTGTCAATTTGAAACATAAAAATTCCATTTGTCATATATTTTCGCGATATAAAGAATTTGCTAAATTCATTCAAATTCTGAGTAGGGGACTCTAGTGATTTAAATAAGCTCTCAAGCTTTCTTCATAATCACTCGTCGGTAAATAAATAACAAAAGTTAGAAAGTAGCAACATTAATGGAACAGGTCTTGGTTTTAAACATTTAGGTTTTTCATTTTTGGTGCATATTTTTTTGTTTGCACATTTTCTTTTAAATGTATGTAAAACTAATTATTTTACACAGAACCAGGATTGGGCAGCAGTGATTTTTCTGACTCCGATTGAGGCTTTGAGCTGCTACGGTAATAGTGTTTTCCCAGACGACTGTTGAGGAGGTGGATAAGTTCAACTCTAAACTGGAGGATCAGACAATTCTTCCACTGTTGTAAGTGTGTTTTTAATTATTGCAGTTAATGTCATTACACTAAATAAATTACCTCTTTCATACGATATATGCGATATATGCTAGTCTCAATATTTCGACGAAGGGTCTGATGGCTTAAAATTGAATTGACCCTTAATAAAAACAGAATGATATCTTTTTGATAACAGTAAAATAGACAGTCACACCGTTTATGTTTGACATTAATTTTGTCGTGTAGCAATAGTTGAGATTTGCGCTGATTAGACTTTGAGTGCATCAGATGAAGTTGTTGATAACGGTAATCCAAGCCTCTGCTCAATAACTACAGAATACTGTGGCAAAAGTCAAGGTTACTGCAACTTTGAACCATCAATGTTTTGGACTAGACTTTAAATATATGTAATAGAGTAGCAACAAAAAGGAGATATGTAGGGCATATATGTTTTACTTAATTATCTATTTCATTTAAATTCTGACATTTTAATATTAATTTTTAATTCTGTTATAGGAGATATCTAGCTGTCAGACTGGTGGCCTTATGTCCAAGACGGTGTCAACAGAACAATGAAAACTTTCTAAGACACAAATTTGTAGACTCTGTAATTACAAGGGTATGTGGGGAAAGAAATAAGAGGGCACTAATCTAAAAGGCATTATTGCTGTAAGTAATTTTATCGTTGAAAGCAGTGAAATAATTCCATTTGAAGAAGTAGGTGTAACTTATTTGTTCAGTTTAACATCTGCCAACTTTTTCGCAGTGGAATGAGAACAATGATTTTTAGGGTTTTTTTTTTGCATTTTCACTGTTCACCATATGGTAAAAATCTTGTATCCAGGTATGAGTGTAGCAGTAATCAGTATTGTCTAAGAAACATCACATGATTATGATAATTTAAAAAAACACAAATTATATTTATGTTTGTAATGAAAAGGTTTTATATAATTAAAATACTAATTGAGAACATAATCTTTATTTTTCATTAGAATGTCTCCACATGAATCTCATAACGTGAGCAGCAAACATGAAGGCCACATTACCAAGTGGCTAGGTGGCATGTGTCTGAGATGGTGGGAGAAAAGCCTGTATAAAAAGAAACACTGTTGCGACTGCTCCTAGACCACCCCTGCTCCTAGCACTCCTCCTTGCACTCTAAATTAAATATATGACATTGCTGAAAAACCAGGATTATTATTTGAGTGACATTAATATTTGTGGGAACTTTCAATTACAGTGTAAAATGTTCGCTGACATAAGTACAAATTGTTACCCTGTAGTCATTAGCAATTAGTCAAGAATATTCAAATTCAAATGTCAGCTAAATAGTCTACCTGATATACACAAAATTTCATGAATACTGATTTAAAGTTTAGTTCGCATTATTTTTTTAAAGTAAAAATTTGTGTGTATGTCCTGATGTTGTTAAACCTTTTTTTCCTACATTGTCAGTAAAATTTCACTGTAAAATCATTTGTGTATGTACATGTATATTTTCATTGTTCTTTTACAATGTAATATTTTGCATTATCTACATTCTAAATAATCCGTTTTACTTTTGACAATTAAATTACAATAAGTGTAACACAATATCTAGTTAGCAATACATTGTATTCTTAATAGACAATTATATTTGTTTAAAGTGGTGCTCTTGTTTAACTTGGGCATAATTTGATTATGTTTATTCGACATAACGTCTTTTATTTGATGGATACTTCTGTTACAGCAACATTTTACTAACAGTATTAAGTGCATAATTTTGATATTTGTGATTCTATTTTTTATCCCTCAACTTAGGCAGAGGTATATTGAATCTTTGAAAAGAAATAACAGTTTGTAATAACTTGAGTATTTTTGGATGGATTTTAAGATAAGAAGCCAAAAATGTTTTCATTACTTTACGAATTCACAGAAAAATATGGGGTGTCAAGGTCAAAGATAATGAATTTGAACAGTTTTGCCATATTTCATAAATATCTTTCGTAGTTTTCAGTTGATTTTGTAATTATTTTTGATTAATGTTTTGTATAGTATTTAACACAAATGTTTCACATCACAAGAACAAGGCAAATGCAGATGATCAAAACTTTGTGTCACTCGTCAAGGTCACAACTGTATGTCTAATGTCAGAAATAACTTTTTTCTACATTTATTCACCTGTATGTTTTTGGTTATTTTAAGTTAAAAATGAACAAAGTGCGAGGAGAAGAAGACAGTACTGATGTACCAATCTTCCCAACATCAGGATGGCAAAACTTTCCAGCATATGACTTACCAAAGGGATTTTGTTATGGGGACAATATATGACCACATTATAGCCTCTGCACAGATAGTTCAAATTGGTGAGTCAGACAGTGAAAGTGAAATGGGAATAACAGACTTCAACACGACGAAACCAATGCTGAAAGGTAGACAGTATTTTACAAGTGGGCATGTAAAGAACATTAAACATCAAATCAAAGACAAGTTTCACTTCATCAAATGCAATGTAATGGCTTCCTACACTATGAAAACAAACTATAATGTATGTATCACACTGACCTCCACATCCGGTAAGGTTATGGATGCAGCTTGTGATTGCAAGGCATCAGCTATGGGAAGATGCAATCATATTGCGGCATTACTGTTTGCGATAGAAGACTACATAATGAAGTTTGGGCATCAGGTGGCACCAACTAGTAAACTATGTACATGGAACACAGGCCGAAAGAACAAATGCAATCCGCAGCCATGCCATAGCACAGATTACAACAAAAAACTAAAACCAGATCGTATTATTTCATTTGACCCAAGACCAGAGGATGTTGATCATAAAACATTTGTTAACAAATTTATAGCAACACTCCCAAGCAGTAGTTCAGACTCAATGATGCAACAGGTGCTTGAATTAAAATACAGTGACTATACTGTTGACAAGGAGGCTCTCAAGAAAATGACAGATGCCGCAATAACTTTGTTAAAGTCAACTTGCACAGGGAAAGCCGCATATGAGGTACCAAATACTCGTGAACAGTCTAACTCGGGGCAGTGGCATACAAGTCGTACCTTACGAGTTACTGCATCAATGGCAAAAGAGGTTGTTTCTGTAAAGACAAGCAGAGCAAAATATCATCTGCTGAAACGACAGCTGTGGAGAAAAACTTTACCGGACCTTAAGGCTTTGCAGTATGGAAAGAAACACGAAAATAACGCATTTGATGCTTACTGTCAGATGAAAGAAATAAACGAATTTTATAAAATCGAGAAATCTGGACTGTGGATAAATCCAAAGTTTCCAGAATTAGGCTGCAGCCCGGATGAACTTATTAAAAGTAATGACGGAAACCTGCTTGGAGTTGTTGAGATCAAATGTCCACTAGTATTAGAGAACTGCCATCCACTAAATACAGACTCCTTGAAAGCAGGTCAGAGATACAACCTTTGTTACAGAGTAGAAAACCAAGAGATATTCGTAAAACGGACACATGCATACTACTATCAGATACAAATGAAGATTGCAATTTGCGAAGTAGACATTTGTGATTTTGTAGTATGGTCGCCAAAAGGAATTAAAATTCAGCGTGTTATGAGAGATAAGGACTTTTGGGTGGAAATTTGTCCCAAACTAATAGACTTTCATCACCTCACTCTCATGCCTGAGTATCTTGAAATGAGAGTTCCGAGAAGACTAATGCCTGTTGAAATATGATTTTGTTATATTAAAATAGCAGAAAATAAAATAAAACAAAGATTGGTCTAGTATTTATTGTTACTTTAATCAGAGGTAATGACATGGAAGTACTGTTTTTTTATGTGAAAAAAATTCACAATAAAGAAATTTCAATGCTCTTATTGTAGCCGTTCAATAATTATTTGATGAGGGGCTCCTGGTAATTTACAAGCAGACCTATTATCTTCACAATCTGAGTAGCCACTGGGGTTTCAGGCTGAGAGGTAGAACGGTCCCTATAATTTTGAACTTCTTCATCCGTTCAATGGCACGTTCAACATGTATTCTTACTCGTGCGATTCGCTTTGTTGCTATTTCTTCCTGAGCAGTAAGCCTGTCTCGGCCATTTAAAAATGGTGGGATATTCAGTTCAACTTTTCGAGCTTGTAATATGTCTTTAATTACAAAGCCTCTGTCTGCAATCACCAAATCTCCTGGTTCAAGATAGTATGCAAAACCTGAGTCAATAACAATCTCTTTGTCTGACTTGCTACCCTCATAGACATCAGAAAGAAATGTCACAGCTCCTGTTGGAGATATGCCCACAAGACATTTTAACGTAGTATGATTCTTATAGGAAGAATACATATTACCTTGTTCTTCAAAATTCCCTGAACTCTGCACAAATATTTCAAAGCAATCAATGATTATTCTAACATTCCTAAATGACTTAAAGCAAGCTGGACAGATGTTCTTGTATTAATTCCTTAGAAGGAAACATTCTTTCCCAAAGCGGTTGTGTCATTTTGTATAAAAACTGTATCCATGTTAAGACTACACTTGAAATTGTACTACTACTGACATCAAAGTTATAGGCAAGGTCTTTGTTTGGAAATTTCTGTCTAAGTTTCATAAGTGTCACAAGAAGTTGGTTTTGAGCAGACAGTTTTTTCTCTGTCTTTCTCCTTGGTTTTACTTTGTTTGAATTTTTGCTTCCAAGCCAGTATTTTAGTGTATGCACAGTATCTCCCATAGAACTGAACAAATGATTAAACTGAGCAACTGTTAGTCCGGTATAAAACTTGAATAGTTTTTCATCTCTGTGAAGGGCATCAAATGAGAATTTGCTTGTTTGTTTTTGAGACTTCTTTGGGCTACCAAGTTTGCATTTATTCTGTAAAATCCGCTTTTCTATTTTGTTTGCAAGTTGTTCTTCACACGAATACGTTGTTGTGTCTCACTGTCAACTGTACTGGTCACTGTACTGGTGGTCACTGTTGCTGTATTTTTAACAGGTGTCTGTTAATAAAAATGAAATTATTTTAGTGTTGACATGATTTAACGATTGAAGACGTTCATAAATGAAACAGAAAGGATTAAAATGATACAGAGATTTAAGAATATAGCTATGCATAATAGAATAAACTACTCTTTGTCATGAATAAGTGATAACAGTGTACTGTATCTAATTAGAGTGATCAATCAGTGTAAGTACAAGTACTTGCTAATTGTAATGTCAATATGTTTTTGAGAGTTCACACATATTTGTGAAAATGTCCATGTGCAGTTGATTCTGTTTCACAGTATGATGCATTGTTATACCTTTTTTAGGGATTCTGATTCACTGACAACAAATTGTGGAAGCTGTTGGGATGCTTGTAATTCTTTGTCTTGAGGCATATTTTGTAGAGACACCAGTGCTTCGGAAACCTCAAATAGTGTCTTTTTTGAAATCGGTGTACTTCTTGGTGTTGGAGCTTTACGTTTTCGAGAAAACTTTTCAACCTAAAATGAAAAAGAGCTTTCAGTTGAAAACATACTCGCAGGCATGCAAAATACCTGAACTTGTTTAGAAATCATTTACTTTATATGATTTGAAAAAAAATGAATCAGCTGAAAAATACTGAAAGGAAGATAAAAAATATTAAATATTTTTTGTTCTCCTTTAAAAGATCTTCAAACAATACACAATGTATTATTATTCTTTTAACAACCGTTTTACCTGTGCTGGTATATATGTAGCTGGAATGGGATCTGGGTGAGCAACTGTAGGTCCATTTCCATCAATAAAATGTTTGCTGCATATGTATGTCCACTTCTTAACATTGTCTATGGTGAAATCTTCCCTACCACATGCAGTAACCCATTTACGACATTTTGCCTCATTTCGTTTTGGTTTTGGAAAAGTTATAAAAAATACACCTTTCATATGATCTCTGTCAGCATACCTAGAATCACTGTTACATAATCCAAAGCAACAGTGTTTAGTTGCACCTTGTTTTATATTCATCCTAAATATTTCAGTCAGCCTATGAACTCATGCTTCACACTGGTCAAGCTTTGTCATAAAATCATTGCTTGTACGACCTTTCAATACCAGTAGGCAACGAGGCTTATCAGTGGTTCTATTTTTTGAAACATTTATACCTGTTGATCTCTCCTATAGTGAAATGTCCGAAAGATCTTCATCCCAAAACAAAGATTTCTATAATACTAGGTTCAATAAATGTGTCATATAAAACCTTAATACTTAAATCTTTTGCCTTCTTGTTAATTACTGTGTTCTGTAGTTGTTTTGCAATCTGAATAAGTCATTATTATGGATAAATATATCAGAGCAGGCACTGGACACAAATGACTTCCTGCACATTTATGCTTTTTTTCGCCCTTTAGCTCCTTTGTGAAATTGAAATATTTTACAGGTGTGTTGGTTGGCTTTTGGTTTTTTTAAGATAAAATAAAATAAAATAAATTACTGGCTAAAACACATTGTCCATTATTTCTCAAGAACACGAAGTTCAGAAATGGGCTGAAAACAAACACCATAAAATCTCTTATTATAGGGGCTGAAAACATCCACCATAAAATCTCCTGAAAGTACTTCTTTAATTCAGTTATGATAAAAATCCAAACAAAATAAAATAATAAAACCTCAAAAACACTTTGAAATCCTGTATGTATACAAATAAAAAAGCTTCATTTTAAATTTAATGATCTCAAGCTGTTTGTAACAAAAATAATACAACAAAATTAATTATTAAAGAAGTCATTATTACTCAAAAATTAATAATGTGCAAACATTCATTAGATCTACATATATTTTTATTTTCTACATGATTTGGTTAAACGCTGATAATGAAGATGTTGCTGCAATAAAATCTTAGGAATAACATTAATAAATTGCTGGAGTGGTCAGCAGACTATAAAGAAACACAGGCTGGTGCTAATTAATTTATAACTGTTAGGCGCAATTATCACTGATGAGCTTACTCGGAATATTAAAAAAAACACATTGCAACTTTTATTATTTTTTAGAATTTTATTGTAATTAACTTGAACGTTGCTCAACCTAGGAAGACATATTTGTACTAAAATAAACAATATCTTTGATTTTTCGCTGTTATAAAACCAACCTTAACCATCATTTCCCTCTAATCCGTTAGTAATAAATTAGCCCCAAGTGATCTCTTAATCAGCACCTTTATGACGCTTCAATTAGCCACAGGTCATTATGCTTGAAGAACCAAAATCCATTGCGGCAATATCCAGGATGTTGTCTACAATGTGTAGGTGGTGGGGAAAGATGTTTAACCTTGAAGCTCTGCTGCTAGTCATTGTCTGGAGAACGGTTGCAGTGTTCATTGGTATAACCAAAGTGACACCACAGAAAAAAAATATGCACTTGTTTGAGTAAAACTAGTCCTGTAAGTTGTTGTTACGACTACAAGTTTATACTCAACGAAAGTCCCTTTCCTTTTATACACTTTTCTTCCAGTAAGACTGATAACCACAAAACCTAGACACAGTAAGCACCAACAGGCAAATATTCAATTAAAAATAAAATAATATAAACTAATATTTTATGATTGCGTGTGTTTTTATCATGGAGACAACATTCATCATGGAGACAACATTTATTCCACATATACTTGCTAGATGCGAGCATTTGAGAAAGCATGATATAACACTAAAGATATCGAAACAAAAACTTTTGATAAATACTTGTGCATCTAAACATACAGCTATATGTATAATGCATGAACTCGATTTAAAATAAAAAGTGACATAATTATATATGACATGTGGTTCAAACGAAGCGAATTCTTACAATAAACCTCCGTGCATCCGATCACAGTTTATTTGTGTAAATCCAGGTTCTCACTAGAATTTAAAACCCTATGTTTGTTGTTGTTGTTTCCATGACAGCAAAGACAATAATTTGAAAAGAAGATAGATAAATCAGCAAAACAGACGTTCGTACTAGTGATTATACGTTGGTGCACTGCACAAAACCGTTTTCATTAAATGTAGATAGACCGTGTTTCGTATGTCAAAAACGTTTATCGTATATCGTTAAACGTCTATCGTGCATCGTGTGTCGTCCGTCTATCGTGTGTCGTGCACCCGTCTATCGTGTGTCCGTTTATCGTGTATCGTGCGTTTCTTTTGAAACCTTAAACGTACGAAAAAAGTATAAAATATCGGGCTTTATAAATTCTTCAGTACAACTAAGCGAGTCGTATTTCACAACATATTACAAATTTCTGGTTCTTTTGAGGTTGTTTCTCAGACCATAGTAGTTGAAATCAGTATGAAAATTAATGTTATGACTTTGAATTGGCAGCATTTACTTACACCATGAACATAAACTCACAAATTTCAGAAATGTCTACCAACCATGGACTGTTTCGATATTTTCAAATGAAGTCAGATGTCGTCATGCTGTACGTGCATATATTTTTTTTTTTTTTGATAATTTCACGTCTGATTTAGATCTGATCTACACTGTCTAATATGACAATGATAATGATATCAAATATATTTTAAAAGGAATAACTAAAAGTTTGATCCTCAACTATTTCAAGTTAAATAAGAAATAGAGGATGAATTCTGTAATATCTTGGGAAGTTGTTGGACAGCATGGGTAAAATAAAGTAACACTGTTTAGACTTGTTACTAAATCTATTCTAATTTGATACTACAAGAGTACACGTTATAAAACAAGGTGAAAGTAGGCGGAGCTTATCAGCTATTGGCTTGTTCAGGCTGACCAGTAGAGAGTTAATACATTACATCCGCCTTTTTCTTAGAAGGATAATATGCTATAAATTTAAACAGTTCATGAACTCTAGAAAGATCCCTGAAAAGAAAGCATTGTAATAATATGCGAGTCATTCCGATTGTAAATGGTAATTTATCAAAGAGGTGTAAAATACACTAGCAATAAACGAAGATAATTGTAAACATTTCTCAGGAAATATGGCTGACTAATTAATGTTAATGTTTATCTGCCAAAATTTGAATGACTAAGTTCATAGCCATTTAATCTAGAATAATCACATTTTGTGGTCTGTCGTTAATTTTCTCAGCACTAAGATTTCAAGTGTAGGTCAATTTGTTTTCATTGAAAATATCTCTGACAGTCTAGTTTTGATAAAATGGTCGGATCTGGGACAGGTGCCTTCTCAGTATGTCACTGTGTCTAGATTTCAGTTTTACTTGATTTCCCTTTTGACCTATAACAGTATAATTATATTTCATTGCTCCATTTTGAATCTAATTTTCCACAGTTCTTGTTCAGAACTAAAACTCTTTGTCCAAGTCTGTATGATATAATGTGGGTAGTTGCCCGTCTGTCTGCGTGTTTTTTCATTTTAAGTTTTTGAGAAGAGTCCTTTTTTCTAACTTCTAAGTCGTTTTTCTTTTTCTCAAAGTGCGGTAGTTTGTTTCTCACTGTCCTATTAAACAATAATTTTGTAGGCGCGGCTCCTGTTGATGTGTGTGGGGTAGTCTTGTACGTCATTAGGAATTTGTAGATTTCGATACGCCAGTTTTTCTTTCCTACAACTGCAGTTTTAATGCATTTTGATAACGTTTTGTTGAAATTTTCAACTAATCCTGCAGCTTGCGGATAGTAAGGTGTGACGCGGTGATGCTTAATTCCATTTGCTGTGAAGAAGTTTGTAAGTTCTTGAGATACCATATTTGGTGCATTATCCGTTTTGATCACTAATGGTAATCCATGTGTTGCAAATATTTTCATCAGCCTTTGAATAACGGCACGTGAAGTGATTGATTTCATGATTTCAATTTCTGAAAAGCGAGAGTAGTAGTCTATTACGACTAGGATATATTCTCCTCCGGGAAATGGTCCTGTGAGATCCATTCCTACAGTTGTCCAGGGTGACTTAGGTAATTCTGTAGGTGTGATTGGTGGGTGCTGAGCAGGGTTTGAAACTAGTTGGCACTGGTAGCACGTTCTAATAAGAGTTTCGATTTCATCATCAATTCCAGGCCAGTAAACTTTTTCTCTGAGCATTTGTTTTGTTTTTACTATCCCTTGATGCGTTTCATGAGCTAGTTGTTATACCCTTGATCTGAGTCCCTGTGGAATTACAAGTCTGTTTCCACGTAATACATTGTTATTGTGAATGGATAGTTCATTGCGTATTTGAAGAATGTTTTGAATTGCTCATGCTTAGGCCATTTATCATGTTTAATGCACTGAATTAGTTCTTGAATGAATTTGTCCTGAGATGACTCCTTATCAATTTGATCTAAGGTCATAGCTTTGGGCATGCATTCTCGTAAACATAATCCATGTATTTTTCTGTTATACTTGAGATTTTGCAATCTTTTTGAACGGACAGTGATCATGAGAGAATATCAGCTGGGTTTAGTGCTCCAGATTGAAATTCAACAGTAAATTTGTAACTTTGAAGTTGAAGCAACATTCGTTCCAGTCTAGCAGGAGGTTTGTGTGTCGGTTGAAAGATCTTGATAAGAGGCTGGTGATCGGTGATCACTTTAAATGTCAGTCCATAGACATATGTTCGAAATTTTTCTATTCCCCAGGTAACTGCTAAGCATACTTTTTCAATTTGACTGTAACGTCTTTCGACTTCATTTAATGTCCTGCTTGCATAGGCTACAGGTTTCAAGTGTCCATCACTTTGTTTCTGAAACAATATTGATCCAAGACCACATGGCGAGGCATCAACTGCTATGGTTGTTTCGGCGTTTGAGTTGTAGAATGCCATGACATTTGCGCTAGTTAACAGAGATTTTAACTTATCAAAAGCTGAATGTTGTTCTTTTCCCCATTCAAACGCAATATTTTTTCTTGTGAGTTTCCTGATCGGTTCCGACACAGTCGCAAAGTTTAGAAGAAATTTCGAGCAGTAATTCAACAGTCCTAAAAATGATTTCACTTCTTTCACATTCTGGGGTTGTTTGGTGTTCAATACAGCCTTGATCTTTTCATCTTGCGGCATGAGTCCATTAGCAGTGAGAATATGACCCATGAACTTTATCGTTGTCTTGCAGAACTCATACTTTTCTTTGTTGAGAGTTAAGTTTTTCTCTCGAAGACGGTGTAGAACTTTACGCAAATTTGCATCATGCTCGTCTTTGGTATTACCATATATAAGTATGTCATCCGAAATGTTTTTGCAATTCGGGATGTCTTGAAGAGTGTGTTGTATCACACGTTGATAGACTTCTGAGACACATGATATTCCAAACATTAGTCGACGATAACGATAAATTCCATCATTTGTGACGAAAGTCGTTATTTCTCTGGATTGTTCCTCGAGCTCTATCTGATGAAAGCCCATGTTTAAGTCAAGTTTGGTGAAGTATTTTGCTCCACCCAGTTCTTCTAACGTTTCATCTATGTTTGGTATAGGAAAGCGTTCTCTTTCAATAGCTGTGTTCGCTTGTCGCATGTCTACACAAATTCTTATATCTCCATTGCTCTTGGGAATAACAACAAGGGGTGATACCCATGGTGTGGCTCCTTCAACTTTTTCTATGACTTCAGCATCCAGAAGTTGTTTTATTTTCTCTTGAACTTGCTGTCGCATTTTGAATGGAATTCTTCGATTTGGTTGAGCAATTGGTTTAACTTCTTTGTTGACATTTAACTTTAATTGAAAGTTCTGGAGTTTCCCAAGACCTTGAAATCGGTCACTGAATTCTGATATGATATTTTCGACGTTGTTTTGATTTGTAGTGACATTATTTACACAAAATTTAAGTAATCCGAGATCAACAGCACTTTGTTGGCCTTACAGTGGTGTGCATTCACTATCAATGATGTGAAATTTTATTTTTGTCACATTTTCATTGATTTTCATATTGAGTTCACTTATTCCAAATATTTTCAAAGGTTTTGATTGTGCATACGGGTAGATCTTTGAATGAGATTCTGTGACGTATGTAGATTTTGACTTCACTTTCTCAAATGTAAAACGGTCGAGGCAGTTCACACTAGATCCAGAATCTATGAGCAGTTTACATTTAATTCCTTCAATTTCAACTTCTATATATGGAACCTTAATTTCTGAATTTAAATTGAACGCATATTCCTTTTCTTTACAACTTGGATTTTCAGAAACTTGTTCATCATTGACGTAGTGCACTTGCTTTTTCTTTGATTTACACATATTTGCAAAGTGACCCTGTTTCCTGCATTTGTTACAAACAATATTGCGCGATTTAATACATTCATGGCCCAGATGGCCTTTTCCTTCACAACGATAACAGGTCTTGAACTGTGCTGGTTTAGGTGCTGGTCTTGCTCTTGGCTGGTACTGTTTCCGTTGTTTTGTTTGCTGGCGCTTTAGATGACTCACTTCATCATGACTGTATTCTGTAGATTTGTCTGGTCGCTGCTGGTGCATTCCGTTTGTTGTTGAATTTTGCATTTTATTTGCATGAAGATCTGCAAGTTCTGTTGTGCGTGCGATGCGCTGTATTTTTTCTAATGTAAGGTCTTGCTCACGAAGAAATTTAATTTTCAGCTCCTTGGAATAGCAGTGTTCGAGTACTTGGTCACGAATCATGTCCTCTATTGTTATATATATGCTATTCATATATAAATTTTATGTCTTTAGATTTTTGGGTTGTATAAAACTTCAGACAATTTCAAGGAAGGTCAGAATGATTGGCAGTCATCATTATGACCTCCCTACCATTTCCTTCCATTCAGTATTATATTATATCTTCAAACACTTTCAGTTTCCAATTGATTGACATATACTCATTAACACCTTATGGTAACTTCCTGTGATACAATGTGTTTGATTCTTTTATATATCTTAGAACATCCTGTGTTTAGAACTTTGAATTGTATATGTACTTGTACTTCTGTATTTCTTTCTCAGTTAGTAACAATCTTTAGGAAAAGCAACATCTAAAATTCTATATTCAAATATTATTTATGATTTAATAAACATCAAAAACTTTACATTGAACTTGTGCTATTCCCCAACTGTTTGAATTCAGGAAACCAACTAATCGTTTACACTATGGTATTTTCTGGAAAGTCACATGTTAAAGAAAGTTTTTTGAGTCTCACAATATAATTGTCCACAGTTTCATCAAGATTTTGTTTTTCTTGTCTGAAACAATGTCTTTCATAGGCGATGTTTTTCTTTGGATTGAAGTACTGCGTGAATGCTTGAACTGTTAATTCATAATTATGTTCCTGGTTTAATGTTTTTTCATAAATGTCCTGCAATTCTTCTCCTCCGAGGTGTAACAATAGAGCTTTTTTTCTTTCATCTTTAGTAATTCCAGCTGCGTGTATGTAATAATTGAAGCGTTTTATGTAACTGTCCCATGCACTTGACAAGTTGGTGTTTTGTCCTACAACTTTCAAAGGCTGCGGCACTGGCAGATCGAAAGAAGATGCCATCTTGAAATATTGAGAACAGATTCTTGATTTTATAAATAGCCACAAACACTTTTTCTTAAAGATGTCCTTTTTATTTTAAAAGTAAATCCTTCTATGACACAATCCCATCCTCGTCGCCAATGTAATATCTTGGGAAGATGTTGGACAGCATGGTTAAAATAAAGTAACACTGTTTAGTTCTGTTACTAAATCTATTCTAATTTGATACTAAAAGAGTACACGTTATAAAACAAGGTGAAAGTAGGCGGAGCTAATTAGCTATTGGCTTGTTCAGGCTGACCAGTAGAGAGTTAATACATTACAGATTCGTTATTAAATGAAGCACATACAATATATTTAAGAAGAAAAAACTCAAGATTAGAATCTTATAAAACAAATCCGTTAACGTATAAAAAACTGATTCACACACGAATAAGAAATAAAAATATAGCTGTCGTTTATGCCTCAATTTACCTTTATTTTAACTGTAACCCATATAATAATGATAAAAATAATTATACAATATATTCCAGGACTTTTAACCAAAAATGTTTAAAGTTAGAAAGGAATAAGGAACTGGTTGTCTATTCCTTATTCAAACGCGAATAAGGAAAAGAAAATATGACTGTCGACATTGGTTCCATTATTCATGTGTAACTTAGATGATTTATGATAACCAAACACATACAACTAGTATACATGTATTCACAAAGAAATAACTTAACCTTTGAACCAAAATTATTCTAAATATGATTAGAACTAGTTCCTTCTTCCTTATCCAAACGCAATAAAAATGATTAAACAAAGTGATCGTTGCAAATGCTTCCATCTATCTTTATTTTGTCTTTAAGTCATACAATACATTTCATTAAAATAACTCAAGCTTTTAAACTGAACGTTTATAAATCGAATAAGGAACAGAGAACTGATTCTTTTTCCTCACCAAAACGTGAAATGGAATGGAAAATATGACTGCCGCAAATGCCTCCATTTATCTTTATTTTTAACGATAACTCACTTAATTTATGATTATCGAGCAAATATCCATACCATATATTTTAGAATGAATAACTCAAGCTTTTAACTTTTACTTTTACAAGCCAATTACTCGATATTACTTTAAATAACTAAGTTATGTGATTTATGATAATCAAGCACTGTATATTACAGAAGGTAAACCTATAACCTTTCAAGTCGAAAAAAGAATAAAATAATCAAGAAAAAAGGAGTTATTACACTAATACCGGATATAAATGTATCATAAATTATTTCCGGTTAATTATTTGCTTTTTATAAAGTTATAATCTGCAACAAGGAAATCATAATAAACAAAAGTAGTAAAACCATATGGTAAAATAGCAGAGGTATGTGAAATTTATTAATAAACAAATTACATCTAACATGTGTTTTTTTTTTCTAAATTGGTCTTGAAAGCCTAAGATTGAAAATCAACAGATACTTTATTCCATCCGAATCAATTTATCTGACATCGATTCTGATTGGTCAGATAAACACGCGCCCATTACCGAAACGCACTACGGGGCTAGCATCATACAGGGTCATGTAAAAATAATCCTGCGTGATGCTGAATACTTTTTGACGCACCGAAGGGCGAAAAGTCCTTTTTAAGCATGACACTGCATGATGCAGGGTTTTTGAAAATATTCTTCCAGTATGATGCAGGATTTATTTTACATGACCCTGTATGATGCTGAAAATAATTGTCATGACCCTGTTTGATGCTTAAAAATAATTGTCATGCACTTCAGCATGATGCTGGGTCTAACAATAAAAACCCTAATGGTACGCCATATACAGCACTAATATTTTCAATGTATGTTTTAGTAAACTGAATGTACATGTACTTGTCAAGTAAATCATTCTTACGTTTCAAATAATCCTGTTTTCCATTACATTCAAATTTATTTAAAAATGAAATGAGGTTAACCTGCTGGACACATGCATGTAAATACGCCAATCCGTGCTTCTTTGCCTCAATTAAAAAAAAAGGTTTAACCATGATCAGAACTTTTCTATTTCTGACATTTTACGCCAGTAAATTAAATGTGATCATGTTAAGAGGTAATGCACATCGATAAATCATGAACTAAATGTTGTACTAACGGTAGAAATGCAACTAATATTTTTTTTATGTGTGAATAATAGTAAACGATCTTTTTTTTGTATTTTGTGTTTTTGACATTGACAACGTGCATTTGAATAGTCTGCCGGTCACTAATGATGACATTATGTTTCACACATTTTGGAGTCTCCTTACAACCAGTTAGCGATTTACGAGGGTCTCAAAATCACTTGCATAACTAGCCGAAGAAACCCAGCATTGTATATTTAATTTATAATTTTGAAATCTTTATTCATTAATTTGGAAACGAAAAATTGTGAATTGCTGGCGTATCCGGTCAGGACCAAGTATGCACAGCGCGAGCATTATCATTTATCTATGTGTAGATTCCCCTAATTTGTATTCACATTTTTTTTATTTTTAGAACGAATTCAACGGATAGAGTACATAAAACTGAGAATAAAGTTTTTCAGCTACTAAAAACTCAAAACTGGTTACTAACATCTAGGTAGAATACGACACAATCTAGTGTTTTATGTGTACAAAAGATATTTTATAGAAACAACCCAGGTACTAGTATGTTTTTTTGTGTTAATAAAACGCAGGCAATAAAATTCTTTTTTCATTAAAGCTTAAAGGTAGGCCATCCGTTTGGACATAAATGATTAAAACAGATAAAATTTGCTTGCATTTCATTTATTGTTTGCATTTTTTCCTCTTTGATGTCAAGCTCTTTTCGGTTTTACCGTTTAAAGGCTTCCATCCAAAAGAAATAATACCAAAATGTGAAAACAAAACGAATGTTTGAAACGCTTTCTCGTTGCAACTTCATCGTCTAATATTAAAAGAACATTTTGTTTAACAAGACATACATTAAAAGTCTTATATTCATGTAAAAATCGGGTATGACAGTGTTTTTGTTTTGCTCTGCTTTAGAAAAGTTGCATCTGTAATATTACGATATTATACTCGTATCTGTCACTGATGACGACAATGACGGCGACGACGATGATGATAACAGGCACTGAGTGACGATGAACAATGATATTTTTAAACTGTCAAAATGAAAATGTACAAAATACGGGTATCAAAGTGCGTTCCCTTTTACCACTGAAACGAATTGTTAAGACCAAAAAGCATACATGTACATGTAGTTGTGTTGACACCATTGTGCGTTCCTACACTGCATCATTATTCAGATTAACCTTTGAACCGTTGAACAAACATGTCTGGAAGAAAAGATTCGATAAATAATACACCTTTTAATGGCTTAATGATTGCTTGGTTCTGATAAATGTATACTGGTTTATGAGAGAGCCATCGAACGATCTTGTTTACTAGATTATTATGATAGATGAATGGTCAGAAACCTATTGGATGTAACATAATTGTCAGTGGGCTGTGCTTATCGTGTAAGAGATAAATACTATATTATCATCTTAGGTATGGCGCATGGCAATAATTTAATATACCTGAGAATCATTATCTTCAGTATCTCATCCAGTGGCCTGGTATTTTTAATAAATCATTTTTTATTTTCGGATTCACATTTTATATAACTTAGACAAATGGTAAATGATGCGTTGTTCTGAAAGTCCAAAAGGTCTTGGCACTTTTATATCGTTTTCGGACGCTTCATTAGCAATTAGGGAAACATAATATTTGCTGAAACGTCATTAAACTTCAGTAACAGATGTTATCCATCTTATACAATTGGGGAGCTATGAACTGTTGCTGAATTTACAGGACATTTTCGTTCCTTTAACTGAACGAGAGTGTGCAAACAAATGGATCATGACCGAAAAGGTGAGCGCGATCTTTGTTTCAATGTTATATTGAAAATTGCTTGATTTTTTAAGTTAATGGTTAAAAGTAAAATTATTTTAAGAAGTTAACATCCGCTGTCATCAGTTTATGGAAGTGTTTGTGCCAGCTTGTTAGTTTAGATTAAACTTATTTATTTTACATCGATTGTGAAACAAGTTATTTCAACAATTTCGTTCATATATACATATTTTGATTTATAGTTCTATCCACCACAGCCAATATGTTGTAATTCGAAATCAAAAAGGTTAGCAAATATTGAGCACAGCTCGAAATTCCGTCACTCCAACTAAACAAATTAGTCTAAGTTATTACTTGTTAGAGTGTTCTCCTGATATGCATGTTTCACATTTTTATAATCACAGTAGTTTTGTCTGTGCTGTGTGGCGGCCATAAAACATCTTCACGTACTTTCGTTCAATGCTGTCATCCATTCATCCCTAAGGGATCGCATTTCACAATCTTTTTTACACCCCTTTCCACTCACTCAAACACTAATATGCTTTTTGGCTGTGTGGGGAAGCTGTGTTTTTTGAGTGTGGCTTTTCCTGATATGAACGTTTCACTTTAATTTTTAAAAACAATTTCCCGGAGGTTAATATATATTTGAGATATTCAAGGCGTATAATTGGTCTTATAAAGAGAATCTGTACCAGATCATTCCTGGCATTTGACTTTGAATACATGTATGTCAAACATCAAAACGGCAGCATAGATCACACTCTGCAGGGATTTGTGCAATTCACAAGCACAGTGTATTATGCTACAGTATATACGACAGACGTTGTTTAGAAAATGTATGTGTTTATAACTAATTCGTGCTGATTTTTGTTGTATTACAGTTCAAACACGACCTTAGTGTTTACAAGCGACAAATATAATGTGTTGATGGAATTTATTTTTGATCATTGAAAACTAATTGCAGATGTGTACTTTTTACTGTCGAATTACATGTGCATGAGACGTTACATTTGACAATAGACTAAAACAAGTAATAGGCTCATGTTTTGTGATTTGTGTGTCGACAATAACATTATAACATAATTTCAGTAACTGAACCCTGTTCACGTACAGTCATCAATAGAACTATACAATGGTCATTCGAGATTCCCATGTACACTTGTAAGTTTTTCTTTTGTGGAGTAGATATGCCAAAAATGTGAATATATTATACTATGCTTAATTTAAAGACGTTCGTTACCTTTACCATAAATTAAATTAAGAAAACTTATTGATACCAGTTCACTTGATATTAAAACTTGCACATCATACTCATAAAATATAAACTCCGCCTCTCACGCATATTCAAATTTGCGGGTAACATCTTATATATTACATATGTGTCTTACCATGTAAGTCTTTTCTCATAGTGTTTTCTGTTTATATGTTCGTGGAGCGTATCAAAAAATAAGCCTTTTTACACAATCAAAACTTCTTTCAATATCGATAATTTAATGGAGGTTTAACTTATGCTTTATTTTATAAGTAACACAGTTATAATTTTTACGACAGAAACATTTGTGGATTCGCCTGTAAGGACTTTTATTCGTACAAGTACAACTTATTATTATTGATTACGTCGAATCTTATAGTTCCATAAAAAATATACAGACACTACTTTTTAAGTCTTTTTTATTATATTAGCTTTTTATTTTATGTTTATCTTCAGTCAGTAATTATATGTCTAGTATACAGAAACACTACTTTCATTGAAATACGTGAAGCTTAAATATTATTGTTCTTGAATCCAGTATGTGTTGAATTCTATAAACTAGCAACGTGTAAGATGATGCCGCCGCTAGACTAATCTAGTAGGTGTTGTTACATAATGATTCATGATATATATGCATTACAAAAATACTTGTAGCAAAACAAGCAGTATAAAGGTTTGATCCTTTATGATTTAAATATTGTTAAATAAGCTAAAACATTATGCCGTGACTGAATTCGGTCAATTTGGGCAATACAGTCTTCTCCGTTTATTTCTTCTCAGTTTTCTCCGTTTGTCTCCCTTCAAAACAAGAAGAAGGCAACATGATAGTGACTGAATTCAGTCACGATATGAAATTCGATTTAATTTAATGTTCTGTCAGTTTGTTGTATAAAATGAATTTTATATTGGAACAATGCAAAATGTCAAATACGGAAAATAGTTTATTTGACTGAATTCAGTCATTGTGCAGGTTTCTAAATATGTCGCTATGATGGTAAAATTATGCCAAAGACGTAGACTGCTTATATATTCTTCCACAGTTGAATTGATAACATCCACAACTCTAAACTTAAAAGGTGCATGATACTGCATACAACCTGAATAAATTTCGCATTGCAAGTACAAATTGTGCAAAAGAAGGTTGTAATGGTAGTAAAGTCGATAACTATTGGGCAAAGGAGAACAGGGTCAATCTAGAAAAGAACGTGTTAATAATGGATTTCTGAAGCAATAATCTTGCGTGTTTCCTTGTTTTTGTTTTGCATATTTTCTTCGAAATTCAAACACAAAGCCCTCATAATACGCATCCGTACTCAGAATTAACATTTTACTCCTGTATTTTACTGAAAACAGCATGGCACTGTCTAAAGTTTCAGCAGAGTTTAGCAAAAATCATTTAAATGGTATTTTCTTCAAAATAAAGGGAAGTAATTCAATGCCTTTTTATCGTTAATTTTGTAATTCCGTAATTGTAATAAATGCAACTAGTGTACTTTTTAAACTGTGAATTCTGTAGTATTATTTTGATTGTTTTATAAGAACAGAAAGGCTGAAGACATATTTTATAACAATGATAAAGAACAAAGTATATACTCGAAAATCCATATCCTCATAACTTCTATATCAGGTAGAATTTCAGTCTGCGTGATATTTCCACAATTTCCTGAATCTTCTGCGATTTTATGATTTATCTGTTGTATTTTCTCATTGCAGAAACTATTTTCTTCGTTTAAAGGCGGAATTTAGATGAGAAAGCATAAATTGTGCACCAGTTTTCAACACTAATCCAACAGAGAGACGAAATTTTCTTTTCAAATTAACCGCACCTGTTTTCAAGGTCTGTGTGACATTTCAGAAAAATAAATCTTAAAATCATCAACGATTGACAAGAAAAAAATATCATTTACACATAATAACGCAATAAAATGCCAAGCTGTTTCATTTTTACAGATAAATATCACATTCTAGTAGCAGAATATGTATCTACTATACACTTTATTTTAACCGAAATTGGCGAAATATTTCTGAAACATACCAAACTGGGTTAAAACAACATTCAGAGAGACTCAGGTGCAAAGAGAATTCAACTGAATGCAAATATTAATGTAAAACTTCATCAATCACTAGCAGAGAAACAACCTCATTGTTGTTATTTTTAGGTTACACAAAACTAAATCAAATCCTACAGTATTTCAATGTGACATCAAGTCCCAACCTCACTTTACTAGCTTCTTAAGATGCTACCTTTGCCGATTTCTGGGAAGAATCAATCATAAGAAACAATTTCATTCAGATTTTTTTATAGCATGACCAGTCAACTTTTCCGGTACATCGTCTCGAAGGAGATTACCCGAGTCACTTCGATATTTTAATTACAATGTGTCCAAATTTCCTATTTATTTTAAAACGACAAAAACTAGCCAAGAATTGGCCGTCACATTTATGCCTAATCTCTATTTGTTATTCAATATATGTGTTGATTTCATGTAAGATTATTTTCAGGACAACCTTTCCATTTTGACCAATCAGACAGGTTTGTTATCTTATAGCTCCGCACAAACCCTGCACAAAATTGACTAGTTCTCGACAACATCGAATTGGTACTGTGTAACCATCACGCCATGATATTATTGTAACTGCAGTTGCGAGTTATAACAAGGCAGTCTGAAGGGCAGCTAAATCCCCTTCCGCAGCAGACATGAATATGTACTTCTTGACCTTAAACAAACAATGACCTTGATGCTTGTGCCATGCATATTATAAGCACATAGTCAGTCTCATGATAGTAATAATTTGTGCCAAGTTATTCAAAATTTTCTATTAAGTAAAAAAGTTATGGAGAACATTTAAGCTTGACCTTGGGGTTAGCAACCGGGAAGTTGGGCTCTGCACATCGTGTCATAGTGGTGATCATTTCTGCAAAGTAATTATTATATAATATATAATTATTAGTATTATCATTTTTATAAATGTCGTTTAAGTTGAAATGCAGGTATTGCAGAAATGGCTTCTGGAAGTTCTGTTGGCCATGGAAAGAGAGAATGTGAACCAGAATGGAAACTGAAAAAAATCAAAGACATTTGGTTTCTTGACGTTTATGGTAAATTAAAACGACTTAAAATACTCAGCAAGGCAAAGGACGTCCATTTAGAAGACAATATTATTTTTGCTGACGACAAAATATATCAACTCTGTGTGAATAGTGACGGCAATGTTCTGATTTCTGAAGTTGAAGACGTAAAGGAAGAAATCGTTACTGCTTCACATGTTGTCACTGCTAGCATTTCTACACCAAATATACCGACATTGTATAAAAGAAAATCAAATGTTAGACAAGCAGAAAGTTGTGAAGACATTGCTAACGATATTCATTTGTCAAATACAGCCCCAGATCTTGGAAACATAAATGAGGAAGGTAAGTGGAAGGGGAGCTTTCTTGATTACATGTTTCGTTAAGTTTATATAATAAATGTATTATAAAACAAAAGAGTAAAGTTCGATTTTTCTTTAAATTAGCCTTTATTAAATTGTACTTTTGATCGACAGCAAACTAACTGACATAAATTAATTCTTTCTACTTTTAACAGCCAATTGCTTCAGTTTAATTTGTATAACTTGACAGTATATTTTACTCTGTTACTTAAAAATATCCTGCACTTCTGTTTTTTGCTGGTTCGATGTCGCACTATCGCTAGAGGTGTTTTTATCGTAAAGATTTGTGGAAAGCGTCTCATAAATGAACAAATCGGAAGCGTTCACTACGGTTAACAAATGTGCAGAAATGCTTTCCAAAGGAGGGAAAATGTATTATAACCAAACAAAAATTTAAAAAAAAATGACAATATCATGAAAAAGACAGAATGGAATCAGAAATTAGACTACTTAAATGATGACAGATAAATGACTTGGACAGTCATTCTTTTCAAATTAAAAATTCGTTATTTGTAGCTTTTTCTTGACAATGAGACCAAGCAGGGTATGACGGCCCCACAACTCTCATTTGCGTACAATTGCTCTTAACAACAAGGCTTATGAAAAATGTTCGAGTACAGCACACTTAGACATTCAATACTTGATCCTTGATGTCAAGTAGGGATGTTCACCTGAATATTGTTTGTTTTAGTAAGTGACCCTTGATAGAGGCTAGTTTTAAATTTAGTTTCTTTAACGACGAAATGAGACGAAAGGTCAAAGTTAGCTAAAATTTCAATAAACACGCAAAACTTTTTACGTGGTTTAAATGTAATGCTAGAAACAGAGAATGTCTGTAAGTCTTGATCATGATTGCCAAGAGTAAAGTCCCAAATATGCAAGCAAAATTATGAATATAATTTCATTACTGAAGCCTAGAAAAAAAATGAAGTTGGTCAGTGTTAAGTTCATTCAATGTTGAAGCTGTTTTCATGTAAAAGTGAATTTAATGCCTCAAAATACACAAAAATACTTCAAAAACAGACATTATGTCAGTATGTCAATAGCACCCATGCCACAGTTGAAATTACATAATTATGTAGTTCAAATAATAATATTGATGCTACAAAAGCAAAGAAGTTAGTCAGAAGACCAAGGTCATAAACAATACTGACCACAAGGACCTAAATTGAACAGTCTTAGTAAAAGTCAAGCAGCCAAGAATACGTCCCACATTTCAGAGTGCTGGAAATGGTGGTTTTAGACAAGATGGTTTTTAAACATTTTCATTCAAGCTGACAGAGCATTCACAGTTCTGAATAGAACACTTTTTTTAAGAACTTTGTTAGAGATTTACACTAGGGACATCCATAAACATTTTAAACAACTTTTGACCAGTGGTTTTAGAGGGAATGCTGTTTGAAGTAAGTATTGGACGACGGACAAAGGCATAATTGTGATCATAATAGCATGCGACCATAATAGCAATATTGAAACCTTTTGGCTCAAATGACCTAATATTAACGGTGACGAATAAGTCTCGGATTGTTTTGTTGCTGGATAGATATATCACCAGGCAAAACAACGGTACTAGTTTCTACAGAGGAGATGAGTTTCAGTTTAGTGGAAGGGTGCTTAATGTCAAAGCAAACAAACAAAAAGATTGCAAAGGAAGAAAATGTGACAGGTCGTAAGAAAAGTATGACGAGAAAGAAGATTTCATTTGAATAAGTCTTAGTGAACTTTTAATCGTGTAACTACTAATGCTATTCATGCTTTTTGAAATGTTGAAATGAGAAGCAGTGGATGAGTGACTATATACCCGCCAAAACAGCTACAGATACACCTTTTTGCATCAGTTATGCGCTACTTTCACAGAAATCGCATCTTAAGTTTTTTAAACTCTTTTAAAACAGGAACTTGCACGAATCCCTCTTTAGAGACATATGTATTAATCGTAAGTGACATTACATCGAAACAAAAAAAGATAATATAAGCTCTATTCTGAAAGGCTCAATCTCTAACCATATCATTTCAAACACGGACAGCTGAAAGGTTATTACAACCTTGTCATTTTTAGCTATGTTTCAGTATAAACAACCACTTAAATCAAGTGGCCAGTCAACACTGCTAATTAAAGAAATGATTTACTTAAAAAGTGCATTATTTGGTATATCATTTGGTATTGTGCCTTAATTCTTAAATTAAGAAATTAATGTTTTTTCTTTCGATGCTAGATTTTCTAACATAATTATTCAAGGACCATATACGTTAGAATGCACGAGCCATCAGGCAGAACAAAGGTCAGGCAAAGTTTTACTGTATATTTATATTCAGAAGACCATACATTCAGAGCAGATAAATGTTAATTCGTCATTTTTGTTATTAACATGTTTTTAACAAACCTGAGTTTATATGAGCGTACCCAAAATATTCTTGAATTAAATGTTAATGCTATGTAATAAACAGGTGTGACAGGATTGTGGAAAACTTGATTGCTGAGATGTAAAATAGTAACATTTACTAGTTGTATGTTCTATTTGCAATTTTATTACGTTTGAGCTCCATTTAAGATTAATATTAAAATCGTATTACGCTATTATCTTTGGTAATCCTTAGCAATTGTAGAAAGACTTTTTTTACCCTAGAAATCAATACTCTTCTGTAGGCTAATTAAATAGAAACAACCTTTAATTATACCCCACCACTGATTGCGGGGGTATACTGGAATCGCTTTGTTCGCGTCCGTCGGTCGGTCAGTCGGGCGGTCCGTCCGTTCGTCTCCACCATGTCCACTCAATAAAGCATATACTAATGGAAGGATTTTCCTCAAACTGCTTTGATGTTTACCTCCAAATGAGAATGTGCAGAACCCATGTTGCCCTTGTGTCAGGTCTAAGTCAAGGTCACAATGGAAGGTCAGATAATTTTCAAGTCAGCTCTGTAAATCCTATAACTCTTGAAGGATTTTCTTCAAACTTGCCTCAAATGTTAACCACATGATAGCAATATGCAGAACCTATGTTGACCTTGTACCAGCTTAAGATCAAGGTCACACTTGAAGGTCAAATTTTTAAATTATGAATTATAAGACAATGATTTTCTTCTAACTTTGCTCAAATGTTCATCTCAACATGGCAATGTGCATAACCCATATTGCCCTTGTGTCAGCTCAAGGTCAAGGTCACACTAGAAGGTCAAATATCTGACAACTAAAAAAAGAAAACGTGTCTTATTTCCTCTGTAAATTCTTTACCCAATGAAGGATTTTGTTCTTACTTGGCCAAATATTTAACTCAA
Source organism: Cyclina sinensis (assembly GCA_012932295.1). Taxonomy (NCBI): domain Eukaryota; kingdom Metazoa; phylum Mollusca; class Bivalvia; order Venerida; family Veneridae; genus Cyclina; species Cyclina sinensis. Next base: position 52,756,241 of record JAAONU010000012.1, on the reverse strand, counting down.
CAAGGCAATATGCAGAACCTATGTTGCCTTTGTATCAGTTCAAGGTCAATGGTCACACTAGAAGGTCAATAATTTCCAGGTCTGCTCTGTAAATTCTTTACCCCTTAAAAGATTTTCTTCAAACTAAGCTCAAATGTTTACCTTATGATAGCAATGTGCAAAACGTATGCTAACCTACCAGCTGGATGTCAAGGTCACACTTAAAGGTTAACTTTTCAACAATGAATTATAAGACAATGGTTTCCTTCTAACTTTGCTCAAATGTTCTTCTCAACAAGGCAATGTGCCTAACCTAAATTGCCCTTGTGTCAGCTCAAGGGCAAGGTCACACTGGAAGGTCAAATATCTGACAGATTGAAAAAGACAATGTGTCTTGTTTCCTCTGTTAATTTTTTACCCCTTGAAGGATTATGTTTTTACGTGGCTCAAATATTCAACTCAACAAGGCAATGTGCAGAACCTAAGTTGTCCTTGTATCAGGTCAAAGTAAATGTCACATTGGAAGGTCAGACAATTTTCGTGTCCGCTCTGTAAATTTTATACCCTTATTAAGATTTTCTTCAAACTTAGCTCAAATGTTTACCTTTATGATAGCAATGTGCAAAATCTATTATGACCTTGTACCAGCTCAAGGTCAAGGTCACACTTGCAGGTCAAATGTTTAACAATGAATCATAAGACAATGATTTTCTTCTAACTTTGCTGAAATGTTCATCTTAACAAGGCAATGTGCATAACCCATATTGCCCTTGTGTCAGCTCACAGTCAAGTGGAAAGTCAGACAATGTTTTTGTCCTGCTCTTTAAATCCTATACCTCTTGAATAATTTTATTCAAACTTAGCTCAAATGGTTCCCTGATGAAGAAGATATGCAGAACTGGTGTTGAACTTGTGTTGCCCCTGTACTAGCTCATGGTCAAGGTCACACTTGAAAGACAAATATTAGACAATCAAATTAAGATGAGGACTTTTTTCTTACTTGGCTGAATATATGATATTCTTTATTTTAGCTTATAATTTCTTTCTTTTTGTAAATTTGCAAAGTCAAAGGTTATTCCTGATTTGATGATTCAAAATTTAGTCATTACTATTACCTCTGATATGTTCTTTTTTCAGCAAACACAACTATTTTATGCCACAAAAGTTATTCACTTTTCCATATATTCAAATATCCAAGTCATCTTCTATCAATGACATTGGTGGGGGTATGAATCGCATTCAGCGATAGTTCTAGTTTGGATAGGTTTGTTTTGCATTTTTTTGGTACAGAATATCTTCATCGGGTTGTCAACGTTTATGTTTTGTAAGGGTGCTGCCCGTTTATGGTTTACAAATGTCATTGGACTTTATTTGATAATCTTTTGCAAATTCACTTAAGTCGTGTTAAATTTGTGTTTACTATTTGTATTCACTATTTTGTGTTCAGACTAAAGACAATTGCGTTTTGATCTTTACAAATGTTAACTTATTAGCATAAATTACATTATTGTCTATTGTCAAGAGTGTGAATCCTGTAATATGAAACATTGTATTAAGACCTACCTGTGTCATACTTTTTATATTATATATTTAAAGATTAAATTTTCAAATACTACTTGCGTTTTTATTTAAGAAGTATAAATATATAACGTGAAAGATACAAAGCTTATTTAAAAGAGAAAGATTGCAACCATAAACAATTCGCTTGAATTTACGATAATGACAGGTTAATATGTTTACCGTCAATGGACAGCTTATTAACAGTTGTTGGGCACAATCCAAGATATTTGAATGAGCACAGCGCTATCAAATTTCTCAAGGACACGATAACACAAAACGCATAGAGTAGTGAATAAAAAAATAGGTTAAAAATATCATATTATCAGATATTTTGGATTCTTTTTTGCACACAACTAGAAAGTTATGACAGTCTTAACGATATGCCCTCTTTATTTGTGTAAATTCCGAACATGTGAATGTGTTATACAGTGCAATTTTGTATTCGCCTAGACTGGTTTCAGACTCAGCAATTAATTCTATTCCTTAGTAATGTGAAGGTTAAGTCCCATTCTAACCCAGATTTATTCTTTCTTGGGTGGTATTGCCAGCAGTGAGAAAAAATGTTGCTATTAGAGAGGTATTTAAAACATTTAATATATCAATGCAATCACATAAAAAGAAAAATGATCATATAGCCTGTAGCCAGGCTAGTATTCGCCTTGTATCGTATTCATATTAAACAAAATGGATATAAGAAAATGGATATAAGAAAATGTATCTAACCATGATGGAAACAAGTCTCGTAAAATAATAATTTATGCATTTTCGAACTGAAATATGCTTACTTTTCTGTATTAAAATTGTTGAAATAAGTTTATTTTTTGTGACCATCGTAGAAATGTCATCGATACTAATTAACATCACCTGCTTTTAGTGGATGGTTTCTGAACAAAACCATTTTTATTGTGCTTAGGGATGTCTTAATCTACTATAAAGTCTTCATAAGCTGTTAGCCTACTGAATGATAATTTACAAGGGTCGTTTTGATGAACTTCAAGAGAAAACCTTTGTAACATGATCTAATGGTATGTCCTTATTGTTCAGATTCTACACAGTTAAGCAACAACGGCGATGATTCACTCAATAGTTCGAATGCAGATGAGTTCTTAGACAAGGGTCACGAGGAAGTTTTAGCTGACGGTAATAATGAAAGTTATATAGTTATTTTTAGTCAATTTTAATGAAATATTTTCATACTACTGTCAGTTAGATATTTACTTCAAATGCAAAATAAAATAAACATTCTTTTAAAGAAGTTTTAATTTTAAAAGACGGTGATGCAAGGTCTACTTGTTACTGACCGTTCCAAGGCGGTAACCCTTAGGGTTCTCCTTTTCGTAAATTGTTTCTGGTGTCTTTTTAAATTGATCTATGAATAAATTTATTCTATCTTTTCCCCTACTTCTTGACTGTGTAGGGATGTAGTTTTTTACTGTTTTTTTTCATATATGCATTTTCACTATTTTTTGTTTATCCTGAAATTATTTTTTGCACGTTTACACAACACCAAGCTAATTATATATTCTGGATAATCGTATGATATTACGAATGGTTTTCGTGTTAAAATCTTTTAAGTCTGAATTGTAAGCAGCGTTGCTTTGGAAAAACGTTTATGAAATTCATAATAAAATATAATGGGTACTTCTTGAATATCATGAAATTTTATATATCTTTACTCTTTAGATCCTACAACACCAAACGAGAACATAGAAAGTGATGTTTCACTCCTATGCCGAGATGAAAAACAGTGCTTAGAGAAGAGTCACAGAGTTGTTTTATTCGACGAAGGTAATGAGATTTCTTAGACATGTCTAAATTCATAACTTTTCGTAGAATACACATGAAACTCATTGTAAATATACTTTGTTGCAGAGATATTCCAACCTGTATAAGTCAGCGATAAGGAATCAAATGCATAGGCAACATTCTTATTAAAACTATATTGGTAGTTGGTAGAAAATGTGTTGCAGCCTATACTAACATTTACCATTATCTTGCAAAATAAGCCTAAGGTAACCCATTAAGTCGGGTGATGTTTGAAGTGAATATTAGTCATTTTTAAAAAACTCCATGGTAAAAGTATCTTTTATGTTCTATATTTTGTCTCAGGATAGTATATTTCTTAAGAGAGCTCAATTCAATGAGGGCTGTCAAAATCTATCTTACTTTTTTAATACCTTAAGTTAATGTCTTGTTACCTGCCTTACTCTCGTTATAAATCGATAATATTTTGCTTCACAGTATGCCGAGACTCTGTTATGATGTTTCTAGCATAAATCTGAATTGTGCTTGCTAAAATTTTGCCTAAATAGATGCTATTTTAATCACTACAGTATTATATTTGCATTGTCATCTAGCAAAAAAATTAGATCTTGTCTTAAAATACTAATATTAAAAGTACAACATTAACTAAAACAAGATTTGAATAAACGAGTTCTTAAACCTACTGATATTAAAATATTACAAAAATTTAACATTAAAGCGACTGACTCACAGACGATGATAAAAAGAAAATCTTTATACATCTTGAAATTCTTGCTGTAATCGTGAAGAACATATTTAAACCAAGTAACTAGTAATAACTAGACGCCGTGGGTCAGTGGGCTAAGTCGTCGCTCCATATTTTACTGACCGAAAAGTCGTGGGTTGGAATCCTGGTTAAGTCAAAACATTTTTTTTTCAATTTTCATGGTGTATAGAAGTATAATATTATATTTTTTCCATAGTATATTAAATCCTCTTAAATTTGAAAGAATAAAAAATTTCAGCAAAATTTTGTGAGTCAGTCGCTTTAACAAAAGGCACGCTTCAATAAAGAGTTCAAATCTTGTTGTAGTGTGTACGATATGGTACATTATCTCACACATTAATTATCTCAAGCCTTTCTACAATTTAGATAGAGGGCCTTAGTAAGATACTATTTGTATTTTTTTCCCGAGCTTATAAGACGTGTAAGAAACTTAGAACTTAAACCATGCAATTATTTCTGTTTTTGTTAAAACTTGCGATATTTTCTATGAAAAAGGACTTGATTGAAAAATTAATTGAAACTAGAAACAACAACAACAATGAAAAACAAACATTGTAATGCATTTTCCACCTGGCAAATTATAATTGATTTTTGATGGAAGCCATTAAGACAGTTATGACTCTCTCTTCCTATTCGTGTAAATATAAATATGTCACAACTTAACAAGTATCTTAATTTGCATAAATATCACAGAAACATATTTCACCATCTAGATACAAATAAACATATAACTGACATGATATATAAACACATGATAACCCGTTAAAGCCGTACGGCTTATTTCCAACAGGGTCTTAGATCTTTATGTCATTTCTCCTTTTATCATATGATTACTATTTATACTATAGTATACAGTAAGATGTCAGCACTTGACATGTATATACCACACGAACAACCTTTATCACAGTACATATTTACGTCACGTAAAAACAAAAAATACAGTAGTACAGTTAAAATCATATAAAACTGGCATTTTCTGCAGACTTCATTTTAAACCTAAGATGTTTCTATACTTCATTTTTAAAGGCAAACTTATTCTTTGTATTTTGAATACATGTCCAGTCTAAAAAAACATTGTAATAAAAAGTTGAAGTTGTAAACCATTTACATTTTGAACGTAAAACTTTGTACTACTCTTTCTATTATTATAATAATACTGTACACTACACCTTTTAAAACTTTGTTTAAGATATGCTGGACATTTATCATAAAACATAGTGTGTACATGATTAAGTCTAAGTTACTTATTTTCAATATTTAAAAATACAAAGTAACTTAAATCAAACACTAGTTACAAAATTTCTACATTCATAATCTAATATATATCTAATTATAATATATATCTAATTACTTTATTCTGCGCAGTTTGTAACTTGCAGTTCAAGTATTTATTGAGCCCGCAGTACCAAGATGAACTGGCGAAATCAAAATGGAATTGTATCAATGAATTACATAAAGTTTTTTTAACTTCTCATTCAGAAAGTATTTCTCTCTGTACTAAAACTTTAATCTAGAATTAACCTTTTTGATAATACTATTCACTGAATAGTGTGAGATAATGTACCACATCGTACACAATACAACAAGATTTGAACTCTTTATAGAAGCGTGCTTTTTGTTAATGTTAACAATATGTAATATTTTAATATCAGTGGGTTTAAGAGCTCAATGTTAATGTTGTACTTTTAATATTAATAAAGTTTTTCTTAAGTTCTCATTCAGAAAGGATTTCTGTCTGTATAAAAACTTTAATGTAGAACTAACCTTTTAATAATACTTTCCACTATAGAGGTTGCTGATAGATCATTGTCTAATACTGCACCCAAGAATTTTACCGAGTCCTGTGCCTTTATTGTATGACCCTTAAACTGAACTGAAAATTCTGAGATTTTATTGAGTCTTCGTTTAGAAGCAAATAAAATGCATTCAGTCTTCTCTAAGTGTAGAGACATTTTGTTATCTCTCATCCACCTACTGCAGCATTCTCTTCCCAAAACATTACTGATAACTTCAGGCTATTATGATAAAAAAACAATGGCACTATCATCGGCATACAAAATAACTTACAATTTTTACTTATACTAATACCCATGTCATTAAAATAGTATAAAAAAGTAAAGGTCCCAGTATACTTCCTTAGGGAACACAGAAAACTATGTTACCAAAATCTGACATGGTATTATCAACAAAACATACGTGTGTTCTGTCTGTTAGATATGAGCGAAACCACTCTACGGACTCAACTCCCATTACTTTCAGGTTTCGACACAAAATGTCGTGATCGACTGTATCAAAAGTTTTTTGAATGTCCAACATAATCATACCTGTATTACTGTCCTTTTGCTGTTTGATTTCTTATGTGATCAGATAAATGTACTAGGCATAAGTCAGTAGAGTAGTTTCCCTTAAAATCCACTTTGGAATTCATATAGTAATCCATTTTTAGATAAAAAAGATTCAAACTGGTTGTATACCACTCTTTCAAGTATTTTTGACACAGTAGCCAAAATACTGACAGGTCAGTGATTAGAAACATCTGATCTATTATTTTTCTTAAAGTGACTGACTCAAAGATGGACCAACGATGAAAAAAAAAGGAAAATGTTCTTAACATCTTGAATTTTTTGCTGCAGTAGCGAAGAACACATTTAAACTAAGTTACTGATTCATTTTTTGATACAGAAAAACATCAAAATATAAAGTTTTACACACTTTTATCGGTAAAACATTTACCCCGTTAGTCACGGGGTAAATACTTTAGTTATAGGATTAATGTTGACGCATTCTAACAAGTAGGCGCTGTGGATGAGTGGTTTAGATCGTCGCTCTATATTTTACTGACCGAAATGTCGTGGGTTCGAATCCTGGTTATGACATAACTTTTTCTTTCAGTTTTCATTAGTGTATAGAAGCATAATATTATGTGTTTTTCGTAGTTTATTAAATTCTCTTAAATTATAAAGAAAAAAAATCTGCAAAATTCTGTGAGTCAGTCGCTTTAAGTAGAGGTTTAAGCTTAGCACTTTTTAACTCATCAGGTACACTGTTATTAACTATTCACCAAAAAAGCAGATATAAATTTTTATATAAGCAGCTGCATCTTTCAAAAAAACTTAGCTGGAATATTATCTAATCCTGTACTCTGAGAGAACGTTTGAAGAAATCGTAGTCAATGCCGCGATCTCTCCCTCTATTTGAGGCACATAAGTCAAAATAAATATGTAATTTTACGTAATTTTCTGCTTTTAGTTTAGTAAAGTAACATAGTATAGATAATTTCTTTGGCTATTGTGTTAAATTTCTCTTGGTTTTACCGGGGTTAAACGCCAGTTGAGGTCATATCCCGGCGGTCAGTCCACATAACCAGTGTTCCTGGAATCCAACCAGTTTACTAACCAATTTCTCCGCAAGTGTCTGTCTACTTCCTCACTTGCTTCAGAGGTGAGGAACAAATGACCTATAGACGCATTGTCTGATATCAATTATTTCAGGGAATACTTTGCAGGCCCTGATGGGGATTGAACCGGGATTGTCAAGATTGACAATCCGATGCTCTACCGATTAAGCTAGCCGGACCGGTTTGAATTTATGTATGAATAATTAAGTGACTTTCTTTTACCTATTATGTTTAAAATCTGGAAATACATGTACTTAAAAGTCGGTCTCAGTATCAGTGTACTTGTAAATTCGATTAAGATTTTCATGTCACCTCAACCCTGTTTCATCCATGTCCATCAAAGCTATTATTCATATAGAATTGACTGACATTTTATGACATCATCCCGTCCGTCCCCTCGTTTAAACCATGTCCATCAAAGCTGGCCTTTGCATATATTTTTCTCCTGATATGCACTAAATATCATACATATCATACTGAGTGCAAAGGAAAAATAAGCTTTGCCACATTAAATGATTCACTTAAGGACAAAACAAATACATTACATTAACGATTAACAAGATTCCGTTATTCTCTTATCTTTATTTACAGCTGCGGCTAGTGTTAATAGCAAACAGTACCCAAAAGCTAAAAAGAGGTCAGGGAAAGGTAGGATGCATTATTATTTTTCTGCTTCTACTTTCATACCCAAAAAGGGATCATGCATTTGTATTAATGAGTTTATTTTCAAACTCATGTCCCAAGAGTAATGAACATTTTGCTTTGCTTGTCTTTTTAGTGACAATCTTAAACTACGAAATGTAATTAAACACCGACAGGGCAGTTTTAATGATTCATTGTTTTGGTCAAATGTATTCAAAGAAATCACAAAATACATTGCATAGAGCATTTCATCAATAATCTCACTTCAAAACAATTTTGACATCGGTAAAAATATTTGTACGTAAGAAAAGGCATCGATATCTCTGAATATCTAACAATTACAAAGTTTACTTCTACGCAACATAAAAATCACCTACGCACACCATACTAGATGTTCTATTGTTCTAAGTTGCCATAGAATGACAATAGTTTCTGTTTGAATATCAATTATCCTAGTCTTAAACTTTTTCACAGGAGCGTTAGGACGTTTTTTTCAACGGATAGCAAATGTTGTAACAGGGAAACCAGATAGAATCCAGGTACGTTTTTCCCGCAATGTGCAAAATCACAACCCATAAAGAACTTTTCAAAGTCACAACATTGGAAGCGCCCAATTCGTTTAAATACAATATTACATACTAATCTAAAGTTTTTGTTTTAACAGGCAAAGATTGATAAAAAATGTAACCCTATTAATATAACACAGAAAAACTGCATAAGAAAATTGCAATAAGGAGGCGACAAATTCAAAAGTAGAACTGTATAAATTGACATATGTACTAAACATTTTCATACACAAATGTAAAAGAAGAAATACAAAATATTTTGGTCATTTGTGCACGTAAATAAGACAACTATTTATTTTTTCTTAAGATATCTTTGAAGGATTATATGGGAGTTCTTTTGATTCTTCAAGTTTTACCCTTGTTTTTGACATTCATACGAATGTTCAATCATCTGTAACGAAGCACAATAGAGTAAACTACTGCTTACATGTATAAAACATCAAAGGCTTTTACTCTCAGAAAGAAGAAACAGATCACTATGACTCGGATAGATATCACGACTGAACAAGAAGTTGAAAAAAATACGAGCGAAGTAAGAGACGATCATCCTTATGAGAATATTGACATACTTCAGAATCCTGGCGGTAATTATGTTTGATTTATTATCTCGTAGCTGGTAAAACGTGTTACTTTTGATTCTCTATTTTTTCAAAATATTATTATGGGGTTCACTGGACCAGTGGTAAAGCTAATAGGGGCCTGTGTACGGTTTCTTATCAATAACAAAAATACAACTAAACCAATGACTGTCAAATTGGATGTTTGGTATGATGAGAATCTGACTTTTTTACCTTAGGCTTGCTTGAACATTGGTAAGGATCACAAGGGCTTGTACTTAGGAAACGGGTTCCGTTATTAATAACGTAGCAAAGCGATGCTTGTGGATAGGTTGACATGATGAGAAGAAAACCTTTATGGCTTTTATGCCTACTTGATCACAGGCCCGCATTTAGATAATGGTCTCAGATAAAAAAAGATGTTTTTTTATGATGAAAATATGACTCCATGTAGACACACTCGGTCAACGGTAAAGTTCGCAGGGGTTTGCACTTGAAAAAGACTGACTTAAAAGACTTACTAAAAACTGCGGTTAGAACCTTTAAAGTTTTAAAAGATGGTCGGTCTCATTGTAAGAACTTTGTGCCAAATGAGTCAATAATCATGTTACTTTGGGCTTTTTCTTCAAAATTAGTTTCCTGTTCATAACTGAAAAAGCAAGAACACCTGAATCCAGGTCCTGAAAATTTACGCAATATTTTGGCGTAATGAATGTCGATGTAACATGTTTTGCCTACTTGATCAAAGCTAACAGCCTGCATTTTGAAAATGATCAATAAACTTGGAACAACTTAACCCCTCCCCACACCCCCTGTCCCGGAAAACCGTCATATTTTAAAGAATGATTTAACATGGTACGTAGATAAAATATTTTGCACCCATTGTGTCAAAGGTTTAGTTCGTGTATGTTCACTTACATGCTAAAGTCACAGATGCAAGGTTGGGTCCTACACATTTCACAATCATCACGTGTTTCTGAAATATGAATTTATTATTGCAATATTGATCAAGTATCTTCGAATCTATCAGCAAATTTATTAAACGTTTTTGATTAGTATACTAATTTTACACGGTTATATCTATTTAAAAGAAATCCATTTCCATTAAATACTAACTATATTTTTATATGTTATTAGAGAAAATATATAGATCATTGGTCTGTAAAATATGGGCAGAAGTTCGGAAGTACTACTAACACAATTCTTCGTATATTTACATGATAGAGCCTGCATGACAATCAACACATAAGGTTGAATGTTGTACTTTCGTGGCGTTCGAGATGCGAATTTTCGACGTGTGTAAATTGACTCAACACAGGTCATTTTACATTCAGAGTTTGAATTAAGATACTCGCATAAATCTAGTTCCTGGTCGTTGGGTTTATTTTGATAGGTTCTTTAAAAAAGACAAAGTAATGTATGTTACATTAATTATTTATCATAGTACAGAACTGCACATACATCATAGTGGTTATGATAACATAATTTTATGTGATTGAACATGCAAAAAGAGTGAAAATCTTTATGACACCAAATATAAGGGCATGTATTTGTGCGATGTCTCTTCTTCAGAAACCGTAAAAGTTCATGCATTGCTTGACTTCCATGTAATCTACTCTAACGGTGTCAGTTTCTCAAAAGGAGACAAGCTGGAAGTGGAAGACAATATCAAGTACGTATCAACGATATTATACACAACAGTATTGATATATGCAATTTTATCTATCTTTCCGATTTCAGGGTTTAACATAATTTTATTAGTACACGTAAGGTTAACAATAAATTATTTATTAAAGGAGCAAATTAGACTTTCCTGAATATTAGTGATTTTTTTTGTCACCAATGCTGAAATTATTGATATAGCAAGCACAAAGGCACGGGGACACTATACATGTGTCTTAAATTTTGAAACATCTCAGACTAAGATATACTTTACAGACCAACAGTGTCACGTTTTAGTACTTCCAAATAATTTTGTTTTTAAAATAAACTATAAAGTCAACATTGACTAATGTATAAGCCGGCCCGGCTAACTCAGTCGGTAAAGCACCCCATCAGGGCCTGCAAAATGTCTCCGTGATAATTGACCTCTGACAATGCGTCTATAGGTCATTTGTTCCTCACCTCTGAAGCAAGTGAAGTAGTAGTCAGTCACTTACGGAAAAATTGGTTAGTAAACTGGTTGGATACCCAGGAACATCGGTTAGGTGGACTGACCGCCAGATATGACCTTGCCTGTTTAAACTGGAAATGAAAACTTAAATATTTTAAAATTTCTTTTGTCCGAAGAAAATTATTTAAAAACAAAAGCTGTCACTGAAAATTGACATATGCCTCCAGAATGTAGCTTTGAAATGAAACCGGTGTAAATAAATAATTGAATATGCCTGTGGAAAAAAGATCAGACAAAAAAATTGAGCATGAACTGAAGGTAAATGGTAAAGTAATGTTTTTCTGCTTCAGACTCTTGTATGAAGGTTGAAGACACAATTATTCAATGAAATAGAAAGGTGTGTGTTTGGCCTTGAATACGAAAAATATTGTTTTATTCCTAACCTCTACTGATGTTTTATTTATAATAAAATCCCCCAAGCGGTTTTGGAGATATAGCTGGGACAAGATTTTAATATAGAAGTTAAAGTAAAAAATGAGTAAGAGCCCTTAAGACTGCCAAAAAAAATCCGACCGGAAAGTCCTGACGATATGCAGAGCTAGATTTGGTGACAAACATTCCTGTGTAGTTTCAATGAAATCCTCCAGTGGTTTTGGAGATGAAGCGTGGACAATATTTTAATATAGAAGTTAGAGTAAACGAGAAATGTGTCCATAGGATACAGATGCCCCCACTCAACCTAGCTACTCATATAGCTAGCAATACGGCCACGGCCATGAGATAGTCATACACGCTGAATCATTAATAAGATTGGTTTAACAAAATGACGAGTATGAGAAACCTGTTGTGGTGTGAAGACTCAAAATAGTGTCTCCAACACTGTGACCAATGGATGAATATTATCCTTCACAATTCTGTATGCATAGTTGGACATTCTTGGAGTTTGCAGATGGTAAACATGTGTTTTCATGTCTAATTTGTACTAAGTTCCTAAGTTATATGTTCTGTAAGTCAGGCTGTTTATAAAATGTCCATTGTCATCTAAATACAAACAATTTTAAGCAATTGTTGGAACAAAATTTCACCATACTTAAATGTTGAATTCTGCTTAAGCTGGTGGTAACTGGCGTGGACGGTAACTTGCATTTTCTATTACTGTCCATGAACCTGCTCAATCAAACTGAGTCTGCAATTTGACCATTGGAACAGCGTTAAACTCACTAAGAAGAAGGAATTTTTTTTAGGTATCAAACTGTAGGGCAACAATGCTGTGGTCTGAAAAGTAGGCTGACAGGCAAGATAATCTTGGTTGTAGAATATTATTCTGTATGTAGACAAGGTCAAGTGTAGAACCACCTCTGTGAGTTGGGAGCTGCACACACCAGGAATAGTTATACAATTTCTATGACAGTCTTGTACAATTTGTAGAATTAAAAGCTAAGTTGAAATCTCCAAGCAGTACATCTGGAGAAGTTTGGTCTGCAATATTTGTTAGATCATTAATAAAGTCTGTTATGTTCGAGGATAAAGATAAATAGAGAAGACAGACTGACCTTGGACAGACCTCTGATGAGATGGTAACTGACACTTGTTCCATATGAGGTTGATGTGAAACACTGGAAGTTGTCACTGGCAACTTATCTCGTGTGTAGAACAACAAACCATGGCAGTTGTCTTGCCGTGACATAGGCAAACATGTCAAGCTCCACCAAACACGCTGATGGTACTGTACTTGAGTCTCATAGACATTTGCTTCAGTCAGACACAGTATGTCAACCCTGCTCAGAACTGGGTGACTCTAGCTCTAGCGTTTTTGCAGTTACAGGGGACACAAATTGAAAATTCAAATTTTGAGTATGTAAGGGGCCATAACTCTAACAATTCCGAATAAATCTATACGGGAAACCCAAGGTGCACAACTTTACATGCTGATCAACATTCCTGTAAAGTTTCTTGACTGTAGATGCAGCGCTTTTGCAGGTACAGGCGACATAAGTTAAAAATTGCAAATTTTGAGTATGTAAGGGGCCATAACTCTAACAGTTCCGAATAAATCTATACAGGAAACCCCAGGTGCACAACTTTGCATGCTGATCAACATTCCTGTAAAGTTTCTTGAGTGTAGGTGCAGCGCTTTTGTAGGTACAGGCGACACAAGTTGAAAATTACTATTTTTGACTAAGAAAGGGGCCATAACTGTAACAGTTCCAAATAAATCTATAGGAGAAACCACGGGTGCAAAACTTCACATGCTGATCAACATTCCTGTAAAGTTTCTTGACTCTAGCTCCAGTGCTTTTGGAGCTACAGGTGACACAACTTTTTCGGACGGACGGACGGACTGACGGACGGACAAGGGCAAATCTAAATGCCCCCACCCCCAGACTGGGGACATAAAAATGACTAAGTGCCCATAACTCTGCCAAAAATAATCTGAGCAAAAACTCCTGACTTCAACTTGAAGTATTTATTTCAAAAGTGGTTATTTCAGGGGTTGCAACCATTTTTGAAATAAAAACCATTTTTGAAATAAATACTTCAAAACTGGTTCTTATTTCAAAAATGGTTGTAATGTCCAACCACTTTTGAAATAACCACTTTTGAAATAAATACTTCAAGTTGAAGTCAGTTTCTACTTTTGCCCTCATAGCATTCTGATGTCACCAGGCGCTGACCTGACCACAAGAAAACCACACTTACACCATTTTACCTTTAAAATAAACTTTTTTCTTTAGAAGCCGTCCGTACTTATGTAAGTTTTGAAATATTTATTTCAAAAATGGTTTTTATTTCAAAAATGGTTGCAACAGGGCATAAAAATGACATTGGACATTTTCTTGTGAATATAAAACATGGTAAGTCTATTTATGATCTAGTTAAGGTCACTCCTTCCTCACACGGAGTCATGTGCTTTTCATATACATATATAGCTTTTTTAGACTCCCTCCTTTCCTTTCCTTTCAAAAGGCATTGCTCTCAAAACTTTGTTTGAGGCATGCCTTTGCTCTGGTAAGACTAAAGGTCATTTAAGACCCTCTTCAAAAACCATAGATTACGTTTTACGTAGAAATGAAAATTAATAAACCTTGCATGACATCGCTATGCCAAAAATTGTGAAATATGTTATTTTAGCATTGTCCAGCAAACTTCTGCTAAGATTGTTCAAACATTGGCCCTTATGTTAAATGTTTTACCAAAACATGTAAACACATAAACTTTGTGTATCTCCTTGCCCGAAATCACTGTATCAGAAAGTTGAAATTTGTTTTACTAATATTTTCAAGCAAACATCATGATTGTTCGACAGTTGACGTCTTTATTACTATCACTGGTCTTTTTTATTTAGATACATTTATAAAAGACACAGACACCCCTCCCTCTACACAGCCACCATTGCCGCTTTTTATTTAATTTTTAATTATTAAAGTCTTGTTCTTTTAGGTCTCCTGTAAGTGAAACCTGGTGGTTGGCAACACACTTGAAGACAGGACAAGAAGGTTATGTTCCGAGTAACTATTTCACGAAAAACGAGTATGCAAATTATATATTTTCATATTGTATAGTAGATTTATAAGCATAGGTAGTAGCTAAATAACTGTTACATTGGAATGAAAACATATACACGTATTTTATACTGTAAACCAAGATTGTTTTCGCGCATTTTAAGTTAGCGGCTTTCGCGTATGGCATTTTCTCACGAATTTAAACGTCCTTTAAAAAGCATTCACTTTACAAACGCGAAATTTTCTAGTTAAAGTGGAAATGAACAATAAAATCAGAGAAAGGTTTTCATTTTGCAAGCGGGGTATGCAACAACGTTAAATTGTTTTACTTGCATTCGGTTACATGTATTAAACCATTTTGTTATTATCATTGAATAATCTACTTCAAATGAACCAGTACATTTGTATAGAAGAGTGTAATTTCGCACAATTTATTTAGTGACACATTACAATTGTTTGTCATTTATTCTCATCTTCTCAAATTAACACCTGTTTTGACAAGTAGAGGGATTAGCAAACTGTTACTAACCCTCTTATACAATTGTCAATTAGCAGTTGGGAATGACTATAAAATTTAGATAAAGCATCAACATGTTTTTTAAGCAGCGGATCAGTAGTCCAGTGGTAACGCGCTGGACTGGTAACCAAGGGTCCGAGATCAATCCCCGCTCCTCCATTAACAGTACTAATTGTATTTTTGATGAGACGTTAAACCGAGGTTCCATGTATCAGTGCTGTACACTGAGCATGCAAAAGAACCGGGGGTGTCTCTGGAACGGGATGCACTATCCCCCACAACATAAAATAACTAATCTCTGCAGGGGGCGTCGTCATATGGGCAACCAGTACCGACAATAAATTAACTAAATACAACAACTACGAAATGCTTTTTACGTGTTAATGTAATTATGTTATTGTTATGTAATGTTATGTTATAATTTAGCAAACTTTATTTCCCACAATACTCTTTGATTTCTATTTTAACGAGTGTCTTAAAATGTCATGCCTAAAAATCATCGTGTGTTATATTCAAGGACAATTTGACGATCGTTTCTTGCGATTACATTGCCAGATTTGTATTTTTGATGTTACGACTTATATTTCGTGTAGTTCGAGAATATTATTTTTCCGCGAAAATATGTCCCTGCGAAATCGTCACCTGTATGAAAAACACGAAATATTACAACATATCCGTAAACGTTTCTTGGTTTACAATAGGTTGATTTATATCATTGCTTATACTGATTAAAGCATAGCTGATAATTTAGCCGCCAATTTATTGGTTCTTTGCCTATCCTTACTGAACTTCATGATCTCTCTACGGTAAGATCGCGTTTCTATCTTCACGATAACCTGGAATGTCCACTATTATAATCTGTATCCCAGCCAATGACACTGCAGTTTATTATGCGTCTCGATAGTTTACAGTTATATAAATAGATGTTCACAAGTTGAACGTATGCTACCTTGATTTCCAGAGGGGTGGAAGAGTTGCTTTGACTGGCTGATGGATACATCACGAGAATGTGACCTTCTGTTGGTCATCCTCAGATCCTAATAGCGTAACGATTTTTGTATTCAGGAGGAACAAATTAAAAACAGTATAACCACAAATCAGAAATCAAACACCGGAAGTTAACGAACTGACAACATGTACTTCCGGTTACTCCGCTATACAAAGTATTCTTTGGAATTATTATAAGAGTGACTAATTAGATTTATAGCTTTCAAAATCAGGTAAAGAAGAATAGAAAATAGTACTTTTCAAGTAATTTGTATGATGATTATACACAAAAAGAATCAGCACTCGCTAAATACTAATTTTTCAAAACTGAATCGTTCTAATTTTTTACGGAGGAAAATCAATACACGCCTTATCTGTCCGATGCGATTGACTGATCCAATCAAATAACAGCGTTTATCAGATAAGATCCAATGACTTTAAATTTTAATCAGGTCTCTACACTGATTAATTTATATTCTAATTGTTAATTTTAAATTAAGTATTCGATTCATATGCAAGTGCAGTATCAGCAAACCAATAGAAGGCAGTTATACTTCTTCAAAGTTAGGAGAGGAGAAAGAAAAAAAACAACTTTTTTTCAATTCCTGCATTTCCAGGATAACTATAGAAATACTTTGCTAGCATTTTTTGATAAGTGATAGCAAAAGTTGTGGACTAGAAGTAATTGATGATTATTTTCACTTTATTATTATGTCATTTCACTGAATAAAAATATTGAGTTTAACCAAGGTATTAACATGACTTGAAAATATCACGTTTGATGTTTATTAACATTTACTTAACATTTGGTCCCTAAATATTAATAAGGTAGTTCAACCTTTCCCCACGCATTAATCTCCCCTTCATTCAGGGAAGTAACTGCTGTGTGGTGTGGTGCTGACGAAATTAGAACTCAGTAAATATCAACTAATATGATTCTGGCCATTTATGTCTGCCTTTTCCGGTTTCTATTGAAGTAACTTATTGAATAATGACCTTAAGTGCAAGTTTAATACAATTAAGAACACGCATATATTTGAATAGATAGGATACTTGACGTTTCGCCACCTGTCAGTTGCCTGTCTCTATATATTCGCTACCTATCTTCTTTTGCACCCAGTCTATTCGCTACTTAGTAAATTCGCTACAAGTTTTATCGCCAAATGGCTGACTTGTGAATAATAACCTGACCTAAACGAGTAAGGTATTTATTTAAAGCTACTGACTCACAGAAGGCTCGACGATGCAAAACAAAATGTTTATACATCTTGAACATATCCAAACTAAGTTATTTACTCATAATTTGTCACAGAAACACATCACAATATAAAGTTTTAAACACGTTTATCGGTAAAGAATTTACCCTGTTATTCACGGGGTAGATACTTTATTTATATTATTAATTTTGACAATACTTAATAAGCTGGTTCAGTGGCGTAGATCGTCGTCCTGTATGTACTGACCAAAAGGACATGGGTTCGAATCCTGGTGAAATCAATTTCTGTTTTTTTATAGGTTTCATGGTGTATAGAAGCACGACTATTAATTTTCCTACATAAACTTCTCTTAAATTAGTATTTTTAGCTAAAAATTCTGTGAGTCAGTCGCTTTAAAAGCAATTATACATGCTGCTTATATGAGTTCACTGAATCTATGTTTAACGATTTACAGATATCGAAGTGCAGAAAAGGATTATCAGTTCAGACTAACACTTGTCTGAGACTTAACAAGAAACAAAACTCTAGTATGATTATGGCAGCGGTGTTATTCAGTAATAAATAATGAATTTAACTGAAAGCAACTATCTCCAGTGTTCTGGAATTTGATGCTGATTTGTTTGATAACTTGTTTATTAAGAAAAGTGATACAAATTCTTCATTATTATAAGATCTTTAAGATGTGTCTCCGAGAAAACACATAAAGTTGTTTTAAGGATTGTGTATGCATATGATAGATTAAAACTATTTAATTCTAGAAATTTTAATTTACAGTAGACTCTTATTTGCACTGAAACAAGTGTAAATTCGCAATTAATGGGGGAAAAAGATTTTTTAAAGTAAAATCAAATGTAGTTAACTTGATATAAAATATTGTCAAGTATTTTAATAGAGATCACCATGGTATTTCCCCTATTTTAGCTCATCTGTTTTGAAGAAACACAATGTCTCTATATATTCGCTACCTATCTTCTTACTGACAGAAAGCAGCGATGTAGTTATAATATTGCAAACAATTAAAAATCGGGTATCGAAAAACTCGACTTTCTACTGGGTAGCAAAAACGGCTGATGCAAACATGTAAGGGAAACGAAACAGGCCTTGTGGTCTCTAGATACAACCTCTGACAAAAGCGACAAGGATCAGTGGTAAAAGCTTTGGTTTAGCAAACTACCTATACTTATGATCGAGGTATCATGAGTACAAATTACACTCATAGATGATTTAATGCGCTTACAGTTCTATAGTTTTTAAAATATTCTGTATGAAGTACATATATCCATCACATTCACATCTTCAGAATTTTCTGCGCCGACTTGATACCGTGCATCAATGTTTTTCATGTTGCAACTTAAATTATTTGTGTAGATTTCTCTAGCAGCCAGTAAGTAAATGACAGAAAGCAGCGATCTAAAGTTTAATTTGTTTATTTCTTTATTATTTTTCTTCCATACTGGTTTTCAGTCCTAATATCTTCGATAATTTATCCTTAAAGCAGTAGTAGAGGTAGTAGTATATTGTAGTAGTAATCACGAAGTATTGTCATATCCAGTATCGGTGAGCAAGAATGAATAATTGAATTGAATTAGTTTCCTGCCATGGCCATTACAATGTTAATGCTGACACTGACATAAAATAAACATTCTGCTGATTTAAAGATTTCTTGATTCCAAAAAATAGAGGTATGGCTATGTAAGCAAAATTTTTGCCTCGGCATGAACCTTCGCTCCTATCCAGCTGACAGTCTTTCAGCACTTAGAACAAATCAATACAGCTGCGTTGCTGAATTAGAACAAGTTTAAAAGTTTGTCGGACGTTAATCCGCTTAATTTATGATTACGACTTATAGTTTTGATCGAATATTGAATGATCTTAAAAAATTGTCTTCCTCCAATCTAATTAAAACCATATCCTAATCGAAGCACAAAGAGTACTGTCAGAAGCGAAAGTTAAAATGTGTGAAGATTGTTCTTTGTTGCTGCACCCATGTGATAAGAATCATATCAATTCCTTCAAATGCTTTTTAGATATGCCCTAGAAAAGCATAGTTTCAACAAAAAAAGTAATGGAATCCAAGAATGAGCCAAGGTAGAGTCTTTGTTCGGACTTCCTTGTCACATAAGTGTGATGACCATTGTATAAAGTATAAACTCAATCCCTCAAGTATTTTCTGAGTTGTAACGTACACATGTGACGGGAGACACTTGAGACTCTAATAAGAGCATCGCATGCGGTGTCAACGCTTTTATGCAAAGAACAACGACTTAAAAAAATTAATTTCAAGAGTGTTATGGTGCTATTCAGTAATTGCTGTTATGCACTAATCACTTAAGATGAATAACTTTTTGATTGTTAATGTTCAAGATATTAGTATTTATACAAAATATTTAATTATTTTCCGTGTGAAAAGGGGCATAACTCTAGAAACACTGATCACGTAGTAATGTTCCTTGTGGTACAGATGTGCCTTGTCCGCAGTAGCAAGTATGCCAAGAATGAGTACTGTAACAATACTTTTGAAAGTGTTCAAAATAGTCTGTATCAACAAAAATTTCAAGTTGAAATGGGGCAGAACTCTTAAAACAGCTTTTAGAGTAATGCCCTTTGTCTTACAACTGTGCCCTGTCATAATAAGCAAATATTCCAAGTTTCATATTGATATATTGGATAGATTTGAAATCATTCCACTAAATAAACAATTTTGACAAAACTTCTAAATTAAAAAGGGCTTAACTCCAAAAATATATTTCAGAATAATGCACATTGTCTTACAACTGCACCTTTTTATTATAAGTATGTATTTGACGTTTTGTGGTGAAACCTTTAAGTGTTTCAGTAACGGGCTACATCAAAGTTTTTACACGGCAACGAAGACGACCTAGCGATCATAATAGCACGAGTGTTTCTTTAAAACAGATGAGCTAAAATAGGGGAAATACCATGGTGATCTCTATTAAACTGAAATACTTGACAATATTTTATATCCAAGTTAAGAGCAACACAGAAATCAAATATATCTTTGAGTAAGTAAACTGTTCATAAAAACATATCAAAATCATGTGAGCAAATAATTAAGGTGAACACAGTAAATAAATAACCCGAAGTGTGTAAAAAATACTGCAAATATATATTGCCGCCTTAAACGCAATTATACTGACAACACAGAAGTTAACAGAACCCAATTTCTTGACTCCATGACCATGTTCAAAACATTCAGCGCTGTTTAACTAGATGTAATTTGGATATCAATCTATTCAGAGTTGTCCTAGACCTACATAATGACTATTGAAAATTACCTCATGTGACATGTTTATAATGTGACACATACATCCTACCTTACATGAAGTAAACTTGCATAAAGCGTCCTATTCTGTCAGATACTTAAAAAACTATTTTAAGGTATTAATAATTTCAGACTGGATCTCATCTTTTGTATAGGAAATGTGACATGAAATTAATTTAAGGCAAAACATGGTCATGATGAAACTCCAAACGTTTTCATTGAAGTGTTTTAATCCTTACATTGTTTATGACTAAAATATTTGCAGATCTGTGCTTATCAATAATGAAGATGTTTTTAAGAAAAGCATTAATATATATATTTATTATTATATACATTATATATAAGTAAAAGGTTATCAAAAAGTAGGGATTGGAACGAATACCGAAATCAATATTCTAATATTTGGTCTACCATATTGGAAAAAAATTCGAATTTTTGATTTTCGGACTTTCCATCAGTTATCCGAGTTCCGATATCCGAATAAAGTTACTGTTTAAATGTTTTCGTTCAGACTAACGTGTTTTATGAAACTGCTGTGTATAATCAAGAAATGGCTTGTTTAATAGAAGCCTCAAATACTTTTTGTGATTGGTATAAACACAAGATATTCCGTTTTTTAAAACGCGAATTATCGCCATAAATACGAGCAGTTGATAATGTTCTAAGGGTTGTTTTTCTCGGTCAAGATTCAGGAAAACAGGTAAATATATTGACATTGATTATTTAATCAACATGCAAACTAAAACCAAAGATGTTAAAAAATATTTTAAGCAAATTTATTAGAGGAAAATATTTGAGTTATTCTGATTGATTTGACAATAGAACAACAAAAAAGTATTATCAACAGAGTCAAAAGCGTGATTAGTTGTTCATGTACATTTTCGTGTTTATGTTATCTTATTACACGCATTAGGAATACCCCGACGATTAGCAAAGGGCCTAGAAGTTGCTATTGATTCAATACCTAGTAAATTTTATGAATGAATTTTTTGCGGATGAATATTAAATTAATAACTTGTTATTTTTACAGTTAGATTTGCAAAAAGAACAAAAATGAAATTATACCTCATGCTTTCAAAATCAACAGAATTCTGCATTATCAAAGAACTGTTATCAAACTCATACATCATGTGTTGCTATTTTTCAACGCGAACTAATGGATAAGAGGTGGTCATGTGATAGTAACTAGAAAATCTGGTGTGTAGCTTTAGAAGATTCTGCTTCTAAAAATCGCTACGCTATTAGGATCTGGGTGGCCGTTCTCATGAAAGGCACTCATCAGTCAATCAGAGCAACTCTTTCATCCTTCTGAAAATCAAGGTAACGTGTATTCAACTGGTAAAAATCTATATATGTATAACTGGAGTCCCAAATAATAATCCTTACATCTCGTAGTTTGCCTAACATAAATATACTGTTTATGAAGTCATAGGCAAACTTATTTGGCAATATCTTAAAGATAATGATATAACGTATACTCAGAAAATTATTAGTTTTTCAAAAATGTCTATTTTTTTATCCGTCTCCGATGATAAATATTGTTTTGCCATAGAGGTTTACGCGCTGTATCAACACGCCGCGTGTACAGGTAACTATCAAGACGCATCATAAGCTCCAGTGTGATTGGCTGGTATATTAGTAACAAAAATGGAAATTCCAGGTTAAAAATAAAATATAAATGAATGGGTCGTCTTCAGATCTAACCGAAGGGAGATCGTGAACTTCAGTGAGATTGTAATTTTTTCCACAATTTAAAAAGGGTAAAATAAGTTTGTTGTTTATATGCTTAAGCTATTCAAAAATTATTGGAGGTATCAACTTGAAACTTTATAGGTGTTAGATCTTATTACGGAAACGTACAGTGCCCCAAAACCGTAAATCCCTTTTGCATAATTTTGGATTTATTGCCCTTTGTAATTTTTCATGCTTATTGTCAGGGGAATACCTAAAAAGTATCGGAGTTATCAACTTGAAACTTCATAAGTAGATAGATCCAATTAAGCAAAGTAAAGTGCCAAAGAACTATAACTCTCTTTGTATAATTTTGGAATTATTGCCCTTTGTAATTTTGCATACTTAATTTTTATCCGGGGCATAACAAAAAAAAACTATTAGAGGTATAAACTTGAAACCTCATAGATGGATAGACTCATTATGGAAAAGTGCAGTTTCTAAGAACCATATTTCTCTTTTGCATAGTGTTGGAGTTATTGCTGTTTGTAATTTTTACTTAATTTTTGTCTAGAGCATAACTCAAACATTATTGGAGGTATCAACTTGAAACTTTTTAATAAACATTTCTAGTTACATCTAAGTTTTTTGCAGCAATCAATATGTATTATTTCTGCAAAGAAGGATTAATAGTATATTTTGATGGAGAATATACATCTATAATGTTTTTATACAAAGGACACTTAGTGACGAAATGATACCCGTTATCAAATAATATCTTTACAATTTCTACAAAGTCGCAAGTGTTTAGGTATATTTGAATATCTACCAGTCTCAATAGCAAGATCAAGTCTGAAGGAAACTTGCTTAGAGTGTTTTGGTTATTTTTATGTCTAAATCAAATTCGAATATTAAAAACTAGGTCAATGGCAGAGATAAAAGGATTTTTTCATGTGTTTTCTATTATAGATATTTGCTCCACTCTATTGAGCAAGAGACACAGATATTTAATGTCTTCACTTAGGCGAGCTGTAAGATTGCCATAATGGTCATCTTGTTTGATAGTGGTTAAACTTATTTCAGACGTTTAACCAGCAAATTTATATTTATAACCAGTAATGACTTGTTCTCTTCAAGTAGCTATTTACTCCTATTAACAGCATTCTAGGCTAATTTGGACAGTTCGAATATGTGTTTTCTTAAAATTAATCGTTCATCATTTGATCAAATCCATTTAATCCTTATCATATTTTATCATAATATAAAACGGAAAGCTATGTTCAACTTCAAAATTTGTCACTTGGTAATAAGTATTTCTTTATTATTAATCATGGAAAGGAATTTACTTAAGTACTTTGCTTGTTTTCCAAACCATATATAGTGATATAAAATGATACATGTTTGTAAATTTGCTAAATAACATAACTTTCAATTAAATATTAATAAAGCTTCTCATATTTTTGCCGGGAAAGTGTATCTTAACGAGTGAATACTTCAGTGCTTGCAGCGCTTTGATTACATATTTATTGTAGTGATATTAAAAATTAACCCCGATGCTATTTTAGTAAAAATTAAAAAGTTGTGAAGTTTAAAGTAATTGGCAGAAAGCTACAATCAAAATAAATCATTTGTATGATTTAATTACATTGAACTTAGTCACAGTATGACAGATTCGTCTGTTATTTAGATAAATAAAGAAGAGCGTTCTTTTCTATATATAATAAAGTTTTCAAATTTATAACATTTTTTAATTAAAAATAGAAAAAGGGGTATTTTTTCTGCATTTTTTTCTGTACGGAAAATTGCCAGTATTATATTCCTATATGTACACTTGGAGCTGGTTTAGTGTTATCCAACATTATATAAATCTATGTTCTGATTAGCTGTTAGAAGATTCAGTTATTGCCGAAGTATTACGTATTTTTACGACTTGCTGCTTGATGAATCAATTGCGAAGTCGTGTCATTTCGGAAATCCTCGGACAAAATCACGTGACTGTCTGGTAATATTGTGTAGGAATATTGAATGTAATTGTTTGAAATCTAATAATAGTAACAAGTAACTGATAAGAAATACAGGTTTTTGAAAGTTGGCGGTTGATAAAAATGCAAAATATAGTAATATTGTAATTACAGTTACAAAGTCATTTTTCAGTCGAACATTCAATATTTTATAAAATTTAAAAGGTCTGTAAACTCATATTTTACATATTTTAAAAAAAATTATTGTCAAAACTGTTCACTTTAATTCTTGTTTGTAAATGGTTATACTTAGTGCATCTAAGCTGCCAAAAAATGCTGACAACGACAGGTATGAATTAATTTAGTTTTCTTTTTTAAAAGCAAAATTTCAAAATCAGCTTATATTTTCAAAATATGATTTTAAAGACCTTTCAAATGATGTAAAATGATACAATGTTTATGTTTATTTTATGCCTACCAATGAAATATAGGGAAATATCAGTGAGATAAAAGTGATAATACACTGTTTTGAATCAGTTAATTACCATTTTGATAATACATGTTTGTGCCCGAACTATTGAATATTGAGTATTAATCCGCTTTTATAATTAAAGTATGTATGGCAAAATTCAATAAATATTGATAAACTGTGTAGACAAAAATAAATATTATTTGATGAAAGTGTATTCAGTTTATTTCAGCAGAAGTAAAGTTATCATATGTATTGGAGATTGTCTGCACTTTTTTATGCGGAGTAACCAAAGTACGCATTAACTGATTTGGGGCTCACCATGGGGAATTTATTGAAGGCCCTGATTAAAAATGTCATAAAAAACCATTTTTGACGTGTTGGCATAAAATAAAAAGAAAACTGTTTTTTTGTTTTTTAGTGGAAGATGGGAATTTATTTCATCTCGTGAACACCATATGTTGATATTTTCACTCGTGGCTGCGCCACTCGTGAAAATATCACATATGGTGTTCACTCGATGAAATAAATTCTCATCTTCCACAAAAACAAACAAATATCCTCTATTTAATGTGTTTAAATAATAAGATTCGGCTCACAAAGAAAAAAGGTATCTAAAGTTAAATTCTGTCTGGTTCCCGATCGTACTTTGCTATGACAGTGACTGTATATCACCTGGTCTTTATGTTGAATTATATCAAAGAAATCAAAGCATGGTCAAAGTTTATTATCATAATTTATATTACAAGTATTTTTTTTAATATATTCAAGCATGTTTGTTATTCTGTTCAAACATGTTTTTCCATGAAATTCGTGTTATTTTGTTAGTTAACAAAACAAACAAAGTTTCAGTATCATAGTTATCACCATTCACATCAAGAGATATATGAAAATAAAAGGTTGAACAAATATGTTGTTGTTGTTCTTCAAAAATGTGCATTACCTTAGTTATAATATGTCTGAACAGACAGATATTCAATTTAAAGATATATATTAAATTTCTTTTTTTTTCTTTTATTCACAAATATTATACATAATTATACATATATAAAATGAGATAGTTTAACAAATTCAATATGAGGTATTCGAATAGAATAACAACATACATATACACACAAACCAAAGTGAAAATAAATAATAAAACTTGAAATGATCTAGAGGTTAGTGTAAATCCTTTGAGAGTTGGAGTATTTTGTCAAAATATTTTACTTTTATCTTCTTGTATTTATAGTATTGAAACATTATTTCAAATTCTGTTTTAAACAGTTTAAATATGTCAAAATCATTTGACTAATTACTACTACAAAAGTAAGCTTTATAAATACTAAATCCTACAATGGTGAGTAAAACATTTATATAAAAGTATTCTTCTTGAGATATTTTATAACCGAAAATAAGGATGTCTAGTTTACGTATATTTCTTTGAATTCCGCACTCTTGAAAAATATATAAACTTTTCCCCCAAAATACATTTACTGCCATACAATCGATAAAAAGGTGTTGATAATCTTCTATTTTATTACATTTATTACAGAGTGGAGAAGAGACCATTTTCCATTTATAGCGCGTTTCTTTGCTTGTAAAGATCATGTTAATTACTCTAAATTTGAATTGTTTATACCGATTGTCAGGAATTCTTGTAATGAATTTGTATATATTATTCCAGTTCAGTTTTCTCTCATATTTATTTGACCAATACAAATGTGCAGCGGGTTTTATGAATAATTTGTTTACTAATATTTGATATATACTTTTTGAATCCATCAATTCAAAAAGTCTATCATTTAATATCTTAAGACGTTTTCTGTTTTGATTTTTGTTTGCGAAGAGTAAAATGTTCTCATAGCTTGTTTCAAGGCTAGCGGTATAACTTTAAAGACCAAGTTTAATTCAACGACGCAGTTGCGTTTATCTATTATTTATATTAAATTTCTTTTATTGGCATCTGCAAACAAAATAGAATGCTGTAGCTTAAGGTTCCTTTAAAATACTAAAAAACCGTGCACTCAAATGGACTCAAGTCCATTTGAATTTTCCTTGTTTATAACGGTAGCAGGCATGCTATCAATATATAGGGACAAACTCTATCTGGGCACCAACCATGTATTGTTCTACTTTTCCTTTGCAGTTGGTGGTTCAACCTAGACAGAAAGAGCGTCGAAAATTATTTGCTATTGCCTTTTAACAAAGCGGGAACATTTCTACTAAGAGATTCCAAAGGTAGGAATTAAAACATTTCTGCACTGCTTTAGGTAGTGTATATTCGTTTATTTCATTCTAGCCATCTGTTTGCATTGTTGATAAATTATCTTAATATGTACCTCAGATTCGACATGATTGCAGAATCTGAGAAACGAAAGTCTTCCTTACATGTTCATTTAAGTGGAAATCGTGTCTTTTTATCGCCTAGTGAAAGACCCGTTCGATTGATGTGAAACTGAAGAATTCTTTGAAAGAAAAATTTAGAAATTTATGCAGTCTGACTGTTTTCAGTCTACGCGAAATTTAAGATCTCATATAACATTGCTGTGAAACATTTTATAGAACAGTACAAGTACCAAAATGTCATGTTGCCTTTTGACATGTATTGATAAGTTTCTTTTGTTTATCTTTATGTTATCTGTCATTTTATACGCCCGTTTGAAAAACGGGACGTATTATGGAAACGCCAATGGCTGGCGGGTCGGCGGCGTCCAGTTTTGTCCGGAGCATATCTTCAACATGCATGGATGGATTTTAATGATACTTGGTACCAATGTTTACCATCATGGGTTTTAGTATCGCGCGCATAAACCAGGTCTCTGTGTCAAAGGTAAAGGTCACACTTAGAAGTCAGAGGAAACGCTTGTCCAGAGCAAAAATTCTACATGCATTGAGGGATTTTAATATCAATTGGCATAAATTTTCACCATTGTAAGGCGGAGTGTCATTTGTAAAACTAAGGTCCTTGTGGCCAAGACCAAGGTAACACCAAGAGGTCAAATGTAAGATAAAAATATGAAAATGTTAGTATGGACCATTTTGTCATCATGAATTGACGGATTCTATTACAAATGTTTGCCATCATGAGACTGAGAATTACATGCATATTCCTGGTCTATATATGCAAGGTCAAGGTCACTAGAGATGATGAAAGGTCCAGATTATGTCCGGAGCATATCATCTACATGCATGGAGGTATTTTAGTATATCTTGATACGAAAGTTCACAATCATGGATGTAGTGTTGCGCGCATGAACCAGGTCTCTAAGTCAAAGGTTAAGATCATACCTAAAGGTCAGTTGAAAACGCTTGTCCGGGGCAAAACTTCTGCATGAATTTAGAATTTTTAATATAACTTGGCACAAATAGTTGACCATTATAAGGCATAGTGTCGCACGCAAAATTCAGGTCCCTGTGGCCAATTTAAGGGTCACACATAGAGGTCAAAGGTCAGAGAAAAATGAGAATGTGCGTATGGACCATTTAGTCATCATGAATTGAGGGATTCTGACATAAATTTTCACCACCATGAGACTGAGGGTTACATGCATAATCCTGGTCCATATATATAAGGTCAAGGTTACTAGAGATGATGAAATGTCCATACTTTGTCAGAGAACAGATCTTTTACATGCATTGAAGGATTTTAGTATTACTTGATACAAAAGTTCACCATCATGAACCATGTCTGTAGGTCAAAGGTCAATGTCACACTTAGAGGTCAGAAGTTTATTTCAAACGTTTGTTTAAATATCCAGCACTAGAAATAATCAAACTTGCTTCAAGACTAATACCTCCTTTTTTCCATCATGCGTAAATCTTCTGCAAAGCTTTTGTGACGGGCGTATTTGTGGCAATTGCACCCTTGTTACGTTATATTTTTATCTTTTTGTTCTGTTTAATGTTTTATATTGCTGTTTGCATTTACTTGTGCTTTAAACATGAATTGACTGTACTTGAATTCATCAGGCAAAAATGCATCTTTAGTTCATAGCATATTTCATGCTGCACAAACATTTTCATTGGAAAATAAAATATTATCATAGAAGAAACTGAATTCGGACTTGGTATATGTAGGTAACTGGTAAAATGGTTTACAGAGATTCAGTATGTCACATCTGCACTGATTTACATTACATAAGACATAAAGTAGATCTATTTAAGCTATCACCAATAACAATAAACAGGAGGGTTATGATGACAATTTCATCGCTCACCTAATTATAACTAAAACTACTTTATAGGACAATAAGTTTTTGTTAATTTAGAATAATGGGCGACAGATGACGGACAGCCATGGGTCCTCAGGTGAGCCTTAATCTATTTCAGGCTTCATTGACCTTTAACTTGACCCAAATGAATAAGGAAAGGTCATGCAAGGTGCCTATATACCAAATATATAATATATCAGTCCATAAATAAGGCTCTATCATGACAAGTATAGAAATCAATGTTTAGCCTCATGACCTTGACCCAAGTGACCTAAGATACAATCAGTGATACATACGTGACAAATATATAAGAAATTTGTCTACAAATGAAGACACTATGGGGAAAAGAAGAAAAATCTTGTTTAAGCCTCGGTGACTTTGACTCCAGTGAATCACAGAGGATCCTGCAAGATGCTTAAATACAAAAATCTAAAATATCGGTGAATAAATAAAGACTGTATAACGAAAAGTAGAAAAGTCTATTTTTGGACTCGATGACCCCAGTGGAGGGATAATTTGACCACAGATGCATTATTTGGACAATCTTGGTAGAGTATTTCTAGATGCAAACTATCTAAGCACTAGGCCCTGTTGTTGTAAATACAAATTTCTGTTTTCCCTTTATAAGCTTATGTCAAATGAAGTTAAGTAAAACAATACTAAACCAAGTATCTAAGATCAAGGACGTGTAGTTTCTATCTGGAATATTTTCAAAGATGTTTTATACAAATAGGGTCTCCGGTCTTGGTCAGGGTCAGTTTTGACCCAAAGAGCATAATTTGAAGAATCTTAGAAGATCTCTAGATAATGCTTAATGCATCATATCTTAATACTAGGTTTTGTAGTTTCAGAGTGGACTATTTTTTCAATGTTTTCCCTATCATATGCTAATTTAAAACAAGTGACCCTTAAGGGCGAGGCCAATAATGGAGAGGACCTCTAGGTGAACCTGTTTGTTAAATAGCAAACCCCAAAGCAAAGGAGATTTCAGACAAGGTTTTGCAAGTTATCCCACATATGTCTATGTTAATTGACATGCCCCCGACTCTAGGGCCATAATTTGAAGAAACTTAGTAGAAGTCTATCAGACAATGCTTAACATCAAATATCTAAGCTCTAAGCTTTGGAGTTTCAGAGAAGAAGATTTTTTGAGATTCTATTTTGAAATCTACTTTTAGCTCTTGTAACCCAGATATGCAAGGGACTGGAACCAATTGAACAACTTTGATTACAGTTTATGCAAGAAACATTCCAGGCAAAATTTATCAGAGGAGATGTACTTCGAAGTAATTGTAGACGACGGACACCGACGACGGACGACGGAATTCATAGATCCTTAAAAGCATAATACAATCTAATAAAAATAAAACAAAATGGGCTCAAAGCACTGCTTGATGTTTAGACGTGCTCTGGTACCGAGTGTTAGATAGTTTACTGCAACTGTTTGAGGGTAAGCAGTACATAACAGTTATGTACGAAATATCTTTTTTTTCATAAAGGATACTGTTTCAATTCTTTGACAGGTACATTGAATGCATTTGTAAAATGTATGGACAGACATGTGACATGTCAGAAAGATATAGTAATTCAAAGATGCCTGTAAGTGTGCTGTAAAGAAGGAGATTTTTTTCCACAAATACTGTTCAATGCTTATATGCTATGTTTGTTTTTTAATGTAAAAGATGATCAAATTTTGTTTACTTTTAATGCAATGATAATTATTTTTACAACTCAGTTGTTAGCTTTATGCTTACTATAGACAGGAAAGTGTTCCTTCTAGATCAAATTATGCATAAGTTTAGACTTGATTTACAATAATTTCATGGTTCGTTTTATTTTCAGAGGGGAATTCGTTTGTGCTAAGTGTCAAAGGTTTTAATCCGACAACAAACCATGTTCATGTCAAGCATTATCTGGTCAAACATTCAGAAGAAAGTGGATTCTACATCAAGAAACAGCAAACATTTAATACAATGTTTGACCTAATACGTCATTACAAGTGTAAGAAATCGTATACGCAATATTTCTAATTGCACCAAAGCCATAGAAGACAAGGATTGCTAAATGGCTTAAAAATTCAAGTTCCCAGTGGGATTTGAGCCCGCACAAGTGGGATTTGAACCCGCACCAACCGCCAGACATCTAATGTAAAAACACCTTAGACTACTTGACCATTGCAACTACCTCTTAAAAGGTTGTGCAAATAACAGGGTTATAAGTTTTTGCCTCACACCACACCGGTGTCAGGCTTTAGATGACTATATGTACGGGGAGACGTTTTACGGCCGCCACACTAAACAAATAACGCTGTTGTTAAAACCTTGTTTAGACATTGTTCGATGTTCAAGTCAGTATTTGCATTGTCTTGAAGCAGTACATTTTCTTGATGTTTGTTTCTTCTCTTGGACAAACCTGCAGTTATAGACTTTTGCATTAAGACGGGCTATATATCAATATTTTGTTTATTATTATGTTTGTTTATTTTACCGTACTATATAATTTCCGCAAGGAAATATCGTTGTTATTCTGTCACTGACTTCAATAGTTTTGACAATTGCAGTCGTCAATAGTTTATAGTTTGATCCTAAATGGATTAGTCAAATTGGAGTCATGTGCCGGACGAAAGGCCTTTTGATTGAAGAAGAGGACACAACGGTGGCTTTTAGGCTGATTTACTTGTAACAAGGATAAAATGATTTAGATAAGGCTTAAGAAATTGCATGATTCTTCCATTCCTATGATACTCAATTTATTCCTTGTCTTCTTTTAAGAAAATGCATGTACGCATGTATGCACTTAAAATGTCTATTCCTTTTGTGACAAAGAAATACAACAATGATTCTTTCATTTATAATTCTAGCTTCACCAAACCTCACCTTCTATTGATATAGCATTACAAAATAAGACAGTTATACTGAATTGCACTGTCCACCGTTTATGTGTTTTTTAAATATTTTATAATTGCCCGGATGCTTTCTTCATCCTGATACTAATAAATATTTTCAGAAGTGCCCTATATAAAAAACCTAGATTTCTCCGCTGTTGCCGAGTTTTGTAGAGTAATTAATGACTTGGTTTCAGAATCCATTGAGAGATGATAAGACAAACGGCATTTAGTAACACATGTGATTTCCATAGTCTTCTAATGGTTTCTCATTTAGCATGTTTACAATGTTTACAATTGATCTGATCTAATGACCTAGATTTTGATCTGCTGACAAAATCTTCTTAAATAATACAACTGACTTAGTCATCCAAGTGTCAGTCAAGACAAGCATTGTGATATAGTTTCATGAAGGTAAAAATAATGACCTTCAAAGTTTGCCAAATGTAATGCTTTTATCTATCCTGGCGATTTAGTATCTTATTTCTCCAAAACACTTAAAAAACACAGTTTCATCGTATCTTTCAAACAGATTAGTAAGGTTGGAAATGAACAGGTATATGAAGATAGAATCAAATTGTAAGATCTTAAGCATGTTCTCAAGATCATGTTTTGATCCATGGCATGTTGACCAGTTTAACTCCGCATATTCAAGTCTCTCGAACTCATATGAATACGAACCATGGTCGGCCACAATAAGCAGCTGTCAGATGTTTGGGGTTTACATTTTGGACTACAGTTAGCTTCCTCCATGACGATATTTTAGTAAAAGCTATATAAAACAGGCGCAAATATATATATATATATATATATATATATATATATATATATATATATATATATATATATATATATATATATACACTTTTTAAATTTCTTTTCCACTGTAGATAATGAATCGTTTGGCTCCAAGTTAGTGGAACCAAGTCACAAGTTAGGTGATCTAGAGGTGTCAAAAAAGTCGATTACTATTGTAAGCACACTAGCAAACGGATTTCATGGAGAGATTTATAAAGGTAAGTTCTGATACTAGTACTAAGTAAACAAGCTTATAAGTACCGGTAACGGACAGGCAAGTATTTCTATACTGATATTTTTAGTGTTTCTTGTTTGAAATGCACCATACGTTTGAGAGAAATATGTTTTGATATGGCTTTCTACCATAAGTTGCTTTTTGATGTATATTGCAAAATATTTACACTCGTAAAAAAAGTCAATTTCCCTTTTATATCAAGACGCTGTGCTTGATTTTAGTGTTGTTTAAACATATAACAACTCAGGCCATATCCATAAATAATACTGTATTTCTTGTTTTTAAAATGACATGACGTCAATTTTGACATTTATAGTTATAATACTGCCCAATAAAACAAATATAACATTATTGCAAATTTATGCAAATATTCACACCAATGCTCAGACAACTTGTTAAAAAGAAACTTTGCCGTTTATTTTAACTTTTAACTTGAACTTAAAATCACCTACTTTCGTTTTCTTTAACTTCTCCACAATTGCTTGGATTAAGCAGGAAGATGCTAATTTGCATACGTAAGCTATTTAAAAAAACAACATTCCATTTACACGACCTAAAAACTTTAGTGTACTGTACTTTTTTTACAGCTTTTCTTCGGTATTGTAAAGGTTTGATGACCACGGCTTCGAGTACGTTTTGTTGAATAATATACCGTTTTGATTGATCGACTATTGTTATCTACGTCACGTGTTCAAAATTGATCTTGTGACATTGATGACGCGTTTTACGGATGTTAACGTACGTGCCTTCGGCATTTTCCGAAGCTATTTAAGACCGGCGGGTTATAAAATATGTTGGATAGTTTAATCATGATGTATCTTAAGCACATCTTGCCATCCACGAAAAATTACCGTGCAGATAGGATGTTGATGATGTTTTTAAGCATTCTACAGTTCTTAGTTTGTTTATTTTTTTATCACGATTATGAGCAGTGTTATAAATTTAAGGAAAAATGGGTAACACATATGTAGCAGTGAAGTTTGAAAGAGAGAGACAATTGAAGACTAGCGACTATCTGGCTGTGGCAAATCTCATGCATCGCCTACGTCATAATAATCTTGTGCAGCTAATAGCTGTATGTACAGAGTCCAAAGCCAGTTTGGATCATCACAGAACTCATGATGAATGGTCCACTTCTAAATTACTTACAAAATGACAAAGGCAAAACAATTGTGTTTGGTGAGATAATAGACATGGCTAGTCAGGTAAATGAAGTTGCTTAATTATTTTGAATCGTTAAATGTACGTTTATTAATGTGAATATACTAAACATTTTGGTTAGGTCTTGAAATATGTGCGGTGTAAACTCTTTTGCTCCAAAAAGAGGCAGACAACTTTCTGTTTACTTCTTAAGGTTTATATTTCAGGAATCATTTGCCTTGTATAAATACCTTTGCTAAAATAAGATGAAGAATGTATTCCATTAAATAACTTTATTTTTCCAAAGCTATTTGTAGGAAAGAAACGCCTTTCTATACTTTATTTTTCGTGGATATACTATGCCTTTAAAACTTGTTTACGGTGTCATTTCTGTCAGTTCTTGTCGTATTTTGGCTGATTTGTCTCGTAGTGTTTTGGTCTCAGTAAGGTCGTTGAGTTCCTATCCTATTCGCTCTCAGTCATAAACTTTTTATGTTTTATATGACTGTTTTGCATGCAACATTGTCGAGTTGTTGGGTTCGTTGGAGTTAATTCACCAGGACAACTAGTTTGTTCTTATGCAAACCTGTTTGAACACGTGCGTGCGTGCAACATTGTCGAGTTGTTGAGAGGGTTGGAGTTAATTCATCAAGACAACTTGTTTTTATTTGTTCTTATGAAAACATGTTGAGACAAATGTGAGGTGGTGCACCCTAGAGCCTGGTTTAAACCCCCAGTGGAAAATGTTTTGCGACTGACCGTTCCAAGGCGGTTACCCCTCGGGATCTCATTTTCGTTATTTGTTTGAGGTGTTTTTAATTGATCTGTATATGAATTTATGCTGTCTTTTCCTCTCAACTGTTTGACTGTGTAGGAAGGCTGTGTTTTCTGACTGTGAATTTTCCTTATAGGCGTTTTCCACTTTTTGTACATTGTATCATGATGTAACTTTGTATTTGTAAAATTGATTTTACAGTAATTATGTTTTCCATTTTAATTTTGGTTGTTTTGATGGGTCGAATTTTTATTGATATAAAGAGTTATTTAGAGGAAAGTAACCTTGAAACAAAATGAAAGAAGAAGAATACCAAAAATACTGGTAATGAAAAAACTGAAATGTATCATTTCAGATAGCAAATGGTATGACCTATCTCGAGTTGGAGCATGTTATACATAATGACTTGAAAGCTGCCAATATATATGTAGGTGGTAACAGCCTGGTGAAGATTGGACAGTTTAGTAATGCCATATTGATGGAGGAAGGTGTACATAAGATATCTGGAGGTATGT
The DNA here is from genome assembly GCA_012932295.1 of Cyclina sinensis. Classification (NCBI taxonomy): domain Eukaryota; kingdom Metazoa; phylum Mollusca; class Bivalvia; order Venerida; family Veneridae; genus Cyclina; species Cyclina sinensis. The sequence continues at coordinate 52,720,749 of JAAONU010000012.1, read as the reverse complement.
TATGACAAAATAAAAAGAAATATTGTCATGGTGATATGATACGGTCAGCTTTCCGATTTATCAGTTTTATGGTTATTGGATGAGAATATATTTATTCAAGCATTTTAAACTCACTAATACTTTCAGCAGGTGTATCACCTTGGCACCACTGTTTATAATAGCAGATAATTTAACGAAATCAATATAAATGGAGGACAATTTAACATGGCTTCTCTAGTACCACAGCGCTACATAATTTCATCGATATTGATATTTTTGTTTCTTAAATCTAAATGTGTCTGGCGTCTAAAAATTATACAATGGCTGGAGTTTTTTATTATTATTTGTATTAGTTGTTAAACGGTAAAATTAAAATGACCAACCCATTTTCATATACTATTTCTTCAAAACTCGGTACGAAAACAGTAACAGAGATTTCCGTAGAGAATTTCAGTATAATGTTTTATTTTGGAGAAGCGGATCATGAAATTCGTAAAAGGGTCCTCGAAGCAAAGTTTTCTTTCTATTCGTTTGATATCGATAATATTTATCGAAGTATGAGTTCTTTTGACCAGGTCGTAATATCATTATCGTATATCAAATTCATGTAGCAGTATGTCTCGCTCGACATGCCCACCTGAAAAATAAAAATATTTCATAATATAAAATGGTGCAGCTTAAGATGTAATTCAAACAATTAGGGCTTTTACTTGCAAATGAAGATTCAACTTATTGCACCTGTACACACAGATATTTTAGTCTACTTCATTCTTCGTTTTTAACTGTATGTCTTTAGAATGAAGAAATTGATAGTAATCAAAAGCATATAAGTAAGCAGTTGTTTTAATGAGTTGTCTTTGCATCTTCCACTCCTAGTAACATTTCTGTCAAACACATATTAAGTATAATTTAGGATATAATTTTTCATATAAAGATAGTGGTAAAACTATTAACTGTTATCAACTTCACTAGCCAGTCAACTGGTTGGACTAAGGTTCTTCGAGATCTAAGTGACTTGCGACTGTGTCACATTATGTTTTTGTGTAACAGAGGTATAAAGTTAACTGTTAAAGTTGAAACAAAGGCAACAAAAATGTTTCTCAACATTAGCAGTCTTTCATCTGTTTATTCACTAGTAACATAACTCATGAAATCTTTCAAAGCAAAAAGGGTGATTCACGGTTAAAGTAATACTCCCACAATATTTACATGAAATACTTACAACTATATGGAATCATAAGTCACAAGTAAAAATCAAGGATTGTTGTTAATTTTAGATAACGATAGAAAGACCAATTTACTGTCTTGTGCGTAAATTTGAGATTCGAACAATTTGCGAATCATTCGTCAATTTATAAGTAACAAAACAGTTATGGCTTATAAAAGAAATGACTGTCTGGAAAGGATCATGTGACAAATAGGTTTTAAAATGACAGTATGTCCTAATATAAAAGATAGAAATAGCTTCTATTTGATCTAAAATGAACCGACGGTTAGAATGTTAATAAGTAATAACATGATTGAACCAATCATATTTGTCTACAATGATGCTGGATCGAGAGCACTTGACAGAGTCACGTGATCGTTAAGGCGTAACCTAGCTATATTTTTTTCATATACTTTCGTTTAAAAATATTTTCAAAAGGAAACAAAAAGTTTCGTTAGGAGTGTTTAACATGGTAAAACTGTTTGTTTTCGGTGGTAAGAGTTGTTTCTTGAATTCATATGTCAAAATAAGTTTTCATTAGATGGAAAGGAAATCAAATGATTGACTGAATCTATAATTTAGGAGTGGACTAAATGCCGTACTGACACAAAGGTTAAGCAGTAATAAAATAAAGACGTGGCTTGAAAAATGCCATAAAAGTTTTATGTAAACGTAAACTTATATTGAAGTAGTCTCATGCAGACAAAAGCTTCTCTCGATAAATTAAGTGATTTGAGGTCTTAATATTTGACGAAATAGAATTAAGCGGAACTTGGCTGTTATATGAAATTAAAGCAACTGCAGCAGTTATGCACGGTCTCTCCCTTGGTTACATGCAAACATGCATGAAGACGATGTTTTTCTATGTTTTATTAGTGCTAATGCTTCCAGTGTCTCCTTAAATGCATTTTAAATAATGCAGAGGAAAGTCAAAACATCTTCCCATTTTGTCTCAAGTTCGGAAAAGCATTTTGATTTCGATCATTTGTACTGTTGAATAAATATCGTTTTATGAGGCAATTTAGCAGTATTATTTTCAATCTTCTTTCAGGTTCGTTGTCTACAAAATGGATGCCGCTAGAAGCAATGCTAAATGGAGAATTCAGTATCAAAACAGACGTATGGTCGTACGGTGTAGTGTTGTATGAACTGATTACCTTTGGCAAAGAACCTTATCCTGGTAAGACAGTTTTCATTTTGTAGTTGTAAGACTCGTGTAAATAAAACTCTATAAACCGTTAATTTAGACAAAAATATATAGGAATACCATTATTCTAAATAGATTAAAGCTAAGTTAAAAGACATATTTAGAGATAGCATGACAATTATATCATTCAGGTATGGATAGCTGCATGGTTGAAAAATATCTGAGTAAAGGATCCAGAATGCGGCCATCATGTCCAGATCCATTCTACGATATAATGTTGCAATGTTGGCATCAGATACCCGATAGTCGACCTTCATTTGAATATCTTCAAGATTTCTTTAGCAACTATGAAACATATGTAGAAGGTGGCTACAGAACTTTAGATGAAATATCTTAGACACAGAGCTGGTGTCATATGAAGTGATGATGATATTGTTACCGGACTTTGTCTGTTGTCCGTCGTGCTGTCGTCCGTTATAAACTTTTAAATTTGAAAACATGTCCTATACACTCCTTTCTTGGAACATGTATGTAAAAAAGCATAATTAAGTGGTCGGTACTGATTTTGAGATGTATATATTGTAAAGTAAAATAATGTTGAATGCTGTAATGTAATTACATATGATGTTAGATTTTCATTACTGTGAATAATTTTATACATTGCAATGCATTGCTCTAGCTTTAATGAAAAATAGTTATTTTGAACCGTGTGCCATGTTGCCTCTAAAGTCAACTTAAGTCGTGGGTGGTTTGAGGTTATTGATTTTTTATATATCATAGATCTCTTTGTAAATATTTCATATATTCTTTAGATTTTGTCATTAGTAGTTCCTAAAATATTTATAAGATATTAAAGGGTTCAAAGTGGAACCCATTACGTTACAGACTGTTTCGTTGACAGTAAAAATGAGCCTTATAGGTGGTCGGTACTGATTTTGAAATGTATATATTAAAAATGTTGAATGCTGTGATGAAGGAAACATATATATGTAATACATAATGGTGTTAGATTTTTATTACTGGGATTGATTTTAGATATTGCATTGCATTGTTCTAGCTTTAATGAAAAATAGTGATTTTGAAGCGTGTGCTGTTTTTTTCTTTAAAGTCATATCAAGTCCTGTAAGGTTGAAGATAATGATTTTTATATATTCTAGATCTTTTTGTAAAGTTTTCATATATTCTCTATATTTTGTCATTATATACCAGTTTTTAAATAACTATTTATTAGATATTAAAAGCTCATAGACAGTAAAAATATGCTTTAGTGGTAGTTACTGATTCTGAAATGTATAAATTGTAAACTAAAATAATGTTGAATGCTGTAATGTGTAAATACATATGATGTTAGATTTTCATTACTGTGATTGTTTTAGACATTGCATTGCATTGCTCTAGCTTTAATTAAAAATAGTGATTTTGAAGCGTGTGCCCTTTTACCTTTAAAGTCAACTCAATTCGTGAAAGGTCTGAGGTTAATGAATTTTTTATATCTTCCTGATTACTTTGTAAAGAGTTCATATTGTCTCTATAATTATTTTGTCATTACATTGTAGTTCCTTAAATAATAATTTATAAGAATAACTTATAAGATATTAGAAGGGTCAGAGAGGAACCCACTACGTTACAGATTGTTCCATAGACAGTACAAATAAGCATCAGTGGCCCGTACTGATTTTGAGATGTATATACTGTAAACTAAAATAATGTTGAATGCTGTAATGTGAATACATATGTGTAAAAAACATATGATGTTCGATTTTTATTACTGTGAATGAGTTTAGACATTGCAATGCATTACTCTTGTTTTAATGAAAAAAGAATTTTTGAAACGTGAGCCCGTTTGCCTTTAAAGTCAAATTAAGTCGTGTAAGGTCTGAAGTTAATGATTTTTTTTCTTCTAGATTACTTTGTAAAGTTTTCATATATTTTCTATATTTTGTCGTCATGTAGCAGTTTCGTAAATAATATTTTATTGGATGTTTGAGGAACCACCAATGTAACAGATTGTTTTGTAGACAGTAAAAATAACGCAGTTGCATGATAACGTGAGAAAAAGCATTGTATATAGTATGATTTATGCAAAACGTGCCCACAGTGTGCTTTGTCCGACTTCTGTTGTGGCGTTTTGCATCGGAAATGTTTTAATTGAAGTTTTCTTCTACACTTATAACTAGAGCTGATGAATCTCGAGACAGGTATTATTCCCATAAAACACAACCAAAGTTGTTGAAATAATTCTGAAAGTTGTTTATGTTATAGCACCAAGAAGGGACATTTGATATATCATTTTCATTGAAAGCATAGCCATAGAATAAGAATTGAGATATTTTCAAAATTAAAAAGGTTGTTAAACATAGAATCCTTGTGGTAGTTAATGGCTAGGGCTAAGGTTCTCGTGGTTTCATATAAATGTACAGGACGATCTTTTAACTTCAAATGATTTATTCTTTAAGTAAATAGTTTTCATAACACATTGCCTTGTTGAATTATATCAAGAGTGTTCAACCTTTGCCCTTAAGGTCATCATTTGTCTATCATGGAGGTCAGATGTTTAACAAAAAATTATATAGAATTCATCAGAATCTTCGTGTATAGCTTTGATTAGTGACCCTGTACAAACATTGTTTATCTTCTTCGCCTTATATCATAAGGCGTCATCCTTGGATCTTTTGCGTTACGTAGAAATATATCAAAAACTATCTAAAATCTTGTGTAAAACATCGAAGACCAGAGCTCATATTGACAAATTATACCAAGTATATCCCTTCATGTCATTTCTCGTCAAAATCGAGGGTCACATGTTCTACACTAGTAATGAAAAAAAAAGATCCTGAAAATGTTTTTTTTTGTCTGAAACAAAAGATCCTAGAGTGTTTATAATGGTACATTAAGTATTGCGAAAGGAACGGATCTATAAAGAAACATACATGAGTTTGTGCTCTTGTGTCCTTTTAATTAAATTGTAGCAACATTAACAAGTTAGAAAGTGTAACAACTTGCATTAATATTAGTAAAGTCTTGTATAGCACAATTATCTGACTGAAAACGGAATTGAACTGAATTATCCATTAACACCAGGAAATAGTTACTTACATATTTATGTAGATCCTGTCTTGCATACATTGTGTTTTTGACCTGAAACTAACTTTACAGTACAAATTCCTTTCAGCAAAACCTTTGACCAACCAAAATTAGAAGTCATCTTCTTATCATGACTGACCATTTAAATGTGAAGGATCTGGTATTTTTTTATGTCTGGAGTTATTTCCTAGAGACTGTTTTTCATGTACGTGTACGTTACAGATTAAAATCAAAATGGATTTATCATGCTCAGTGATACTGGAGGTTCTAGGGTTTAGTTTTTCTGGAGTTATTGATCCGACACCCTTTTTAAATATCATGCCCCTAAACCTGTGTTGAGTTTTTTTATTTATGATAGGAAACAGTTCTCTAAGTGCTGAAACCTATGAGCTGCATATCTGTCCTCTAGTGAGTCAAGTAATAATAAGCTCTATCTACTCACAATGCTCAGTCATCCTACAGTCTTTGAGGGTCCTTAGGTCGTGTTTGTTTCAGTTCTCTAAGTGCTTAATCCTATGAGCTGCATATCTGACCTCCAGTTAGTCCACTATATATAAGCTCTATCTACTCACAATGCTCAGTCATCCACTTAGGTCTATTTTGTTTCAGTTATAACACCTGTCAACTTGACATTTGACCTTATGACCTATAATAAAGTGGTCTTTATCTCATTATGTTCTACCATCTTGAAAGGTTTGAGAATTTTGGATTTAGAGGGTTAGATCAGAAACCATTTTCATCGTACAGGTCTCTGTTAGCTGAGCCTTTGACCGTCATGAGTCATCAGCTACTGATCATGCTAAAATATTCAGTGCAGTTTGAAAGTTTTTATTTCATCCAATTATCTTGTAAAGTTTGAGAGTTCTAAGTTCAGTTATTTTTGAGTTATTGATTGAAAATCGTTCTCAGAGTTGAGGTTAGATTTTGATTAAGTGGGTCCATTACTTTTACTATTACTCCATACTCCTAACCTACCCACTAAACATTTCTAGGTTACTGAAACCGGTTCGTCTACAAACAGACCTACCTACATTGGCACAGTTATCTGCTTGGACTTCAAACCTGGCTGGTGGTATTTTTACTAATTTTTCGAGGTAAACCAATCAGGAACAATAACTACACCTCTGCTAGGCGTTTTTATCTTGACGGATGTTTTACTGCCATATGATTAATATTTGATAGTACACATTTTACTGAAATTGTGCTTTGAGTGTTTATCTAGTGTAAATGCAACAATGTGTGCACCGTGCTATGACTGATTTGGTATGCAGTTATCGAACACGGCTGTTATCTCACGGTCAATCAAAATACAACTGTAACTATAAAAAAACATTTGAATCCACGTTATCCTTGTTAGATAAAGTACAAATAAAGCAGTCACAGATAACGCATTTGTGTGTTAGTTCTTTTTGATGTAACAGTTTTATCAGACCTTGTGAATTGCAACATGACTTACTTTTCAATATTATTTTGACGTTATTTTATGCTTATTATAGATACTATTATTATGTTCACTTTTTTATCTTCTAATGCTGAATTTTTTTTATATATTTAAAGTAAAGAAGCTTTTTGTTTGAATAAATCATTTGTTTAAAATTCTGAAAGAAAGAGAGAGAGAGAGACTGGAAACATTTTTGATAGTATTTTTAATTCAGTTTGAAGATACTTATTATAATATAGTTTCAAACAAGAATCTGTTCTAGTTCTGTTTTTTTTTGTACCGCAATACTCCTGATTCCATTTTGAAGAACGAAATCTTTAGAAACTAACCATGTTATTTTCTTCTTTATATTTTGTCATTAACCAATTTTTCACCGGAATGGACTTGGTATACGCAGCGGACAGTCTGTCTGTTACACAATGTCCGTTTGTACGCTAGAGTGTCAGTTCGGATTAAAAAATATTTGTCAGTGCGTGCACAAAATTTTGACTGATGCGTTTACTCAAAGCTAAGTCCATGAAATTTGGTATGAAAATAGAAAATATCGATGTGTAGATATTGCAAGCTTTGTTCGGCTTTGTCCTTCGTTCGTTTGTATGTATGTGAGTCTAATTAAAATATTTCTAAAACTTGATACTATTATAGAATTCCCTTACTTAACAAGGTAAGAAGGATAATAAAATCTTTATAAAATGAAAGAACATCCAACATTTTATAAGATAACGAACCACCCATAAATTCATCAAATCATAAAACACACGTTTCTGGACTTTTCTTTGAATTTAAACTTTTTTGTGAAGCCTTACGAGCAAGGGGATATGTATTATACAGGCTAAATCCATCTGTTCAACAAAATTAATATTTATGTCTCCTTTTTATCTAAGATTTTAAAGTCTGTTTGGAAAAACGTTCTGACAACGTTTGAAATTAAAAAAAGACTAGTCAACTAACAACAGTCTCGGGTTGAAAGAACCCTCGATTGTCACTTTTCAAACATTCTTTCAGCGCATAGGTTTACTTGTTGGAAGAATAATTTATGATTAAGTTAATTAGTATTATCCGTCTTTACCTTGTTTTATACTGTTCCTTGCTATCTTGAATGGAAAAAGCTTTACAATGCATTATACTTTGGTATCTTTCCAAACTCCTTTATTAAATTAAACTCCATTCATGTATTTTTGTGTTTATATGTATACCACTCGTATGGGTAAGGAAAACGTACAGAAGAAAAGGTGGATATTTACACGATTTATTCTTATATGCCCGAAGGGGGCATATTATGATATGGTTCAAGGCTTCCGTCCGTGCGTCCGTCCGTGCGTCTGTTAGCAATTTGGTTTCTGGAGGATAACTTGAGTACTCTTTGGCGTACAGTCTTTTACCTTCATGTGATTATTGCCGAAATTGAGTGGGTGACTCCTATTGATTTTGGAGTCAGTAGCTCAAAGGTCAAGGTCACATAGACCTCAACATTGAAAACCATTTCCGCCGTGTTACTTAACAATCATTTGTTATAGAGACTTCAGACTTCATATAATGATTGCACACGTTGAGTGAATGACCCCTATACATGTTGGGGTGAGTACGTCAAAGGTCAGGGTCACAGTGACCTAAATGTGTAGAATCATTTACACTCTGTAACTCAACAACCACTTGTCATAGAGACTTCAAAATTCATTTATTGGTTGCACACATTGAACGAATGACCCCTTCTGATTTTGCGGTCTGTCGCTTAAAGGTCAATGTCACAGTGACCTTAAAATTGAAAACCATTTCCACCATGTAACTTGACAATCATTTGTTGTAGAGACTTCAAACGTTATATCATGATTGCACACATTGAGTGAATAATCTCTATACATCTTGGGGTCAGTATGTCAAGGGTCAAGGTCACAGTGACCTAAATGTTTAGAATCATTTACACTCTGTAATTAGACAACAATTTGTATTATAGACTTCAAATTTAATGGAGTGGTTGCACACGTTGAGTGCATTACACCTATTGATATTGGGGTCAGTAGGTCAAAGGTAAAAAATTCAAAATTCAAAGCAAATCATTTAGTTTTAAAGCCTAAGGTTTCCTCCCTTGTATCACAAATGCATCATACTTTGAGAAAACACCCTTCGGGCATATAATGTTCCGCCCAGCGGTGCTCTTGTTTTTATTTATTTTTGAAAACCATGACTTAAATCCTGTTTATTGAAGTTTAGTCGTGAGAAGGCTGTCAAACGTTGAATAGTGGGAAGTTCGATAGCTATGGTGACAATGTCTTAACTAGTTGATATTATTCTGGATGAATGCAACTAGACTTGCGACACTGCTTGACTTGCTGCGCTGCTGGAGTTGCTTCGCTTCCTGGACTTGCTGCACTTCCTAGATTTGCTGCGCTTCTAAGACCTTCTGTGCTTCCTGGACTGCTGCGCTTCTTAGACATGCTGCGCTTCCCGGACTTGCTGCGCTTCTTAGACATGCTTCGATTCCTTAACTTGTTGCGCTTCTTAGACTTGTTACGCTTCCTCCATTTGCTGCGCTTCTTAGACTTGCTGCGCTTCTTGGACTCGCTGAGCTTCTTAAGCACAGCTTCTTCGTCTAACTACGCTTAACTTTCGATTTACAGGGAATGTTCTGAGATTGCTAAAACAGTCTGAATAAATGAAATTGTAAATGAAATTTTAAAATCTAATTCTTCCTCTGTTTAATCATGGCAGTTTTTTTACGTATTTTTTATTTTTATGTATTAAACACATGGACCGTTTTTAAAACAAAAATTCTTTTGAAATTTCTTCTAGAATGATAATGAATATTACAAGTTTTACTTTGGGTCTTGTTCCGCAGCAGAGTGGATCACTTCTTGAATAATGTTAAAGCTGATTTTTCAGGGACATACTATTTTTATACTAAACACTGTGCAGTGTTATCTTGATTGAAGGGGTTTTGGACAAAAAGAGTGAACAGTGCTATTCAAATTGTACCGACATCTCGTGAAGAGAAAATAAATACCATTCAAATGCATATGCAATATTTTGTTTTCCAAATATCATGTGTGAGTTCATTTAATCTATTTGCAATAAGGAAAATTTGGTAAATCAGTATTTCCATCTGAAATGATTAATTGTGAAGTCAGTTCATTACTGTGTTTGTTTGAAACAGTAGTAAATGACTGTCTGTATGTTTATTTTTATATTAACATGCTTGATATTTATTTCTTTAAGGATTTCTGTTGTGAAATGACACAGGAATATGTCTAAGAAGCAAAAATAGTTTGGCACCTGTAATAAATTCTGTGTGATTTAAAGCTATTTCATGAATGAATTTATGAAACACGGCATCAAATGTTCTGGAGGTATATATATATATAAATGCAGCCGGGTTGTTTCTTCGAACTGCAAAAATATCTGCAATGTCTTAATTTTACCAGCTGATCAATTGGATAATTAATAGGATAGACAGCAACACAGATAAAGCTCAGTATAGTATAAAGGATTTGCAACTCAATGAATCCTACGATTAGTTAAATCTGACATCAGATTCTCATATAATATATATATATATATATATATATATATATATATATATATATATATATATATATATATATTAACCAGTTTGCGAAAGAATAAGATTGACTTGAACATTAGATTCCCATAATACCTGAGAGCCAGAAGATATATTAAAGGAAGTATAAAGAACAAGAGAACTTGCATATACTCGAAGATGGAGAGTACAAAAATCAAGTACAATGTTCTTCCTTCTGGTAAGTTAGCAGTCCGCATTACACTAGGAAACTTGACTCAGTCTAAATATAGAAAAAAAGAGAGAAATGTCAAAATAAAAACATCAAAGCACTCGATAAAAATCAACACTGAACATCAAGGAAGACCTCAGAAAAATCAGAGACTCGTCACTCAGGACATGAGATAATAACGGATATACCAAACTATCAAGGACAACTCGAGTACGATTTCATTACATTTTGCATTAATATGTCACTTTAATTTTCACATTGTCGTGTAACAGGCTTTGAAAGTCTGAATTTACATCGAAGATATTACAATTTTAATGTGAATATTCCATTTTTTGTTAAATTATAGTTTTTTATTGCTTATTTCATTTAAGATATATATATGACATAAGTCACATAGTGAGTGATATGGATATATCTCAGTGATAGAACAGTATTTTTACTGGTGAGAATATATTAAATCCACAAATACCACTTCAAAACATAAACTTTCGAAATGTGTTCTTGCTAAGTAAAGTTTACTAATCAATAGTATTGCCTTCTCCATACAAGTCTTCTACCAGTTTCTAAACATTTTCTAAATCTAGATTTTTCCTGTTATACAGTCGAACGAAATCCAAATCAAATTAGATCCTCTAGTGGTTAACCTGAAAAGTTTATCTGCGTCAGACTGCACTCGTAAACACACTTTAGGATAAGACAAGTCATCTTACCTTGTTCACCATGATTCAATTCAACTAGGAATAAAATAGAAAAGGATAATTAACGGTAAAATTTAAAAATTTTGAACAAAATATTTACTTAAGGTAGATATCGTTTTATGTTTGTAACTTAATTTCTAGCATTTATATTATAAAGAAAAGTATCAAAACCGCTAATTTCACCTGATTAGTGGACTAGCAAAGCATGGACAATTAATATGTCAGTGGGCATTCAGACAGTGAAGGAATCCCCATTCAGTCTATTGAATATGATAGTTTTATTGTGATTGACAAATGTTTGTGTGTTTTTTAAAGGTAAATAATGTATTTAAATTTAACAGAAAATTTACTGAAATTAACTTATAATTTTGCATATTATTAATTTACTGTACGTACAACAACAGACTTACAAGTCAGACTTTGACGATTTTTGCAACCGTTTTTGCCTTAGACGCATGTTTTACAGTTCTAAAAAGTTCATAAAAAACGTGATATTTTAAAAATGAAGCCTCATTTGAATAAATGATTAGATCGTTATCAATTTGAACAATTCCTCATAAGTCTGTAAGTTAGCAGGCGATGTGGGCGTTCTATATGATAATTTATTTATCGTCTATACCGACTGCCAATATGACCGATGCCCCATGAAGAGGTTAGTTATTTTAGGTTGCAGGGGATAGTGCAAGATTTAGAAAGCATACCTTTCCAAAAAAAAAAAAAAAAAAAAAAAACCCTGGTTTTTTCCATGCTTAGTTTAATGTGAAGGCCAATTAATGAGTATAAATACACATGAGGCAGAATGTGAACGCTCTGATAATTTTTACTTACATGGACGGACACATTAATTAATCAAGAAAAGAAAGAAGACAACTATCAAACCCGCGAAAAATATTGCATATAGATGTGATCACACGTACAATTCAATTATTGGGCATAACCCATTGGATGTCCTTTTAAGCAGCCATTTCAGTATGCTATAAAATATTTACAGTATTTTTATTCTTGTGTACATGATTATACTTCGGCCTTCGAACTACACAGTCTTTATACTTCATTTTATGTTTGAGGGATTGAGGCTATGATATCGTTGTTGATAGATTAGTTTGTTCTTAAACGTTTTTGCTGTTCAAACAATATGTGCTGTTTAAATATGACTGAAGTAAACCTGAGCTTTATCTGCCACTCTATGTATCAGCATAAATCTTTGCATATTATTTTAACACTTCAAATATCTTATCAACAGTTTTAATGTGATGTGACATTTATTAGGGTTGGCAAAAACCCGGGTTTAATGCAAATTGCCCGGCCCAGTGTAATACTGTAATACTGGGAAAAGCCGGATTTTACTTTTAATGTGCTAAAATAATTAACATTTGGGTCAGAGTACAATCTTATATTTAAAAAAACAAAAAAACTGTCTTAAAATCTGTCTCAACAAAAACATAAATTTCACATGAAACACTTCTCTTAGAACTAGGGGTGGTAACGGTAAACAGATTCACCGGTTAACCGTTCGAACGTCCGATTATCGGTTACAAATTTCACTAACCGGTTACTCAACAATTAAATAAAAAACGAACACCACAGTTTTCGGCGTTATTCATGCTACCACAGATGTTACAAACGAGTGTCAATCCATGTATCCGGTAATTGTGTACACAATACAGGTCTGACAAATCGCTTGACACTTGGACAGCTTTTTCTTGCTCTCTTGGACTACGTATTGATTGTCTGTGCCAATAAGTTTTATTGCAGAGGTGTAACTTCTGAAGCAGTAAGAAACAGTGTCGTCTTTAACTTCAAAGAAATGTGGTGCCGATACGTAAAATGAATAGTCTCATGACACGTGTATTTCTGTGTTCTTTGTTCTTGTTTGATATAGACACATCGAACTCAGTTTATAATCAGTGAGGTATAATTCTCTTAAGAGCGTCCTTGATTTACTTACAAAAGTAATGAGCGTAAACAACATGTCTGTACATATTGAGATAACGGCGCGTATAGGCCAGTAAAATGGAACGCCATAGCTGTCTTTTGTTGACGCATTTCACGTTGACTTGTCAGTTTGACATGCCAGCTTTTCACCGTATCATGTTAATATGCAAAGCGACACTGTTGACTTGTCAATCAGTCATTTGAATATGTCAAAGTGCTGTGTTGTAATGTTAAAACTTCGTTTTATATTGTCAGCAGATCATGTGGATTTCTCAAAATATTATGTTAACATGCTAAACCGTGTCGTTAAATTGTCAACATATTAACTGAATATGTATAAATGCCATTTTTAGATGTTAGAGCGACGATTTATCATGTCGAAAGAAAATGTAAAAAGGTCACTGTAAAAATGTCAAAATACTATCTTAAAATGTCCACGTGTCATGTGATATTGTTAACTCAACGTTTTATGATGTTTAAAGAACAAGTGAACTTCTCAATGCTTCATATTTATATGTAAAATGACAATATTGACTTGAAACACATGAAACACTTCTCTTAGAACTAGGGGTGGTAACGGTAAACAGATTCACCGGTTAACCGTTCGAACGTCCGATTATCGGTTACAAATTTCACTAACCGGTTACTCAACAATTAAATAAAAAACGAACACCACAGTTTTCGGCGTTATTCATGCTACCACAGATGTTACAAACGAGTGTCAATCCATGTATCCGGTAATTGTGTACACAATACAGGTCTGACAAATCGCTTGACACTTGGACAGCTTTTTCTTGCTCTCTTGGACTACGTATTGATTGTCTGTGCCAATAAGTTTTATTGCAGAGGTGTAACTTCTGAAGCAGTAAGAAACAGTGTCGTCTTTAACTTCAAAGAAATGTGGTGCCGATACGTAAAATGAATAGTCTCATGACACGTGTATTTCTGTGTTCTTTGTTCTTGTTTGATATAGACACATCGAACTCAGTTTATAATCAGTGAGGTATAATTCTCTTAAGAGCGTCCTTGATTTACTTACAAAAGTAATGAGCGTAAACAACATGTCTGTACATATTGAGATAACGGCGCGTATAGGCCAGTAAAATGGAACGCCATAGCTGTCTTTTGTTGACGCATTTCACGTTGACTTGTCAGTTTGACATGCCAGCTTTTCACCGTATCATGTTAATATGCAAAGCGACACTGTTGACTTGTCAATCAGTCATTTGAATATGTCAAAGTGCTGTGTTGTAATGTTAAAACTTCGTTTTATATTGTCAGCAGATCATGTGGATTTCTCAAAATATTATGTTAACATGCTAAACCGTGTCGTTAAATTGTCAACATATTAACTGAATATGTATAAATGCCATTTTTAGATGTTAGAGCGACGATTTATCATGTCGAAAGAAAATGTAAAAAGGTCACTGTAAAAATGTCAAAATACTATCTTAAAATGTCCACGTGTCATGTGATATTGTTAACTCAACGTTTTATGATGTTTAAAGAACAAGTGAACTTCTCAATGCTTCATATTTATATGTAAAATGACAATATTGACTTGTCTAACTACCATTTGAATATGTCTATGTACTATGTGGTATTGTTAAAATAACGTCTTGTTATGTTAAATGAACATCTGAACCTCTCAATGCTTCGTATTAATATGTAAAATGACAATGTTGACTTGTCTAACTACCATTTAAATATGTCTATGTGCCATGTGCTATTGTTAACATAATACCTTATTAGGTGAAAAGAACAAGTAAACTTCTCAATGCTTCGTATTAATTTGTTAAACGACAATGTTGACTTGTCTAACTACCATTTGAATATGTCTATGTGCCATGTGATATTGTTAAAATAACGTCTTCTTATGTTAAAAGAACATGTGAACTTCTCAGGACTTCATATTTATATGTTAAACGACTGGGTTGACTTGTCTAACTACCATTTGAACATGTCTATGTGCCATGTGCTATTGTTAACATAATGCCTTATTAGGTTAAAAGAACAAGTGAACATCACAGGCTTCGTATTAATATGTTAAACGAATATGTGAGATTCTCAAATCTTCAGTTTATATGTCAAACGGCATTGTTAAATTGCTAAAACTTCACTGAAGATGTCTACATGCCTTGTTGAACTGGTAAACAACGTTTTATTGTGTTGAAAGAACATCTTAACTTCTCATAATACCGTGCTATAATGTTAAACAGGGTTTTAGTATGTCGAAAGGGCATGTAAACCTCTCAACTTGTTAGTGTGTTGTTGTCTGACGTCATACGTAAGTTTTCGCTGCGCGTGCTTATTTGAAAGTCATCATGGCGGACATCTCTTCGGATGACTTGGAGGCAATTTTGGGACGCGCAGATCTGTCGACATTATTGTCAAGATTCAAAAATGAAAAAAATAGACGCAGCCATAACTGAATCAATGCGAGACGATGACCTCATTCGCCTTGGAGTAACAACGCGAATACGAAGCATTAAGAAGTTCATTTGTTCTTTTAACATAACAAGACGTTATTTTAACAATATCACATGGCACAAAATCATATTCAAATTGTAGCTAGACAAGTCAACATTGTCATTTAACATATAAATACTAAGCATTGAGAAGTTCACTTGTTATTTTAACATAATAAAACGATACGTTAACAACATCTTATGGCACATAGACATATTCAAATGGTAGTTTGACAAGTCAACATTGCCTTTAACATATTAATACGAAGTCTTGAGAGGTTCACATGTTCTTTTAACATAACAAGACGTTATTTTAACAATATCACATGGCACATAGACATGTTCAAATGGTAGTTAGACAAGTCAACATTGTCGTTTAACATATTAATAAGAAGTCCTGAGAAGTTCACATGTTCTTTTAACATAAGAAGACGTTATTTTAACAATATCACATGGCACATAGACATATTCAAATGGTAGTTAGACAAGTCAACATTGTCGTTTAACATATTAATACGAAGCCTTGAGAAGTTTACTTGTTCTTTTAACACAATAAGACATTATGTTAACAATCTCACATGGTATGGTGGCATATTCAAATGATACTTGATCTATTTAACATTGCGGTGTAACATAATATAGCAATGTCTTGTAAAGTTAACATGATTTTTAACATAATAAGATATTAATTTCACAATATCAAATGTCATTTAGACATATTCAAATGATATTTAGACATTTTAACACTGCGCTTTAACATAATTATATTATATCTTGACAAGTTAGCACGTCTTCTTGACATTTTAGAATATTGTCCTAACAAGATAACATTGATAATAGACATATTAAATTGATACTTAGACAAGTTAAAATGTTTGAGCATTTCTTATTTACTTTTTACATAGAAAGACGTTGTTTAACAATAGACATAGACATGTTCAAATTGTAGTTAGAAAATTTAACAGCTCGGTTTAACAGATTATTACAGAGTCTCGACAAGTTTACATGCCATATTGACATTATAAAACGATGTTTTAACAATATGACATTGTCGATAGACACGTTCAAATGACAGTTTGGCAAGTCAACATTATGTCTTGACATGTAAACACGCTGAAAAGAGAGGTTCACATGTCCAACTGACAAGTTACCACAAAATGCGTGAACAAAAGACAGCTGTGGCGTTCCAAACTCCCATCGATTTACAGTTAAATGCTTTCCATACATTTTTGTGCATGTTTATAGTCAACATCGGGAATTCTTTCATCTGTCAATAGAGAATATAACGATTCCTTTGGCTGTAAGCACATTTCATTAAAGCGAGTAAAATCGTCCATGTAGTCATAACAGTATATTTCTTTCCTTTTAACTAAATCAAGTAACCCTGGTTCTCTAAAGCATTCCTTGGTGTATACAAAATAGTCATCAGATAAATTATTTACGAAGTTGGATAGAGATTAATAGAGAAACTGCAAACTATCTATAAATATCAAATCACTGACCACAAAAACCATATAATTCTCCATAGTATTTTTACTTTGCGGGTCTCTTTGTGTAAGGAACATGTATGCTAAATGACACCAACGGAAATATTCCTTGACGTTTTCATTCTAAATGTTGATTAACCCCTTCCAATTTTTAATAATCTCGGGCAGTGGTAAATAAGAAGAACTTTTGAGTGGTTTTTATTGGGTTATGGTAATCCGTTTTGTTTTAACATTTTCTATCACCCAACCAGAACCCTGTGAAATCCATTCAGCGATTTTTTTATGAAGTTAATTACCCAAATCATTTAGTGTATTTATGATTTCGTTAAAATGAGTAATTGTTTTTGCTTTTGATTTGAAATAAGAAGTTTGTAGCCTACCATTCTCTTCATTTATTGGCTTTGTGAAATTTCTAATAATCTTCTATTTCTAATGTTATATTTACTTTTATACCGTGTATATTTCTTATTATTTCATGAAGAAATATGGAAAATGGGTTTGATGTCTTTTTCAATTGTATTTTAGGATCATGAACGTTTATTAAGTCTATCTCATATTCGGAATATGCATTACCTTTTGATATTTCAACTGGTCTCATGGTTAAGTTAGTAATATATACGTGAGCAATCTATATAATAGGAAAATATTAAATATCTTTAAGTTAATTAACACAACTTATTTAAAAGAATAACGTTTTCCATTCTTTTGAAAACAATGGTTAACATTATTTATTCCTTCGCAACACATTTTTTTACCTGCGTTAACTCCTAGGTCTCTTTGTGCTGCGTATGCTCTTATATTGCCTGGTAATGAGACCACTGGCAATAACAGGCTTTGAATTTCGGCGTTTTTTCTGTGCTTCTTATTCGATTTGGCTTTGTTATATTAGATCCTGTTTTTCATTAAGAAATGATTTTATATTGATTAGTGCATCTGCAACCTACGTTCGGGGAGAATCCAGTTTGTTTAGTGCTTTGTCTAAACAGCCTAGTTTGTCAATCTTCTTCTCGGTGATACCCATATCATTTTGTATGCGTTTCAGAAAGTAATGTTTATCACGAACTACATCATGTTTACTACGGACAGTCAAACCAAGTTTATCACCATAATTTAAATCATTAAATAATTTTATTAATTGTTTAGTAGCACTAACTCTATCTTTTATTATTTCCACCATTTCTATATATATTTAACTTAAAAAAAGATTTATAAAAAGAACGCACCCGGCGGCTCAACGCATCCATAAATAGTTACCTGAATGTTTTTAACATCGTTTGAATGGAATTCTCCTACATAATTCGCTCTTACTAATTCATTTGTTTGCTTCATAACTTTGCTTAACTATATCTCCCTTGTCAGATTTAATAGCGTCTGCCAGAACAACAATAGTACAGTCTTGCTCTACGGTGATATTTGGTCCGTTTGTTTTAAACAACGTTTGGGTAAATCTGCAACCCATCTATATAACCCGGTGTCTGTATCTTCAGTTCTGTATGTTTTTTTATAATTATATCTTATTTGTTTGCTCATTTATGTTATCAAATAGTCCCATTTATATAAATATAATTCATCTTTTCCAAGAATAAGTAAATCTAACATAACTGCCTTCTTCAATATTAAGCTTTGTGTTTGAACCAAGTGTTTCTGGAAAAATCACAAATGGTGTATTCAGTAAAAATCTTAGCTTGATTTCCTTTTCAAAGATGCTTTTTCCATAGTTTTCTTTGCAATAAGTGTATTGCCCGATCCCCAGTTATTTTCATATATCCCTTATCTTAATTCGAATGCTACTATGTTTCCTAAATAATTTTAATTATCAATATTATTTTAATGTGGTATTGTGGACTTTTCACTTTGGAAACCTTCTACATTTCCAAGTTTTTTGTATCAAATTTATGGTTCAATTGCATATTTTCTTTGTAATTCAAAGCACTTGAAATGTTAAGATTAAAAATGAAAAGAAGTCAGAATTTTTAGCTTACGGGTGTGATGTATCTTTAAGTTCATATAATGTAGCAATTCCAATAGATGCAGACAGAACACTAACATCTTGTGGTCTATTGTTGTAGAATTCAAAAAGAGGGACTATATATATTACCCTTCAAGATCAGACAATTAAATCAATACATATAGTATTGTTGTGCCTAAATTATCAGCTCGTTTTGTTGCAACTCCCTTAAAACTTTTTAATTGGTCATCCATACCACCTATTTTTTTCTTGATCATCAATCCGATCGTTAATTGATTTAATGGATTCTTCTTGTGCAATTCATTATCAATTGCAAAATCTAGCTTGTTTTTCTATTTCTTGAAATTTTTGAATACAAATAGCGATGTCTTCTGTTAATATATCTGTAAGTTTTAGTAAATCATTATATTGTCATCTTATGCCAATCGGTCATGTTTTTCATTGCGGTTTGAAATGTTTCCTTCAGAGTTTGTAATCTTGTATCATGTTCATCACCTTTTTGTGAAGCTGTTTTTTCGATTTCACTTTTGGCTTCAGAGACGTGATGTCCAAATTCAGTTTTACATTCAGCAACTTTGCTTAAGAAATTATCTATTAAGCAGATTTTTTTTTCTTTGTATCCTCATCAAGTTTATTTATTTCTGTCTTGATTTCTAACTGATACATATTTTGTAATTTTTCTCAGCTTCAGTTATCTTTTCCTTGAGTTCTTCATTTTTTATCATGTTTTCTTTCAGTCCCCTTATTTGATAATGCACAATTTCGAGGTGTTTTCCAAATACCTTTTTGATTTGATCATATGTTATATCGAATTTATCTTCAAATTGTTTGATTGTTTCCGACAATATCTATCTCAATTTTGCCCTGTAACTCAACTATTACTTTTTCGTTGGCTTTTACGATTTTTGTAAATTGTTAAATATTATCACTTTCTGTTTCCACTGTTTGCTTTATGGTTTTAATATCTTTAAGATCATAGCCTTCTATTACAGTTTAAATTTTCTTAAAAAGAAATCTGTATGTTCTAGCATCTCTGCGTTTATCGGGGTTTCCAAGATTTATTATCCCCGTACCACCCATATCTAATGGCCTGTTCATTTTATTTTCATGTTCCTTGTTTTTGTGAAGATATGATTGCATTTCCTTTTTGACTGCTTCAAATTGTTGTTTGGTAGCATAATTTGCTAGAATTATCCCAAAATTGACTTTAGATACAGACTGATCATCTTGACGGTTCTAGGTGTGGTTGAATATTCAAATTTATATAAATATTGGTGAACATTCCTAATTATCTCTTTATAGTCTCTTTATTCGATGATAAGTTTAAGCAGTTACATTCTTTTATGCCCGATTCGCGTTTTAGAATACTTATTTGTGGAAACAGCAGCTCTGGTAAAACAAATGTATTAATTAACATGCTTAGATAAACTTTATTTATACTCTAAAAACTTGGAACAGAAAAAAATATCAAGATTTAATAGAACGTTTCATGCAACTTGCGAGAAAAATAAAGCAACCTCTGGATGATATTTTTGAGGTTTCAAATGATGATATTATTGACTTGGATGAGATTGAAGATCCTGATTCCCAAAAGGTGGTTATTTTTGATGATTAAGTTCGCGAAAGCAATCAAACCAATATAATAAAATTCTTCATCAGGGGTAGGCATAAGCATTGTTGTGTAATATATCTAAGCCAATCTTATTACAAAACTTATAAGACTTAACTGTTCTCATTACATTCTATTTGAAGGTCCAAATAAAAATGAAAACGATATGATTGCAAGAGAACAATACATCCCCAAGAGAGAATTCCAAAAAGCAATAAAGAAACCGTACGACTTTCTGTATTTAGACAAACCAAAGAAAACAGTATCAAAACTTTTTGATGAAAATATGTGATATAAGAAATGATTTACTGTGTAAAAGAACAAAAATATACAAAAGTTATCAACTCAAAACCTGTAATAACAAAAAAAAAAAAAAAAAAAAAAGAAAAAACAATAGACACATGATAAAGGGTACTTGTGCATCATGTGGTATATCAAAAACAATGTTTGTTAAATTTGGGGGTAATCTAGGCCTCGGCATCTCAGGTAAAGCCCTCGACATACATAAATGTATGCCCCTTTCTACCCAATAAGGGATGAACCTTACCAGGTTATAAATATTGTGCCCCCCTGGAAACCTTTTAGTTAATGAACCACCTGTAATTGAATTAGATGCAGTATGTATGGACCATGATTATTGCTATGATAGCGGTATGAGTAAGAGTGATTGTGACAAAGATGTTAGCAAATTTAAAGAACACCAAATCAGAAACATTTGGAGAAAGAATTGCGAAACATCTAATTGTTAAACCGACAATAGCCACGAAATATACATTGGGTCTCGGACAAACAAAAAGCAGGGAAAAGGGGGCTTAAAAGAAGACCTCCGGAAAAAAAGTGGACTGACAATTAGCGGAAGAATTACATAAGCCAATCAAACGTGAATTTAAAACACGCCGGGTTATTGTTACAGATATCAATGATACGTGGTAAGCGGATTAGTTGATCTGCAAGCTTTTGCTAGGTATGATAAAGGTGTAAAGTATTTAGTAACAATAATTGATGTATTTAGTAAATATGCTTGTGTTACACCTCTAAAAGATAAAACAGGAAAATCAGAAGCGTTTGCAGAGGTTGTTGGACAAAGGCATCAAAATAGCTTATGGACAGATAAGGGCATTGAATTCTTCAACAAAACATTTAAGAAATTGGTGCCAAAGGACCATAACTCTATTTTGCCCCGTTTTTGAATTATCTCCCATTTTAAAAACACTTGTACGGAGCATAACTAGAAAACTATATGAGATAATTACTTTAAACTTTACACACTGGTACATGGCATTGAGCAGGAGTGCAGTGCGGAGGAACTGTAGCCTTGTTTTGCCAGGTGTCTGAATAACCTGTCTTTTACAAAATGTTGTCTAGAGCATTACTTAGACACTAAAGCTGATAATTAGTTTTAACTTAACACAGAGGTAGATGGTAGTGAGAATGAGTGGAGGACACATAAAGCATATCTAAATTTTCCCACGATTTTGAATGATCTCCCTTGCAAAATGAATAAGATATAATCTGTAAACATTCACTTTACATCTTTATTTGTTTATGAAAAATATGAAAAATAAAATGTGCCTACTTTATGACTTTGCCTTATGTTCTTGCCTTGCACATGTCCCTTTGGCTCCTGCTTCGGGGAGCATATGTCGGTTTTACCGATCGCCTTGTTTCTAATCTTTATTTCTTGCATAACGGAAATCTGTTTTTGCAACGTATTGATAAGACCAACATGTAAGTTTGTGTATGCAGACAGAAAATAATAGCTGCAAGGCACACTTTTGCATGATATTGATCTTTAAAATTATATGTTTCCTTTCCCTCTACTTATTTTTAACATTAATAATGTTGGTATTTCTTGGAATACGGAAAACGAAATTATTATGACACCTATATAACTGTACTCTTTTAGTCAGATTTTTTAAAGATAGATAAATGCACTTTTTAAAGGCTGTTTTTTCGTGAAATTTTGAAAAAGAATAAAAAAGAATAACCGATCGGAGAAAATCACAAGACCATTATTTAACAGTTCATAAGGTTGAGGTCAGCAAATAATCGTATACAAAATAAATATACTTTATTCAGTAAGAAGACTATGTGATATATCTTTGTTGATAATAAAAGCTTCCTGTAGATTATATGAATATGTTTCTCTAACATAAAAGGTCAGAATCACACTACAGATAGAAAAATGGGACTTTTTCTACACTCCGCATTATGAAACTGCTTCAATCTGCAGACCCTTAATGGCGGACAGAAGGGAGGTAATGGAGGTAATCAGGGAGGTATTAATTTATTAAACGGTCTATATAAAGAAGTAAAAAACCTAACATCGCTAATTTACATAATGAGGTGATCAGCAAAGCAGAACAATTAATACAAAAGGGTTTATTTAAATTTTGTTCTTCGACTTTGTATATTTCATATATATCTTGCAGTTACATCATTTAGGTTACACGCAACTAAATTAACTCCTACAGTATTTCATTGTGACATCAAGTCCCAATCTCACTTTACAAGCTTCTAAAGATGCTACCTATGCCGATTTCTGGGAAAAATCAATCATGAGAAACAATTTCATTCAGATTTTTTTCATAGTATGATCAGTCAACTTTTCCGGTACATCGTCTCGAAGATCACCCAAGTCACTTCGATATTTTAATTACAATCTGTCGAAATTTCTTGTTTTCTTTAAAACGACAAAAAACTAGCCAAGAATTGTCCGTCGCACTTATGCCTAATCTCAATTTGCTCTTCAATATATGTGTTGTTTTCATGTAAAATTATTTTCAGAACAACCTTTCCATTTTGACCAATTAGACAGCTTTGTCATCTTATAGCTCCGCACAAACCCTGCACAAAATTGACTGGTTCTCGATAACAACGAATTGGTAGTGTGTAACCTAAAGATAACATGTCTTTGTTTTCAGGGATATTAAAGCTTCATAAAATTATGCAACAACCTGTTTTGCATTTAAACATAGCTTTATCTTTCATTTACTGCACTTTTGAAAGAAAATTTGCCCTGTTAAATACTGTAAGGGCAGTGTCAGTATTGATGTCTGAACTTTTTTCTTGAAATTGTGTGCTCTATGAATGAATATCTGACGGACGTTTGTTCGATCTTAGTTCAAAGAAGAAACAAATTACAGCTTTATTTTGGCATTGAGTCGTCTAGAGGCAGGTAGTGTTTAGAGATGTATATTGCGCTTATGCTGCACAAACTGGTCTATTTATTTACCCCACCCCCTCCAAAAATAGAGAAATACTGAATTAACTGATATTCAGTTATCTGTTATGCCATTTTTAAAACAAAAAGACTGATATTCTTTAAGTACACAGAAGTGGATATACCAATGCTACTCATAAATGAAAATGTTTGGCATATTTCCTGTCACGGCGGATAAAACTTGGCTTTCAAAATGGCGTCCTAACGGCCAGTGAAAACAGAAATATCTCGTGTTGCAGCGCATTTGTTACCCTTTTTTTCGTATCTGCTGCAATGATTTTTATTTATATAACCTTTCTACTTATTGACATAGATGTAATGAATATTTGATGCACTTTTGCATTTTTGTTTCTCCTATAATATTGAAATAATGGATTTCTGAAGCAATTATCTTGCGTTTTTCCATGTTTTTGTTTTGCATATTTTCTTCGAAATTCAAACACAAGCCCTCATTATACGCTTCCTTACTCAGAATTAACACTTTACTACTATTTTTTACTGAAAACAGCATGGCACTGTCTAATATTTCAGCAGAGTTTTGCAAAAATCATTTAAATGGTTTTTTCTTCAGAATAAAGGGAGGTAATTCAATGCCTTTTTAGCTTTAATTTGTAATTCCGTAGCTGTAAAAAATAAAACTAGTGTTCTTTTTAAACTGTGAATTCTGTAGTATTATTTTGATTGTTTTGTAAGAACAGGAAGGCTGAAGACATATTTTATAACAATGATAAAGAACAAAGTATTTACTCGAAAATCCATACCTCATAACTTCTATATTAGGTAGAATTACAGTTTGTGTGATATTTCCACAATTTCTTGAATCTTCTGCGATTTTATGATTTATCTGTTGTATTTTCTTAGTACAGAAACTATTTTCTTCGTTTAAAGGCGGAATTTAGATGAGAAAGCATAAAATTGTGCACCGTTTTCAACAATATTCAACACTAAAGCAACAGCGAGACGAAATTTTCTTTTCAAATTAACCGCCCCTGTTTTCAAGGTCTGTGTGACATTTCAAAAAATAAATCTTAAAATCATCAACGATTGACAAGAAAAAATATCATTTACATATAATATGCGTAACAAACGCAATAAAATTCCAAGCAGTTTCATTTTTACAGATAAATATCACATTCTAGTAGCAGAATATGACAGAAACAGCAATTTCAGTTTATTATACACTTAATTTTAACCGAAATTGGCGAAATATTTCTGAAACATATCAAACTCGATTAAAACAACATTCAGAGAGACTTTGGTCCAAAGAAAATTCAACTGAATGCAAAAGTGCAAAAATTCATCAATCACTAGCAGAGAAACAACCTCATTGTTGTTATTTTTAGGTTACACACAACTAAATCAAATCCTACAGTATTTCAATGTGACATCAAGTCCCAATCTCACTTTACTAGCTTCTGAAGATGCTACCTTTGCCGATTTTTGGAAAGAATCAATCATGAGAAACAATTTCATTCAGATTTTTTTCATAGCATGATCAGTCAACTTTTCCGGTACATCGTCTCGAAGATCACCCAAGTCACTTCGATATTTCAATTACAATCTGTCGAAATTTCCTGTTTATTTTAAAACGACAAAAACTAGCCAAAAATTGTCCGTCACACTTATGCCTTATCTCAATTTGTTCTTCAATACGTAAAATTATTTTCAGAACCACCTTTCCATTTTTGACCAATCAGACGCTTTGTCATCTTATAGTTCCGCACAAACCTTGCACAAAATTGACTGGTTCTCGGCAACACCGAAATGGTAGTTTGTAACCATCAAGCCATGATATTATTGTAACTGCAGTTGCCAGTTATAACAAGACAGTCTGAAGGACAGCTAAATCCCCTTCCGCAGCAGACATGAATTGTACTTCTTGACCTTTAACAAACCATGACCTTGATGTTGTTCCATGTATATTATAAGCACATAGTCTCATGATAGTAATTATTTGTGCCAAGTTATTTAAAATCTTCTATTAAGTCAAAAAGTTATGGAAACACTTAAGCTTGACCTCGGGGTTAGCAACCGGGAAGTTGGGTTCTGCACATCGTGTAATAGTGGTGATCATTTGTGCAAAGTAATAAGAAGACTTTTCGTAAGCCAAGTTAGTAAGTTATAGAGCAGACATGAAATGTAGATATTTGACCTTTAACTGTGACCTTGACCTTGTGGGTAGCAACCCAATTATTGTGCTCTGGACATTGTCTTATAATGGTGATCACTTGTGCAACGTTATTTCAAAGTTTTTTTAGCGGGTAAAAAGTGATGGAGCGGACACGAAATGTAGACTTTTAACATTTGACTTTTAAGTGTTTCCTTGACCTTGGGGGTAGCAACTCAATTATTGTGCTCTGCAAATCGCCTCATGGTGATCACTTGTGCCAAGCTATTTCAAAACATTTTCAGCGGTATAAAAGTTATGGAGTGGAAACGAAATGAAGTCTTTTTAACTCTTGGCCTTCATGTGTGACCTTGACCTTGGGGGTAGCAACCCAATAATTGCGCTCTGCACATCGTCTCATAAAGGTGATCACTTGTTCCAAGTTATTTGAAAAAAAATTCAGCAGTTTAAAAGTTATGGAGCGGACACGAAAGTGTAACGAACGGACAGACGGACGGATAGACGGACAGATGTTGGGTTCTGCACATTGTGTCATAGTGGTGATCACTTGTGCAAAGTAATAAAAACACTTTTTATAAGCCAAGTTAGTTCAAAAATTTTTCATCAGTTTAAAATTTATGGAGTGGAAATGAAAGTGTTACGGACGGACAGACTGACGGACAGACGGACAGATGTTGGGGTCTACACATTGTGTCATAGTTGTGATCATTTGTGCAAAGTAATAAAAAACTTTTTGAATGCCAAGTTTGTTAGTTATAGAGCAGACGTAAAATGTAGATATTTGACCTTTAAGTGTGACTTTGACCTTGTGGGAAGCAACCCAATTATTGTGCTCTGCATATCGTCTTATAATGGTGATCACTTGTGCTAAGTTATTTCAAAACATTTTCAGGGGTTTAAAAGTTATGGAGTGGACACGAAATGTAGACTATTTAACTCATGACCTGTAAGTGTGACCTTGACCTTGGGGGTAGCAATCCAATAATTGCGCTCTGCACATTGTCTCATAATGGTGATCACTTGTGCCAAGTTATTTCAAAAAATTTTCAGCGGTTTAAAAGTTAAGGAGCGGACACGAAAGTGTTACGGACGGACAGACGGACGGACGGACTGACAGACGGAGGCCATTCCTATAATCCCCTCCCCGCTTTACAGAAGGGGATTAACAAAGACTTTATGCTAGAGCAACTGACGCCACTATTTTTCAATATGGCATAAAATATTTACAGAATTTATTTTCTCTTGCGATTATGATGCACACTCCGGCTTTCGTGCTTTACATTCTTTATACTTCATTTTTGTTCAAGTTGTTGAGGCAAAGTTATCGTGACTGATAGATTATTTTGTTTTTAAATTTATTTCTGTTTCCTTTAGATATGACAAGTCTACCCGAGCCTTTTCTGCCACTCGATGTCGCATTTGCATTTTTTTCAACCCTTTTAATAACCTTACTCTTTCTCATATCGACAGTTAAAGTGTCCTAATACAAATTTACTAAATTAAATTATGTTCATACTCAAGTAGTTTTTAGACAGTCATCACAGATACATTGTTTCATAGGAGCTTTTGATTCACAATAAGGACCATGTTATTGTGTTAAAAATCGAAATAGAATAGCAAGTTACAGGAAAGACTTAAATCAGACATAACACTTTGCACCTAATATCTTGGGAAAATAGTATGAGGAGTGCTTCCGTGTGTCTAGGTTGTTAAATTCGTTCCAGAATAGTTTTCTTTAGACAGCCTGTTACAGTACTGATACTACAGTTGAGTTGAAGAGGTTCAGTATCGATAAATCTCTGTATAGGGAGGTTACACCGTCCGTCATTGTCGTCATCAATGCTTTCTGTTTCTCTTATCAGTGTCTCACTACCACTTTTTATCTTTGCAATAGGATTAGAATCTCAATCAGTAACGGCTCGATATCCCAGGTTTAAAGCTTTTGAAATTAAGCTTACGTTAGCGGTGACGTCGGATGATTTAATGATTTTGTATTCAACATACCCGTATTGTTCGGAGGATATACTTTTGACATTGTTTTGAAACTTGAAGTGATCAGAGGCATATTTGACATTTGATGCAAATACATCAGTTACCAAAACTATTAATAGATTCGAACTTTAAATCATATTAAGAAGTTATCTAGCTAGAAAACGACATTTTACAGGAAAATGTCTCAAACCTAGGTCATTTGTATCTCAAAATTACAAAATGTGAATGATATTGAACAAAACATATTACAAGATGTCAAGATATAAGTTAAAAGAACAACATCTGAGCTGTATGCATCACGATACAGGTGTTTACACTGAGCGTTGATGTACAATACTTGGATGGATAGCAACTGATAACAAACGAAAACATTTTTAGTGTCTATATACCCTAAGAAAAATGTACTTATCATGCTTTTTTCTATTCATTCCTTTTTTCCTTTTTGATTGAGAGTGAGTAACACAAATTATGTCAGCATAACCGCTTAATACAGCTTGACCCTTTTAAATAAGTTATGATATGTCTCTCTTTCATGCTCTTTAACCTGACTAAAACCTTTTTTACATTAGATAAACCTTAAGTTTCATGTTCCTTTTTTTGAAATTGTGTGTGTGCACAATCTTGTATACAATATAATACTGAACTTAGTCATTCGTTTGACTTTATTTTAAGTTTTAATAACTACGAAAACCGGATTAGATTTTGACATGAGATGCATGTTTATTTATATTATTTGTTAATTGTAATTCTTTATATTTATTTTGAACTTGGAGAGTCAAATGGGAGTCTCATAAAAAATAGGTGGTCTTGATTTAAGCTCATCAAAATAAAGACCTTTTGTATTCTTTATTTCGTAGATGTCACAGTTTTATTCATTAACGTCAACGTAACATTGACGTCGTGCAAAAACTTTATTGTAGCTGATTACTCATTAACCATAAGGTTCAGAGTTTAGATATTCAGTGCGTAGCTTTGTCTAGCATATCTCTACCAAGTTGGTTCACATCATGACCACAGTGTCAATAGTGCCCCCGCCCAAGGGTCAGGTTTTACATAGAAATATAAAGGAAAAACGTCTTCTCTGAAACCACATGTCTAGTACACCTCTATTGTTTAAATAATGGGATCAAAATAAGCCCCAGCCCAGGGGTCAGTTGGTCTTGCATAGACTTATAAAGGATAAATTTTCTTAAGGGAAAGCACCCTTCTTCGCCGCTTTGCTTGACAGCCCATTTTCAGGTGAGTGACAAAGGACCATCATGGCCCTCTTGATATGATTTTATTTAGTAGGATGTTCTACATCCGTGAAATTTAAGGTTTTTTTTCATGTTTTCTTAATATATTATATATTACGTTTTACGGAATGAACGGTAATGAAAGAATTGAAATTTTACGACATGGCTATAGCTTCTGTCTTATATATACTACTGGTTTAGACCCCGGGGTCCAAACCAGGAGTATATATATAAATAAATAAATAAATAAATAAATAAATAAATAAATATATATATATATATATATATAAAATGATAAATAAAATAAAACTATGATTTTATAAAACCATTTGACGATATCGATAATATTGCAATAGTTTTCATTGACATTAATTAACGCTTCACGGAATGAACGAAAGGTATTTTTTTCTCTTTTATATATACTCCTGGTTTACAGCCCGGGATTCAAACCAGGAGGATATATAAGAAACAAGAAAACTCAAATCCACAAGTATTTTAGCAGTTAACTCTTCAAACGGAATGAACATAATCTTTTTTTGTTTCATCAATATTTCACCAAGTTAATGAAGAAAATAAAATACATAATCTATTATTTCAATTAATTAATTATATTCATCGACAAATATGGAATAACACGGTGCACACCTTTTTTTCCAGTGAATTGAGATGTAATCGATTTTTTCTCCACAGTATATATACTCCTGGTTTAGACTCCGGGGTCCAAATAAAAAGTACATATGATAAACGAGATTGCGCTGCGGTAAAACCAGTATTACGTACTAGTGATGATAGCAATATTATGATACAACATAGTTGTTATCAACGTAATGTCGGATTCAGTTGAGTATCTCAGACATATTTTGTATTGTGTGGAGTTGAATCATTAACCTCCCCCCACCCCCGGGGCTTAAACTGGGAGATTGCCGATCGGCGACTTTTACTGTTCATATTTTTTAAAATATTTTCAGGCGCACAAGGACAGTATCTTCGAATATCTCAAATTGTATATATTGTGTACACCATGGTTAATTCATGCAACCTATAGCAAATTTGAAATAATACATTCATAGATACGATCCATAAATCCTTTGGTGTTTAAATATAACTACATGAAACTTATTTTGTATGTTTGTGAAGTAATAAGCTCACACTCTCGTAGTACGGACAGCCATTAATGTTTTACTGTCGACCTTCTACCTAAAAATGGGCGGGGCCAGTGTTTACAGTTTTTGTTTATAATTTAATTACAGTACAATAAATTAGTACATTAAATTGTTTGTAAACTTAAAACACGTTCAATTTGTTTCGAAAACGTCATAAAAGAAGACGAAAAAATGAAGAAGATCAGGCCTCGGGGTGGAGTGGGGAAAGCGTCAGGGCTGTGCATATATGAAACAAAATTATTATATATAATATTACAACCTGAAGACCATGTTTTTATGCTCTCATAGCTCATCTCCGGCGGAGAAAATGCAGTTGCCGCTTCATACATATAGTCACTCATTCAACATTAGGAGAAGCTTCAGTATCAGGGTGAGGTGCCATTTTTGTAACTATGCCTCGGGAAATGAAATAAACGGAAAAGTTCAGAGTGAAATGGCTTTTATTAAAGAGCACGTTTTTCCAAATAAGGTGTGAAACCACCAAATAGATTCCTTCTTTGTTTTCAATATAAAATTCATAAAGTTCACAGGGCTGTAAAACATAGCAAAACCTTTTTTATATAGCTTTAACTTACAGATTCTTGTAGATCTATATCTGTACTCATGAAAAATAACAAGAAAAGTGGGGGTTGTGTTTCATACAAGAAAGATATTTCTGCTCATCTGAACTTTCCCATAAAATTAACAAAAAATCTGAGCTAATTTTCAGATTGGGGTATGTGAAACAATTTCACATTGTGAATTCTATTCTGAATGCGTATGAGCATAAAATTGAATTGCTACCACACTATCAGAAATAGTCAAACAAAATATGATTCCAGCAAAAAAAAATACACAGATTGGGGCAAAAATGTTAAAAATAGCCAAGAAATCTGATATATAGATATTCGAATTACACTAATAGCGATGTCGTCACTACAGGTGTGAAGGTACTAAATTGTTCATTTACTACAGCCATAATAACAATCTTGCTCTCTGGGACCAAATATAACATAATAAGTTTCTGAGCACTAATTTTATACATAAGAAGCTTAAGTATCAAGAGGAGATATAAAAATCATGATCCGAATTGATTTTTTTCTATTATTCGCCCTTTGGTTCGCTAAATATATTAATTGAAAGCAATATTCGTATCCTAGCTATTAGGAAAAAACAACAACAACCAAAAAATATTTAAAAAAAACAACATAAAATTAAAACAAAACAAAACCAAAAACTTGCCGAAATTAAACGAAACGTGTTAAGGATCTTCAGGAAAAAGATACTAAAATTAACAGTTTATTGAATAATTTTATTGTACAGAGTAATTGGGCTTTTATTTGACTAAGTATGTTTATAATATACTTATTTTACTAGCATTTGTCGTGAGGAGGGTTAATCTCAGTAATCAGTTTCTGGAATTCCATGAAAATTTATAGGAAAGTTCAGAACCAGGAGGAGATATGTAGATGTGATAGAGAGAGGTGTAGATTAATCATTTACTTAAGGTCAAGGTCATACTACGAAGGGATTTCCATAAAACTTGTAACGCAGATGCATTGCCTATCAAAAAAGATTTCAAATGATAAAACAATTCTTACGTTATTTATTTACTGAAAGAGTCATGTCTTATTGTAGCAGTGGTCCAGCATATGCTTCGGGGAGCATCCATCTTTGCCAAAGAATCTTTGTTTAATAGTCTGTTGTATTATAAATTCTCTATTTAGACTATTGACGGTTTTACTTTTTTTCTATTCATCAACATTCTTAAAAAGAGGGTGGTCAAAAGGTTTACTAACACAGGCGACAACATGAATCAATATCCACTATCTCGTACATTCCGTATATTTTCAATGAAAAGATATTCAACAAACAGTTAACAAAATTTCGGGCACAACCGACCTATACACAAACATCAAAACCGTTTAATTTTGAATCCCGATTTCATTAAATAAGGGCATCGACATAAAAGGGCATAATGAAAATGCAAGTGCACAGGTATCATATTTACGCTTTTTCATCTCAAATATCATAGTGAACGTCAGTTTTTGTTTTCTTTGAATTTGTACATTACAAACATATCATGCAGGAATATCAAGCCATGCTGTAGCTGCATTATTCATCAGTCGTATGCCTTGGTTCACTGACGTCTCAACTTTTCACCATTGTAATGCATATTTTCTCTTCTTTTCTTTGCGGTTAAACCGCACTCTCAGACCTTTGCTCTAGACACTTTTCTTGTTCTAATTTATGATTTAGGAGTGAAGGCAATGTTAATATATTGATAAATTAGTCTAAAATACGGTTCTTTCAATCTGCTCAAAATTAACTTACGTAAGATATGACAAGTCGAAACGAATCTGCTACTCAATATTACACGATGAATCTTTGTATTTTCTTTACACTTCAAATAACGTTACATTACATCACACCAACAGTTTGAATATTTTAATCCAAATTTTCCACCTTATACTTTCTTTACACTGACGTAGTCTTCAGATGTCTAGTTACACCAGTACTAAGTATATTAATTTTACAGCATGACATTTTTAGTATGTTTGACTTACACATGTACCGTGAACCCGTTTTTGTAGAAGTTGTATGCACATAAACGGGGAAAGCTGCTGTAAATATTTTATACCAAAGTGAAAAGTAGTTATGTCAATTTGTCTAGAACAGATGTCGCTATTTTTATCCTATGAATACTAAGCATGGATAAATATATCTGCACGATAGATCTGAAAGAAATACAGTATAATAAACATCTTTGTAATAACTGCATTAGAGATACCCCAGTACTCAGATACTTGAATATATACATCATTCATATTATCTTATATTTGGTTTCTGTTTCCCACTAATCTCATAATCTATTTTTTTCCACAAGCTTTTTAAATGTTTGTTTACATGAGAAAGGAAATCCCGTGCAGATGTAACCGACCATTTTAAAGAATATGGAAGCCTTTTAATCTGATTTGATGACTTTGTATTCAAAATTATTTATCTATGATGATAATGATTATTATTGTTATCATTATTATAATTATATCATTAGTAATTGAAATGTTGATTTATGCATTAAAGAAATGGCTTCTGGAATAACTGATTCCCAAGACAAGGCTTACGACTGTGAACCAAAATTGAAACTGAAAAAAATCAGAAACGTTTGGTTCTTAGACGTTGGTGGTAAACTTCAACGCTTAAGTATACTAAACAATGCAAAAGACGCCCAATTAGAAGACAATGTTATTTTTGCCGATGGCGTTCTGTTTCAACTGACTGTGAGTAGTGACGGTGATATCTTAGTTTCTGAAGTTGAAGACGTTAAAACGAAGGTTAGTTCTATCAAGGAAATCAATTCTACATCTGAAACACCGAATCAGTATGATACACAGGACCAGGAAATTTCTTCAAGCAAAAGAAGAAGTTGCAATGATCTTGGGGAAATAAATATAGAAGGTATTGACTATCAGAATATATTATTTAATCAAGATTATGTTAGAACATTTCAATGAAAAAGTTATGCTGTAAGCAAAATGAATGCAGAAGTAAAATAAAATCAGCGATCAGTTGTTTAGACAGTTATAAGATGAAATAATATTTTAGTTTATGTTAAGTGAATGTTTCATGAAGAAACAACTTCTTGTGTCAATTTATATTATGTATATTTTTCATCTTTTGACGTCTGCTTGAAAACAATCCGACCTCTTTTACAGTTGAACGGCGGTATTATGTAACTCATGGTTAAAAACTACTGCCCTGGCCCCGTATCTTTCCTATGTTAATAACTTTGCTCTGCTATTTAAATTTTAATATTTTAGCTTTGGCTACTTCAAGCGATGAATGCACAGACTCATTTTCAAAGGAAAGTGATGACATGAAGAAAGACAAAGGTTCATCAGAAATTTCATCTAAAGCAGGTAGCATTATATATCAAAGAGCTATCAAAGTTGTTTAAAGCGACTGACTCACAGATGGGCCGACGATGAAAAAAAGAAAATGTTCTTACATCTTGAATTTTTTGCCGCAATTGTGAAGAACATATTTAAATTAAGTTACTGATTCATTTTTTTGATACAGAAAAACATCAAAATATAAAGTTTTACACACTTTTATCGTTAAAAAATTTACCCCGTTAGCCACGGGGTAGATGCTTTAGTAATAATATTAATTTTGACGCTGTGGCTCAATGGTCTAGATCGTCGCTCTATATTTTACTGACCGAAAGGTCGTGGGTTCGAATCCTGGTTAAGTCAATTTTTTTTCAGTTTTCATGGTGTGTAGAAGCATAATATGTTTGTTCCATGGTATATTAAATTCTCTTAAATTTTAAAGAAAAAAAAAATCAGCAAAATTCTGTGAGCCAGTCGCTTTAAAGAGGCTGTACTCCAGATTTGACATTTTTTTTTATAAATTACATATTTAGATGCCGTGAGATTATAACAACATAATATTTTACTTCAAAACTGATTATAAAAGTCAAAATATCGCCGCATGTAATATTACAGAGATTTACTTTAAATCTTATACGATATAGTTATACCGTCGCGTTACGGTATAGCACTTTGAAAGTGAAAAAAATCAATTTATAATGTAATTATTTGACTTTTTTTGTCAGTAAGTTATTTTTTAAGCATTAATCATAAATATTACAAGAAAATTATAATACAAGAAAACTTTCTTTTTTTGTCATCTGGAGCACAGCCCCTTTAAATATCTGCTAGTTTTTTTCTAGCTCAACAATGCAAGCTTATTGACAATGTTTGGGTTATGTCCCTTAGGGCATCACCCAGTATACTGGCGAGTTTAATGTTTCATCCGAAAGAGATTAAGTAATGTAAGTGGAGAAGCGGAAAATCGAACTCTCAACCTTGGGTTACCAGTCCAGCGCATTACCACTTGACTATTGCTTTGCAGGATGCCAGCTTAAACAGATAACGTTAAAATGTAAAAACAAAATTCAAAATACAGTGGTTTTATTTCAAATGTTTAAGTAAAATTTTAATGTTATTCACACTGGAAAGGTAAGTCTTATAAAGTACGAAATTATTATGTTGTTCTCTTTTAATAATATTAATATATAACATTTTTCTATTTTTTCAGCTATATTTACAATACTTTAACTTTTTTCAAATATAAGATTATCGTGGCTGAGTTCTCAAAGATTATATTTTATATTGTGTTCATTATATCTTGTGCTTGTAAAGATTTACAAAGACGTATATTATTTATTTTCTTAAAATTACTTGCTAACTTTTTCATCCTGACAGTATTTACTAACATAGACAAAACATGAAAGCCAAAAGAACTAAGTGATTTCATGTACAGTTCAATCATTAAGCATAACCCATTGGATGCCTTCTTTAAGCAGCCAGCTTGTTTATCAACTGCTTACGAGACACGACTCTTGAATGAAACTACTGCCCTGGCCCCGTATCTTTCCTTTGTTAATGACTTTGTTCTGCTATTTAGATTTCCAGATTTTAGATTTGGCTACTTCAAGCGATGAATGTACAGACTGGTTTGCAAAGGAAAGTGACGACATGAAGAAAGACAAAGGTTCATCAGAAATTTCATCTAAAGCAGTTAGCATTATATACCAAAGAGCTATCAAAGTGGTTTATATATCTGCTAGCCTTTTCTAGCAAAAAACAATACAAGCTTATTGTCATTTTTTTTATAAACTGCTCACGAAACACCACTCTCGAATAAGACTTGAACTACAAGAGCCGATAGTTTTTATCAAAAGGATTACAGTGTAGTTGAAGTATGTGTGGAATGAATCACCTTCATTTGCAAAAATTTACCCCACTACTACTTATTTTTGTTTAGAAACCTTCACCAGGTGAAAAGGATACTTACAAATAAACAATTTACTACTAGCTTCAACAATCGCATAAGCTCGATAGATCAGTAAGTTATTGTACAATTTTCAGAATTTGGGCACTCTTTGTGTCTCAAATGAGAAACTGTCGAAAATTTTAGTAAGTGTTTGCAAAATAGAAGGTCTTAAAGACTTCCAAGTTATTTATCATGACATAATTGGAACAATCTTTAGAAAAGGTTTAAAGTTTATCCTTCTAGTTACGATCGCAGCACAGTTCTACAGCTTTGGTAAAAGTTATGTAAGGCAATATCATAGAACTTCTCTCTTTGTGCTTGATCAAGTTGTTAACGGGTTGTTTGATGCCAACTATTAACTTATGAATTTATTTCAGGTGCATGTAAAGGTCTCTCACAACAGTTAAACTATTTTTCGAAAGGGAAATCTGATAAAATACAGGTATGATCTACTTTATGTTGTCCCGAATAACTTGCTGGACATTTACCATTAGGCCAAATATTACTTTAGATTGCGATGAATTACAGTTATACATTAAATTGCTAAAAGTCTCATCCTCATGATGAAGAGGTCAGATGTTTTTCGCTCAAAAACGATCATTTTTAAAAAGAATCCGTTTATACATAAACAAATAACAACTCACTGTTTTGAAAATAAGTATAATGATGGTTGAAACAATTAGCTGCTCAAGTCCTTATATCAATTTTAAGTATTCTTGTCAAGACTCCATTTGTATTAACTGAACTGTTTGTTTAAGGTATCGTTTTTACGAAAGGCATGTAGGTAATAAACACGAAACGTTCAATGAGTACATCGTGCTCTCTATGAATAATTGTTCGAGGTATTTTAGTAATGTTCTCTGTTTTCTTTATCGTAAGATCTTAAGTATGAAACTGGTTATGGTTATAATGGTTCAATGATATCATCTTTATAATTATTGAACATCGATCTTGTTGAGCAGGTAAGAGCTTTGTTTGACTTTCCTGGATCCAATAATGACAGTATCACATTTAGAAAAGGAGACCTATTAGAAGTGGAAGTTGACCTTAGGTAAGTAATAAAAATGACTCAGTGTGACTTCAATGAAGATCTAAACTTATATTTCAATCTTTTTAATTTCATTTTTTTCTTCTGAAAAGGCACACACTGAAGCTCAAAGACCAACTCCTTTAAAGTGTATATCTGCAATAAAGACCCTGTCAAGATATCAGGTTTAGTTCTTTGACCGACCACGTTTTTATCAAACAATTTTTCGCAAAATGAATGCATCTGTTTGTTATCTACAATTGCGTTTCAGTAAAATCTCTTGGTCTGCAACACATTTGAGGACAGGGAAAAAAGGCCACGTGTCAAGCAGTTACGTCACAAAAAAAGAGTAAGTATTTTCTTTTATTGATACTTTGCTCTAAGAGCTTAAAGAGAAATGAAATGGTTTCAAATGGAGCCCTTACATTAGACAAAACTTTTCAATCATCCCGATTTTGCTTTATTTGTTTCGAAACACCTTATTTTGAATAAAACTTGAAGATAGACAAAAAAAAAAAAAAAAAAAAAAAAAATGAAAACATTAACTTCTTATACTAATTGTATTTATATTTTTTTGGTATTTGACTAAATCTTGCATGAAAGACATTATGATATATGTAAGAATATATCTTCGAAGAAAAAAGAAACATTGTTAATAATAGTCTCTTCTTATTTATATCGGCGTGAATCTAACTATTAGAACAATGTAATCGTTCACTTATGATTTCAACAGAGTTTTTCAGGTTATCACACGGCTTACTTGATGTTAATCTTATGATTTCTTTATACGTATGTATGCCAAAATTTATTGTAATCATGGTTAATTTTATTTGAAGTTTGTTTCATATCATTCAAGAAACTGAGCTATAACATAAGTATTTAAACAGATCTGGATCGATGTAGCTGTCAGATATTTTTTAATGGAACAGTCTGAATAATTGAAGAAAGGTAACGCATTACTCCAATGATAAACACCACTAGGGTATTTAACATTAAGTACAATGCGGAAATACAAAGTTCTAACAATCTTATTGAGTCGTGTAAAGTGTCAGAATATATCTTATACAGTATAAAACAGTTTTAAAAAATCTGTAGAGTGTATATCAATTATAACTATTTTTACCATGAAAGTAATTAATTTTCTATAATTATGAGAGAAATAGTGCATGTATTACAAACTAAAGGAATAACAATCTGAAGTCTGACAGCTCTCATTATACCATGTTTCTATTTATATTTCATAAAATAATGAAGAAGAGATATAGGGAATGTTATGTTGTAGTAGCTCTCTGAGACCTTGTATTTTGTTACGACAGCGCGGGAAAATCGATATCTCGCAAGACCGATGGTCGATTTTCCCACGTTGCGACTTGCAAAATACAAGGTCTCAGACAGCTACTACAACATAACTTTCTTTTTATTATATACTTATAAATTTTAGACAACAATTTACCGAATTTTTATTTCACAAACAAAAAAAATCATTGAAAAATAAAATGATGAATGGCGGATGAATACATCAGCTTGGCAAAAAGAAGCCTAACCTCCAAATTCAGTGTATCAACTAAAAAAAAATCATTTAAAATGGCCGCCACCATGGGGAACAAACATCATACATTGGGTCAGAGTGTACTAATTGTGGTAGGGCCCTCGTGATTGGCACATTTTGTTTAGGGAATAACGGGCTAACTTAGATGTCTTGTAAGCTGTATTTTGATTAGTAGTTATTCTTTTGGTGATAGTTGTTATTAATATTGAAGGACTGTGCTTATTTAATAAAACAAACATTTTTATAAAGACTTCAAAGCATATTCAAGGTATTTTTGATGGACTTTATTGAATGAGGTATCATAACAAAATTTGCTGCTGTATTTTTAGCATTTTTGAGGGTGAAGGTCATTGAGGCCGGATAGCTCTCTTAAATGCTGGTGCATATAAAAAGTACATGGAAGTTTGTGTCTAGGATTGTTCTATGCAAGCAAGTGGGTGTTGGTACTGAATGAATTTTAGAATATTAGTGGCATAGCAAAAGGTTACAATGTAACCATATGGGAAAATAATTAGCAGTCTCTGACCTAAAGTGAAAGTAAGTATTTTTTTAAAAGTCCGGGAATTTGTTTTTTTTCTTCTGTCGTCTGCTTCGTTTTTTTGACTGAAATTGTTTTGATACAAGAATTACAATGTCTTCAAGTGATAAAACCAAGAAATTTTTTGAGAAGCTAGGGAGAACTTTAGAAAAGCTTCCAAGGTTTCCATGACATACTGTTCCGGCATGATTGTAATGCTCTGCGGTCATTTTGTTGAACATTTCCCACAATTTTCCAGTATGAAATGTTCTATAGCCTTCACTAAAAGAACAGAAATCCACGGAGATGTAATTTTCAATTTAACTTTGCATCAATCAGAGTGACAGGTAAAACAATCAGTAGAAAGTGTATAGTTGGATAAACCTATTTGAGTTGTCTCCCTTGGACTATTAGAAAGTTAGTTTTCAGAAATCTTACTTAATATTTATGGATTTTTTGGAAAGTTTTTCTAGATTTTTCACATGAAATAATTCTTTTTAAAGCCTTTAGGAAATATTCACTCCTAAAATAGTCAGTGATGAGCCAAGGTCATTGCTTTAATGAGACTTTAATGGTCTATTAGTAAATTATGCAACTTTTAATACATCAGTTCATTATTGCAACTGATAAGTGTTCGCATGCATATTTTTTTAACAGATTGCTTACCTTTGGTTATTTTGTGACATATCTTCTGTATCAGTGGAACCAAATTGGTCAGAAACTGGTCTCAGTGGCTTACAAAGCACACTGTTTTCCAGTGAAGTTATTATTGACGGTCCTGCATTAGTGTCGGCTGTGCAGTCAGATGCCAGTGCGCCGATGAATATAGGCCTTTCTTCTGCAGCTTTGTATTCACTGCATGATGGCCTTACATACTTCACCTTTATTGAATCCTTTTTGGGGTTTTCTTCAAACTTCTAACCCTTATTGTAAGGGACATGGCCCTTTTAGAAGCGCGATTTCCTTCATTTACCATATTTGGCAATAATTTAGTAAAAAATTCTTAAATATTGCATTTTATGAAATATTAAGGTGTTGCTGATATGCCCTCCAAATT
The DNA here is from genome assembly GCA_012932295.1 of Cyclina sinensis. Taxonomy (NCBI): domain Eukaryota; kingdom Metazoa; phylum Mollusca; class Bivalvia; order Venerida; family Veneridae; genus Cyclina; species Cyclina sinensis. The sequence continues at coordinate 52,680,268 of JAAONU010000012.1, read as the reverse complement.
TCAGCCTTTTATCTGCTTAAATGTAGAAGTAATAAGTATTTAATTCCTGTACCTATCCCTGTTCATTTTGCCTATTGTGATATATATAAAAGCCATAGAATTCAGATCAGGGCTGTCACATTTTAATGAAACAACAGAAACCTGTCCTGTACGATGCTATTGCGATGCTATTGCGACTGCGTTTCATGAAATATTTCTAAAAGTGACCTGTGGTTCTAATGCGGAAATGTAACTTGTTTTCTACGATTGTGTGGTTTTTAACAAAAATGCAAAAAGAAACTTTCCTTAAGGTCAGAATCTACTAATTGTGGTAGGGCCCTCGTAATTGGCACATTTTGTTTAGGGAATAACGGGCTAACTTAAATGTCTTGTAAGCTGTATTTTGATTAGTAGTTATTTTTTGGTGATATTGGTTATTAATATTGAAGGACTGTGCTTATTTAATAAAACAAACATTTTTATAAAGACTTCAAAGCATATTCAAGGTATTTTCGATGGACTTTATTGAATGAGGTATCATAACAAAATTTGCTGCTGTATTTTTAGCATTTTTGAGGGTGAAGGTCATTGAGGCCGGATAGCTCTCTTAAATGCTGGTGAACCCCATATAAAAAGTACATGGAAGTTTGTGCCTAGGATTGTTCTATGCAAGCAAGTGGGTGTTGGTACTGAATGAATTTTAGGGAATTAGTGGCAGAGCAAAAGGTGACAATGTAACCCTATGGTAAAATAATTAGTAGTCTCTGACCATTGAACAATGTCTGCGATTGTAAGAAAGATTAACAATATTAAGCTAAGAAGAATTTAACACTTCTGTTGGATTGTTTGTTCAAGTTGATACAAATTATTCACTTTCACCGTCAGATTCAATTATTGGAATAATCCTAGGAGGAGAAATGTCACCTGTTTCCGCAGTTTTGTTAATAATTGAAATTGAACAGTTCATCAAACTTGCGTTCTGCAATATTTGGCCAGTGTGGGTAAAAATTAATTAAATTCTGACATGTTTTGGAAATTTGATTGCCTATCTGGGTTAAATGTTGAGGGAACAGGTGCTAAAGTTTGGCGTGGGATACCAGTTGCATTGGTAAGTAAATGATTATTTTGAATATGAACCTTTCGAGATGTATTTGGAATCATTGGAGGATTGGGTTTATGAGATAATATATCAGACATACGTTCCTGCATTTCACCTGATGCCCGAGCATAATTGTTAACACTCTGAACATTTTTATGGGCGCTTAATTGTTTTATAGTAGTAAGTGTAATACCACTATGTAAAAGATCAGTGCATGTAGTTTTTCATGCACTAAGGTTTGTTTGTTTGCAATTCAAACCACACTCTTGAGCCATAGTTTTCATTAATGTATTTAGGGTGCGCTCGCCAAGAGGTTGGGATTTGAACCATTTGTCAGAGTCCGGAAGTCGTTTATAGTTATTACCCAAATAGATAGGGGAATCGGGTTGACACATCTCAGTTGGCCTGTGTGTACAACTATTTTATAAGCAGTTACAGGACAGGTTTCTGGTGTTTCATGAGCAAACTGCTTTGGATTAAAAGGATGTACATCCGGTTTTTTTGTCGGCAGTACGAGTTTTTAACCTTTTATAGTATCAAATGTATTCCCTGCCATGATCATTAGTCTTAAATTTAATATTCCATACCTATTGCCTGTTTTCATTACTTCCGCGAAGACCAAGTAAAACAGCATTGTTTAACCATATTAAATTCAAAAGTTTCTTATGAGAATTAGTTCCTGTCAGTCCCTTTCCACGTAAAATTTTCCTCTCATTTGCTGTAAAGGGCTTCGCATCATTAGGACGGTTTCCTTTCCCTTTTAGCTCCTTTCGTTTGGATGCCAAAACCTGGCCAGATGTTGCAAATTCCTTGTCAGTAATGATGCTATGAGGATATTTATTCTCGCTTAGACACCTATAAATAAAAAAAATAATTTTCTTAAATGACATTATATTTACACTACTTATTATTCTCTTAAATATTCATGTATCTATCCGTAAAAAAATATTTACTAAATAAACAGAAAATTAGTAAAATAAAACAGTTACATTAATCGACATGTTGTTCTGTAAGTAAACTCTTCTCATTTTTGCACAATCACCACCATAATGTGAAATGTTAAAGATCTTCGACATATGTTTTTTATTTACTAAAAGTTTCATTATGAAGTTATTTACAAAAGGAAATTTTTTTTCATTATAATCAACCGTTACTTTTCAGGCACTTAACCAGACACTTTTCGAAATTGTTTGGTAAAAAAAGAGGATTGGGTGGGGTGAATGTTTAGGATATTAATAACTTAGATGTTTGTTATGCCAAAAAGGAGATATTGTACAATTTTATTTGTTTAACTCTGTTTCAAGATTCGAACCTTCTTGATCAAAAGGCAAATGCTTTTTTTGTAGCTGCATGAATGGAATAAAGGAACAAAACAGGCTGATTTCCACTGTTTTTATGGATATTTGTGTATTGTATTAGAAGAGATTATATTTAACTGTCAATGCCTCTGTGGTTTGAGGTAAGTGTATCTGGCTGAAGTTCAGACCCGTCAGCTTTTCGTTTGGACAGCAAAAAGGAACCAATAAAGTTGTCCAGCTCAGCAGGCATTATGGTCTATATCTGTCTGGAGTCATTTCTTGGTGGCTCAGACAACCATCGTTGAAATTGGCGGTGGCATGTTTCAATTTTTTGACAGTGTTTTTATTTTTCATTCCTTTTATAATGTTTTCTTTTTCAACATCTGTCATGTTAAGGAAGGATTGATTAGATTTGCCATAGTTCAAGTTATTATCTTTCATAACACTACTTTTTGATCTACTATTCCCAGTTTCAGCTGCATATGAGGAGTCAGCATTACCAGTGTTGTCTATAGATACTGTTTGGAATTGATCTATATTATAAGATTCCAGGCTGGGCTGGGCAGTTTCAACTCCTCCATGACTATTCAGCTCACTGCCACCTATTTTGTCAGTCTCAAAAAGCATCCCCTCCTCTAAATCAAAGTCATACATTTCATTGAATGGTTCAACAACATCAAAATACCTCATATGTGTCAAGGTTAATAAATCTAACCCGTATCAAACAAATTGTTGGACATTTTAAACAGAAACACTATATATTATTACTATATAGATGTACATGTATAGGCCAAGCAGTTGCAGACGACGTAGTTAAAATCATGAGGATTGACTATTAAGTAGGACGTTATTTGTGTGTATTCAGAAGATTTTGATGGAAGGGTACAATTTATGGATTTTTATGTTGAAACATTGTAATAGAATTCAATAAAGCTCGTTAAATTATGTTTGTTTTTTTTGACGGGGAAATTTCGTTACTAAAAATAGAAACGGATTCCCCGAAAGGTGCCTGTAGTATCGGTTTCCGCTTCTAAATACACGCACAACAAGGATGGGAGCCAATCAAGAAAATAGTCCGGCACTTCCATATATGGTGCCGTATTTTGACACTAACATAATACGGACTTTTCTATCAGTCACAGCCTATTCGCACTTCTAGATTTGGGTGTGTTTTAGAAAGAAAATTTATAGATATATTATAAATCATAATATAGGGATTTTTTGATCATATTTGACATAATTGTGTCACGTTTGTTTTCTGGGTTTGTTTTCTGGATTCGATAGCTTGAATTCAGGCTTTATATGAAAATATACAATAAAGAAGAATTATGCATATTAAGCGGCGATATTGGTCAGATGAATTTGACGTAGTTACGGGTTTGTATCTTACTGGCACGAGAAGTAACCTACGAAGAGATAATGTCACGTTGTCAGGAAACTGGTGTCATGAACCCGTTTGTAGTTTAGGCACTTTTGAATGTTTACAGAAATTACTCGGACATAGACAAATTGCCATACGCGGATGCATCCATCGGTTTAACCGATACTCTTGTTTTATTATTTAGGTGGTGGTCCAACCTAGGAAGTCAAGACGCCGAAAAATATCTGTTATTGCCTTTTAACCATATAGGAACATTTATGCTGAGGGATTCAGGTAGGTTGTCAAATTATTCTTAGCGAGCACAAAAATCGACATGTTTACTGCTTTCCTGTTTCGGCCGACAATAGTTATCTTAAAAACATGTTTTAAACAATGCGATTTACACTATATTAGACTAACTTCTTAACCATGTTAAATATATAGACACTGTATTAAAAGTATTAGTGGAAAAAACAGTTGCTATAATGATACTGTCTTTTTTTTTTATGATCTTATATCTATATTTAAGAGGAAGATTCATTTGTGCTCAGTGTGAAAGGAGTCACTCAAGGAACAAACCATGCTTGTGTGCAACATTTCAAAATCAGGCAGTGTAAAAACGGAAGATTCTCTATCGATCAAAAGCTGACTTTTGCAAGCATGTTTCGTCTTATATCTTATTATAAACGTAAGGACGTATTGGAAGGTACCCTTTAGCATTTGTTTCAATGGCAGCAGTACGGGCGTAATTGCTCAGTGGCAAAAAGAAAAGGGAAAACCATTTTAAATTATATGGTTGTACCTTGTTCATAGTTAAAAAAACTAACATGTCCTGTGTTTTTAAGCCATTTTATTTGCATACAAATAAAAATAAATACAGAGTTGTGTCATTTAAGAAAAGCAACCATGTTTTTTTTTGAAACGACACATCCGTCAAGTGATAGTTACGCATTATCTAAAACGTCACTACGATTACAGGAGGTTAGTACATAATGAAAATTGTAAGATAGCAGGCGCGTAGCTAGCCTATAAAGAATGTGGATTCAAAATAATCTAGGGGGGTCAGGGGGCATGCCCCCCCCCCCCCCCCTGAAAATTTTGAAATAAATGGTGCAATTTGGTGCGTTTTGGGGCCTCCGGAGAGCTTTCTTTACTAAAAAAATTTTTTTTGGTCAAAATAATGTGGATTCAGCTGCGTACTCGCGTATAGGCAGCTACGCGCCTAGATAGTATATATCAGACTATTTTAAAAGGTTTGCACAGTCTGTATTTTACGACTCTAACATCAAACTCACAAAGGCAGGTTACAACGCCAGGGCCATAGTCTCTGACCGTATTCATGGCAAGCTTTTTATCACAAAAGTTTAACAACGTTGCTAAACAAGCAGTAGACAATGCAAAACATCAAATACTAGAGGAATTGAATAAATAAATGGAAACAATACATGTTGAACTTATACATGTATTTTTTCAAATCTCTGTTTTTTTTCTACAGGATCACTTGATAATGCTACATTCTAAAAAAAGCATTCTTAATACAGAAGCTCTATGTTGTTTTGATTTTTACAATGCGGATTGTAAAGATATGCCTATATTTTTATGTAAATATTTACCTTTGCCCTCGGGTGGTCCATTAGCGACCACATACAAAATATTAGAAAAATAAGCAATGGTTTACTAGGCAATGGTGCACATTAGAGTTCAATGTACAATCAGTATATAAGTGGCGTTTATGTCGCAAACACTTCAGAATTATCATAGATATTCTATTAATGCCATACCTCGATAACTCCTTGTCTTATTGTTTCATTCTTGAAGATTTTGTTCGTACTTTCGAAAAAATAAAACAATTTACTTTCTGCAGATGTGCAATATTCCAGTGGGCATTTTTTCGGTACCTGGCTTTCAACCCGGTTATCAAGGATCATTTACCAAGAAAGTTTAAAACAATGTAGAAGGATCTTCTCAGCACGTCAGTATAATTCGTAATTGCTAAATTAAATGTTGTTTTGAGAAACTTGATATATTTTTTTTCTTATTGAAGTTAACAAGCTGGGTTGTGAACTTGTGGAACCAGATGAACAAATAGACAACATAGAAGTGTCAAAGAAGTCTGTGTCTATTATTATGAATGCTCAAAGTGGTATTTTTGGAGATGTTTTTGTTGGTAAGAACATTTTGTCATTAAAGGAATCAGACAGATTCTGCATAAATTTTACGGTTTAATATACCTATAACCAGTTCGAACTTTCAATCCAGACATTTTTGTTTCATATTAAAAGAGGCTTGTTTGACTTTTTTGTTTGTTTACAAAAGCCGCTGTGACATACCACGACTCCTAAAAAGATAATTAAAACTTTAATTGTGATAGGTTTATACCATCAAAGCATGAACTTTAATATGGATAAACAACACGTTTCGTTGATGTCAATTCATAATGCCATTTCCGCTATTTGATAGAACTTCTTGTAAACATTTGCAACTAGAAGCATTTGTAAAAAAGATACATTAAATTGTTCCGGTCACATGTTTTGAGTTAACAGTCAAATATCAATTATGTTACAGCTGTTATTTTAGCTGTAATAGAGAAACTGGCAATAATTATACGGCCAGCTGTTCAAATAAACATTGCTGATTTTTTGTCTTAAAGAGCTCATAGCCTAAGGTCATAAGCAAAACAACATAATAATTATGTGAGAACAATAACACTTTAAAATGTTAGTAATTTGTACAGTAGATGTCGCTTAAACTTTCAGGTAAATTACATAACATGTACGTTAATGTACTTGTCTTAAACCAATCTCAAGTGACAACAGAGGATATCTTATCCACGTTAAAGCTCATGCACCATTTACGGCACAGTAAACTCGTTCAGCTACTGGCTGTATGTACAAAGTCAGAACCAATTTGGATCATCACAGAGTTCTTGATAAATGGTGAACTACTGGGTTATCTACGTGCCGATAAAGGCAAACATGTAAAGTTTAATGTTTTGGTAAACATCGCTGGTCAAGTAGGTATATTTTTTTTATTTCTGTGTAAATATGTGCTTACGTTTGTTTAATGTGAACGGATGTACAGTAAGTTCTGTATTTTATCTTTGCTCGGTGTAGCTGTGTGCATTTATGTATTTTTGGATCTAATTGTTCAATCATTTTCGTCTTACACCTGTTTGCTTTCAAAAGAAGAAATAACTTTTAAATAATATTTTCGTAGGCTGTTGTTAATGTTGAAATTTTAAAGCTATTTGATTATCTTTCAAAGTAAATTTCAATGAAAAACATTGCTTTGGATAGTCATTTCATAAGAAGAAAATACATTTGTTTGGTGGCATTTAAGGATTTAATCTCTAAAATCTAGATATAAGGGGACAAAACAGACCTTTAAGCAGTTAGACAATGACAAATTGGATTGTACTCAGAAAAAAAGTGTTTTGCTCACTAAGTTAAGAAATAAACTTTCTGAATTTCTTATCATTCAAGTTGGACAAAAAGGAAGTGAAATACATTATTTCAGATAGCAGAAGGTATGAAATATCTGGAAATGGAGCACGTTATACATTCAGACCTTAGAGCTGCCAATATATTTGTGGGCGATAATAATATTGTGAAGATTGGAAACTTTATCTTAGCCACGATGAGTGAAAGAGATGAATATGAGGCGACTGGAAGTTAGTAAAAATCATTCAAATATACAAAAGTTATTGTTAATCAAATTTAATAATTTTAGAGAAAACAGAAACAAAACTAAAGGTGCTCATTTCCTGTGCACAAATCAAACCGTTAAGATTATTGATTGTGTTAAGTTACAAAATGCATTTGTAGTAAACGAGCACCGATTTTTTTTCAATTCATTTGATATTAACTAATCTACTCAGTACTTATGTCTGCATATTAATTTCTAAGAAAGCAAGATCTTAATCTCAGATCAATTCCCTGACTGCTTAAATATTAAGAAGGAGCTTTTAAAGACCCCACTGAAAAAAAATTGCAATGTAAACTGTTAATTTCGCAGCATGTTTATAGTTTAAAAAGCTTAAAAAAAAGAAAAAAAAGATAAAAATATTTGGTAAATCATTCGTCTCTGAATAAGCATGTCTTGTTGACTGGTGTTATGCCACTTCTCTTTTTTAAAGTCTTCAGTGAAACGCAGTTTTATAAAAATCAAACAACATCAATTACTGGACCTTTGCAAGCTTTTTTATACCCTTTTATCTACAACTTTAAATTATTTTATACTCTGAACCAAATATCAGAATAAAGTTTCGTATAACTTTTTAATTATTTAAACTTCCACGGTATTTCAGTGGCTTCAAATAGTATTACTTTTTTCCGTAACCCAGTATGTTTTTTGTAACAAGACCAGGCCATGAACCGAAATATAGCACAAGACAAAGTCACGAGAGAAAAATAGATCTTATTGCCGGTCCGCTATATTTAATCCGGTGTTTGAAAAGACCCATGGGGTTACGTAATAACTAGAATGTGTCCTAACATCAGTGCAAATATTGTGCAGTTATTACGAAAAGTTCTAGACACAGTCTTTTACACTAGCAGATCCAGAGCGAGGTGCACCCGGCGCGCGCTCCCCCTAAAGTAGCCTGACTATAGGTGTTATTGTAGGTGTATTTAGAATATGTCTTTAAATAATGTATGTTTTATTGTTCAACATTGAATTGAATAATCAGAAGCACATTTGAACCGTTAAAACGAGGTTGAAAACGGACATAAATTGCGCCCCCAACTAAAATCCTGGAACCCGCCCCTGTATTATCGTTCTCTCAATTAATAAGCCTCCCTCTTTGACGCAATCGTTAAGCAAAATGGTAAGTTATATTATAGATATACATGCTAAGTTTGAGAAATATATTGTTGGTTAAAACATACACATGATATATACGAAGAATGCACTCGCCAAACAAAGCAGTTTCGTGGCTGAAACGATTATTCTTGCATAAATGCTTGAATGCTTGCGACCTGTCACAACTGTTTACATGTCCTGGAAAGATGTGTTCTCGATAGTTATGCCAAACTACAAAAAAAGAGGAAAATATGTAAGATATATGAATTTCTTGAGTTTTTATTACGCATTCGGTGATGAAAACCTTTGAAAAAATGCACACCAAGATGTGTTAACAAAAGTCGGCCATATTGGATTATTACTGTTGTGCATTTGTTTGTCACATTTCGTAATCTACTGAATACCATACACAGAAAAGACACTTATTATCAGCTGTAAAATTTAGTGCATATGAGCATTTTACTTTTTTGAGGTGATTTACTTTTTTAAGTCAAACGAACATTGCTTATTCTTGGCTTTTTTCACTAGTAATTAGGTCGCGTATTTATATATTTGTAGACATTGTAGTCAAAAACAAGTTTCAAACCTGTTTAAGGGTGTCAGCATCAAGCCATTTTAAATCTTTATAATCTGTTGAGAGGAAAAGCATCCCATTAAGTCATAGATTTCTTAGCTGCTAAAGTTGGGTCTAAATCAATGAAGCAAAATCATTCTTTCACATTTTATTTTATAAAACAAAACAAAAATTGCTTCAACTTCAACTAACTTTTGGCAGGAATAAGTAATAAGTTGAAGTTATTACCAAGAATGATTAGCAGTGAATGAGAGTGAAAGAAATGATTAAATGGTTATTTCATTCTGACATCTGAATAATATTTTAAGTGCATTTTTCTACATATAATTTGGTTGAAAGTTATCCACAGTATAAACAAGAAAAGAGAACTCCAGTGCTAGCATTCAACTTTCTTATATGTTTAAATTGTTAGATCTGCCAGCTTAAATGTTTGTTTTTTGTCATTTTTTTGTTTTGTGTTTTGTCAACGACAGCGTAATATTACTTTAAAACTCACAACATTTAAAATTATTCAAGGATGAGGTATTCTTGTTTTTCATTCTAGTGTCAAACTATATGAAATATTATTTGCATATGCATTGATGAAATCAGAATTGATGCAGATGACACAAAACTTATTTCAACAAGAGTTATACACATGCTAGTAGAAGCTGAAAAAAGTGAAGGCGACCATTCCTGAATATTGCACGGTTTCAGTGTATCCATACTGCACGAAAGAAGGTACATATATTATTCTAAGCTTTTTGTTCTACAAGCAAATGTAGTTTATTCTAAAATCCTAAAACAATCTGATTGTTTGAATTTTAAGGAAGTATCAAATGGGGGACAGTATGATGTGTGCTATCACTTGTTACTGTATAAACTTAAATAACTTTTTTCCGCAGCAAAATGCACAATGAAGAAGGCACATGCAGTGTCAACCTTGATCTTGCTGAAACATTTAATCCAGGCATGTGTCAGTCAAACATAGTCATACCAGTGTCATTTCATATTAAAATATAGATGAACTGATTGTAACATAGCTAACTGAGATAGTCATATAACAACATAAATTTGAAATTTATTCCACTGTAACTTAGTAATTGGACTACATAATAACACAGACACAAGGACCAAATCTTTTTGCAACTGTTACTTCCCTTTCAGCACAATAAACACGGATGCTTGACATGTCACTGTTATGATATTAGAAAGTAAATTTACAAAATTTAAACCTTCTTAAAATAGTTTTCTTTTCAGTTTTATTATTTTACAAAACAAAAATAAGGGGGGGGGGAATTTTTAGAAATATTCAAACATGTGTACACAGCTAGAAACCAAAAAGTGGATAGTGGTGGCAGAGATCCTGGGAAACATCATTTTCAGATAGTGCACATGCACATTTCAAATGGGTTGCTTACTTGATTGCTTGTAAATGTTAACTGTTATTATGACAGATAAAAGTCTAAGGCTAATATTTTAATGACTGAAGATAATTATGTCTAATTAAGTTTGTACAATTATAGAAATAATTGTTCTATGTCCATTATTTCTCTTTAGAGTGCAGGGTTAAGGCTTTGAGGATGGCAAATGTCAACTGTTCAAGAACAAGGAAAGCACCTCAACTTGCCGAAAAGAAGCGATGTTCCAGTGTACTAATGGACATTTTGCTGTTCTTTTTCAGCAGGTGTTAGAAATAGTTACCTTCAAATGTACAAGGCTTCAGAAAGTTGATGAAGATGAAATCATAATGTTACTGGTGTCCTTATTACCTGTAACATTTTCTGCTTATGTTACTTTAACCAGCAAGATCAAAATGTCACACATGAATAGACTTTTTTTGGGAAATTAAAGCACTTTGTGGACTTAAAACAATTTTGTTTAGCATTTGCATGATGGTTATTTTTGTGCTATATTTCAGTTAACTGTTTTGTGCTTACTCGAAAAGTGAACGAAATAGTTAGGGGCATCAAGAAGCAGGTTAGATAACTTCAGACTGATTTTTGTTTTGCATTTTAAACTTTTTTTTGACGAGACATCAAACCATCAAGTTAGATAACTGTAGCTGCATTTTGAAACTATTACCCATTTTAAAAAAATAACAATTTTGAACGACTTTTTTGAACAGTCGAACATCCTGTCTTACAGACAGCTTTTGTAAATATTTTATGTCGTTGCTTGTTATATTTTTAATTAATTGCTTTGTAAATCTTTTGGTTAATTACTTATGGGTTATGTTGTTCATCTGCCCTGTCCGTCTGAGGACCTTGAAAACAACTCATTTAATTGAACAAACCTACCACAGTTTAGCAGTGATCCTGTAAATTGTTCCCTTAATTAGGCAAAATATTAGAGGTGATATCAATTTCTGTGAAAACTGTAATTGTTCTTCCTTTTATATCCTCAAGGCTTACCTACCATTAGACATTTTAGCCATTTGCTAAAAATCGTATTAATTTAGCTACAGAAATTATAATTTTGCTACAGGATGTCTTGCCTTTGTTTTGCTATTTTGATAAAATTTCATATGAAATCAGATAAACAAACTAACTTAGCTTTAAGAAATTTTCAACCAGGGTTAACTCTTTATCCTAATATACATCTATCAAAGAGTTATTTTAATGCTTTAATTGTAACACCAATGTATAGTGTAGCTGTCTATGTATATTTGGTAATTTCACATTAAAATTAAGATGATCTCACATTAGATTGCTTCAAACTGCTTGATAGTAACCTTGTTTCACATAAATTTTATATTGCAAATCCTATGTACAATAATTCCAACATTCAGATCATCTGAAATTAGACTATAAGTAGTATAGGTACTTTTGATAGGTGCTTTTGACATCTCATATTTCCCTCATGAGTGATGTTTGTTTGATGGATGCTTTTTTATGAAATTCCCAAGTGCTTCAAATGCATAGAATTTGTTTGAATATCTGTTGTGTTGTAAGTATTTCTGTATTTGATCTTTGTCAAATATCATTTTATTTTGGAATAAATACAATGCTTTGAGTTTTTTTTCTATATTATGAACACCTTGGTGATCTTATCTTCGAATTACTAATGTCCAAACAATTGGTTCTGTTATAATTATCATATTTAACCTTTTTTTTCGTCGATATCGGTTGCCCTTATGTCATGCGACCCCTGAAGTGATTAGTTATTTTATGTTACAGGGATAGTGCAAGATACAGAAAGCATCCCATTCAGAGACACCCCTGGTTCTTTTTCTTGCTCAGTGAGTAGGACTGACACATGAGACCTCGGTTTAAAGTCTCATCCGAAAGACTATTAGTAATGTTAGTGGAGGAGCGAGGGATCGAACTCAGGGCCCCTGTTTTACCAGTCCAGGGCGTTACCACTAGACCACATCCGCTCCCACTTGGTACAGTGCTCAGATTTCCTGCTCAATATAGACTGTTTTCTTAGTGAATTCCCAATCAAAGTGGACCTAACATGTTTATGTTCCTCTATAGTGACTTTCCATCTGTCGTTTTTAGTATTGCTTTTCTTCTGCCTAACCACGTTGAGGAGTCCATTACATTCTAGAAGTGTGTACACTAAGTACAAATTAAGTTAACAAACTACTGATATACCTTCCTCAAGTCAAAACAGCTAATTCAAAATATTTGCATGCAGCTCTGTTCGTCGGTCCGCTGTGATACTTTTGTATCACTGTTTTTTCTTGTTTAAATTATTAGGTTCTATACTTTTCGAGCGTAGATACGTTTTAATTGTGGTAAACTAGACTGTGACAGTTACGGAACGTTTCAGTTCGTCATGATAATGGCATTTTAATCGATAATATTATTGGTATTCTTATTTATACAGACATAAGTATTTACAAAAACAAAATATAAAGCATGAATGAATAAAGGCAAGTTACATGATTAAAAACAAAACTCATAAGTTTATATCGTAATCGAAATGTTTACTCCAATTTAAAAGTAAGGCAAACAGTTCTCTTATTGGTTTCAATACAACACTTATTTTCAAATGGATACCTTCAGAAGCAGCCTTCATACTTTATATTCAATTTTTTATGCATTTAAGCATCACTTAATTTTGTTGTTTCCTATACTTTCAGGTAAAAAAATCGCTCTAAAATGGGCAGCACCAGAAGCAGCCTTAAATGGAAAATTCACTATCAAGTCAGATGTTTGGTCATATGGTGTTCTGTTGTATGAACTGATTACTTTTGGCAGAGTTCCCTACCCTGGTACCATACTCGTATTTCTTTGTTTTTTTTGCAGTTTAATCAGATTTTGAGTTCAGAGTTGCAACTGACTTTGTAAAAGAGTGGATCGCATTTTAAAAAATGTTTATGTAAGATTTACATTAATAAGTATAAGGATATAACAAAGACAGGGTATTTGGTTTGATCCATGCTACAAAACTGAATCATGAAAGCAGTTTGTGATGGAATATAGGGATCTAGTACTGTTACTCTATTAATAGTTTCCCTACGGTGCCCTCCCGAAATATTTATGTTTTTCATAGGAGTTTTTTGGCCTACATTCAAGAAAGCAGAAATAAACCTTAGATCTGATAATGAACAGTACTGTATCTAGATATTTACAAAGGATTACACATATTTCTAGGGCAAAATACATAATATAAAAGCTTTAACAAAATATTGGTCACATTTTGAGTTTGAAAAGTTATAAGAGTGGACATTCTAGTCAGCGTCTGTGCTTTGCTATGCAGATATGAATGGGCATGAGGTATTGAACCATGTAGAGAAAGGATTCAGAATGCAGAAACCAACTGGTGGACCAGTACCATGCCCTGAGCCTTACTATGAAATCATGTTAAAATGTTGGAATAAAGTGCCAGACGGTCGACCTACTTTTGCTTACCTGCAAGAGTTCTTCATCAATTACATGCTGTATCTGGAAGGAGATTACATGGCGATGGAGGACTAAGGACCTTTAATGTGGTTGTTATCATTGTTTTCCGATTAAGGAAATAGTAAGAAAAACTGCTGTATTCAAATTACCACAGGTTGATAAACATAGAAATAAGTTTTAAAACACTAACAACATAGCAATCATTCACAAAAAATGTGTACAATTTATTTTCAGTATTCCTTTCTCATAAAAAAACTGAATATGTTATTGAGTGATGTTTCATCGGTAGATTCGAAAACCTTTTCAACATATATACACATTTTGCTGTGCAATTTTATAAAACTGTGATTCTAAGACACAAATCATATTTGTTTTAAGCTTTTGATTTCCTGTCTCTTTGTAACAAGTTTGCTAAAAGTGCCGATTTATAAGTCTTACTATTCTTCAAGTCAAAATAAAGGGACTGGTAGGAGTAATGTATGTTTTTACATCACTGTCTGGGGAACAAATAAAACTGATTTGGGACAACTCTTTGAAGTTGGAGTTACAATTGATACAAGTTTATGCAGTTTTAAAAGCTGACTTCTGTCTCCTCTTTACTGTTACACATTTTAGGAAGAAGAACAAACTTGAAAAGCTATCAATCAGATCTTCATTAGTATTTCAGATCATGTTTAAATTAGACAGGCGAAAAATGTTTTCTTAAAGTAACAATTACCTGTTCTTTGAGCATTCCTTATAAAGATTGATCAGTTATTTTTGCATTTTCCTCTCACACATTCCTTGTAAATAAAAATGTGAGTTATCATGAAAAGGTTAAAAAAATGACTGTAGAATAATATGTCTTTGATGATTCAGACTAGAATTTGTTAACTCTCAAAAAGAGGCTGTTTGTTTTGTTTTATTCAGTTCATTTCTATATCCATGGTTATTTTTATACAAATTTTATAGAGAATCTTATTATATATTTCATTTGTGCTTCACTGTTTTCTGTGTACATTGTCTATGTCACTGCTTCATCAGGTATAAAAATGTCAGTCAGTTAATCCTGTAAACCCAGCAAAAACTGGAATTAAGACAAATTTTATGAATTTTAACTTGAAGTTTTAGGTTACCGTCAGCTATTTTTAAAAATCTGTGACCTTATTTAACCTGTGGATTCTATTTTTTTATGATAGTCTGTAGTGGCTAGGGTCTTATAAACAAAATCTAATGGTTGTTTGTAAGAACAAATCAGAACAATTGCTGAAATTGTTTTAAAATTTCAGTATAAATTTAAGACATTACTATATTAAAGTATTTAGGGTTGGAGACGCCTATGTATTATAACTTATCTTTGTATGTATCATTTACCAGAGCATTTTGTTTGGTTTCTTTATTGTAAATATTAGCTTCATAAATAAAATGCCTAGCATTTTGTATGTTTTCCTCCAGAATAATTGGATTGTGAATTTTAACATGTATCTAAAAAAATCAAAATGTTTAGGGCTAATAATATGAAAAAAAGTTTTTTTTACTTACAAGCAGTTTGAATATTTATAGTTCTGTACATATATTTATGTTTTCTCTCATAACCATTCAGTAATACGCTTTGATTTAATCAGACAGAAATTGCTTCCTGGTCTAAACCATGCATCCAGTTTCAATCATTGTTTTTGATAATAGACAAATTTGAGATTGAATTAGTTTGTCATTCATCTGATTTTCTTATTGTGTTATAAACAACTAAGAAAGAAAATGGCGGTCACAAAATCTGTCTCTTAGGTCAGGTTAAAGCTGCCCTGGATATGACTGATTAAACTTGAAATTTTTATTATTTCATGCTGGTATAAGAACAAACAGCCAGCTGTGCAGTAAACAAATTGCCGATATGTAGAATTATTCAAGGGTTTGACACATTAATTCATCTAATGTTAACTTCAGGTTTACAGAGACTATAATGAGATTGCTGGAACAATCTGAATAAATGAAATTGTAAATGACATTGTTAAATCTAATTGTTGCTCTCTGTCGAACGTTGTATAGCGGGGGGGTCACTAGCTAAGGTGACAATGTCTTAACTAGGTAATATTATTCTGGATGAATGCAACTAGACTTGCTGCGCTTCTCGGACTTGTTACGCTTCTTGAACCTGCTGCGCTGCTGGAGTTGCTGCGCTTCCTGGATTTGCTGCGCTTCTAAGGGTTGTTGCGCCTCTAAGGTTTGCCGCGCTTCTTCGATTTACAGCGCTTCTACGACTTGCTGCGCTTCCTCGAGTTGCTGTGCTTCTAAAACTTGCTGCGCTTCTAAAGCACTGCTTTTTGGTCTAACTGCGCTTACTGGTCTACCTCTGCTTTAGACTTGCTGCGCTTCTTGCGCTTCCTGGTCTTACTCTGCTTCTTGAGCAGTGCCTTAGACAATTCTGAGAGGTCTTCCCTCGGGAACAATATTTTTTTTATTCCCGATCTCACATAAAGTGAATATCAGGTTTTCTTTTATTTCAAATCCACATATATAAATAAACAGCGCGAACCGGATAGAAACAACAATAATGTGACGTCACAATACAAAAATGGCGTCGCGTCAAAACATGTCATTGTGTTTCTTTCAAAATACTTAAATGGGAATTTCAGACATTAGAATAAACGTATCAACTAGAAATAAACTGCAAAATAATCATCCCAAAAAAGTTCTTTAAAATATCAAAAATATTATGTTAACCCGGTTCGTGCTGTTAAACAATAAACAAAAACATAGCAACATTATTACAATACAATTAATCTTGACACTCTCATTAAATAATCACACTTGTTAGGAGTTTATTTTGATCTATCTTTATTAGGCACATGGACAGTTTTTTTTTTAAATGTAATATTTCTTCTAGAATGATAATGAATATAGAGGATATTTGTTTGTTTTTGTTGAAGATGTGAATTTATTTCATCGAGTGAACACCATATGTGATATTTTCACGAGTGGCGCAGCTGGAATAAACTGATTACACTTTCATCATGTAACATTCATTTTTCTCTACACAGTTTATCAATATTTATTGAATTTTAACCTACATACTTTAATTATAAAAGCGGATTAATACCGAGTAATATTCAATCAATTGAATTGAAAGTCGGCCATATTGGATATTGTCCATGTGAGTTATGTAAACAAATCAGATATTTTAAATAATTTATGGCGAATTTCATCATTGTTCACAACTAGTTAGGCTCAGGAATTCAATATTATAACTGGATTTAACAAGGTAAATAAATTTCACTCGCTGTCACTGTCTGAAATACATCGGATTCTCTTGTATTTACGTGGTGGGGAAATTCCTGAAAAGTAGTTCCGGCACAAACAGTGGATTATCAAACTGGTAATTTCAGTGATTCAAAACAGTGGATTATCACTTTTATCTCACTGATATTTCCCTATATTTCATTGGTAGGCATAAAATAATTTGTGTTAACTTGATTAAAGAGGTTTTCACTTGAAGTTTTTAGCTCGAAAAAATTAACAGAGCTGTATGATCTGTAGTAACATCCCGTTAATGGAAAATAAATACCATACAAATTCACATGCAATGTTTTGTTTTTATGAATTACATGACTTGTATGAGTTCATACAATTTATTCGTAATAAGGAAAATAATTTGGTAAATCAGAATTTCCATCGAAACTGAACAATTGTGAGGTCAGTTCAATACAGTATAAGCTTGAAGCAGTAGTAAATTACTGTTTTTATAATGTTTATTTTGATGTTTACATTCTTGCTATTTCTTTTAAACATTTTGGTGGAATCAATGTTTGTCTTAGAAAGATCTCTGAAATAATTTTTCTGTAATTTTGGTCAGATTTGCTCTTATGGGGGATTTCTGTTGCGAAGTGACATATGTATATGTCTAAGAAGCAAAAGTAGTTTGGCACCTGTAAAAAATCCTGTATGATTTAAAGCTATTCTATGACTGAATTTATAAAACTTGACATGACTTAACTCGAGGTATAAACAAGTCTGTTTAGAACAAGCTCTCGAAAAATAAAGGTTGAAAATGTAGTCACCGTTGTCATTTAGAAAGGGATCTTTGCTCATTTAGTTAATGAAAAATAGTTTGAAATTTAGACACAGTTATTGTGTATATCTAGTTAGGTTTATAAATTACGAACTTGGCATGAGCATTCAGCTGACAGAAGGGAAAGTAAAACATTGTTCAGAAAGTTTGTCTTTTTGTTCTCACATATTGCTTTTGTTTTCATCAAGTATTTTTGATAAAACATGTTCTTTAAATGACCAGGTGTAGACTGTTGCCATGTAAGTTAAACATATCTGTTCTTGTGATCATTCCAATGTTGTACAGTTATTTTATAATTATGTATATTCACACATTCCTTGTAACATTTATCATTTTTATAGACATTTAAATATTATGTATAACAATCGGATTGAGCGTTCTTTTTTCAGTCACTCAGTCTGACTGCATTGTCATCCTGTTGATAGAAACACAGTTTTAACCCAGTGCAAAGCAACAAACAAATGATTACCAGTTTTAAAGAAATGTATGTACTGTCAGGATGAATTTTATTACTCTCTCTTTATTTGCAAAGTGGAATAGTGACAGTATCATCATGGCAACCCATCGCCATGGGTTCTGACATTTGGACAATATAGGAATCAGCCACACTTTCCTGTCCTGTTCTCTCTAATCATGTCCCGTCCCACCGTAGACACCACTTGAACATCTTTCCAGACACTGAAGAAAACATGGTGAGGGTATAAAGATTTCAAAGACAATTCGAAACTATGCAGGTATATAAGACCTTGAGATCGAGGTCAATGTAAGACTGATTAGAAATTGTAATATGATGTCCATTCACTGAATTGTACATTTGGTGTAGAACTAACTTCCATGGAACAATTGATCATCACCTTGAAACCCTTATCTTAGTTGTTTTACTTAAAGACACAAAATCATCAGCATAAAGATAAGCATGTTGACACAGCACATTCTGGTTGGGTTAAGGATTTTACTTCGAGTTTTCATGTGTGTGACAGCATTCTTATGTTAAGCACTTATTTTTAAATCAAATATTGAAATCTCTCAGACAAATATTTTAAAAATGCTTATGGAATGCTTTAAATTAAACTATTTCTTCTTAACTCCCCTGTGTAAACCAAGACCATGGTGAAATTTTTTATAAGAGTCAGTCAGACTGCTGTTATTGTGTGTTGTCAATCATTACTTTTGTCATTTTGTGCTGTCCAGTGTTGATGTATGTTGTCTTTGGTTGTCAGATATATTATCATTGTATATTGTCAATTGTTGTCAGACTTCTAACATTGTGTGTTGTATTGTCTTTTGTAGTCAGACTTCAAGCATTGTGTGTTGTCCATCATTGAACGATTTCTTTTATTGTGTGTTGTCAATGATTACTTCTATCATTGTGTGTTGTCTATCATTGTCAGACTTCAATCAGTGTGTGGTGTCTGTTCTTGTTTCACTAGTATCATTTTGTGTTGTCTGTCATTGTCAGACTTCTATCATTGTGTGTTGTCAATCGTTGTAAGACTTCTATCAGTGTGTGTTGTCCATCAGTGTCAGACTTCTTACTCTGTGTGTTGTCCATCGTTGTAAGACTTCTATCAGTGTGTGTTGTCCATCAGTGTCAGACTTCTTACTCTGTGTGTTGTCCTTCATCGTAAGACTTCTAACACTGTGTGTTGTCCATCAGTGTCAGACTTCTAACTTTGTGTGTTGTCCATCGCTGTCAGACTTCTATCAGTGTGTGTTGTCTGCTCATGTATCACTAGTATCATTATGTTTTGTTTATCATTGTCAGACTTCTAACATTGCGTTTTATTTGTCATTGTCAGACTTCTAACATTGTGTGTTGTCAAACGTTACTTCTATCATTGTGTGTTGTCCATCGTTGTCAGACTTCTATCCATGTGTGTTGTCCGTTCTTGTTTCTTTAGTATCATTGTGTGTTGTCTTTCATTGTCAGACTTCTAACATTGTGTGTTGTCTGTTATTGTCAGACTTCTAACATTGCGTGTTGTCCATCATTGTCAGTCCATGTTTTTTTTTTACTTTAATAATGGCGGCGGTCAATTTATCAATTTTGGAACGGTCTTTAATCACAGTAGTGACAACAGCAACTTATGGAAAGAGTAGATTGAGTCTACATCTCTGCAGAAAGATTATAAAAACTCTGAACATCACGGAACAAGTGAAAGGGATATGCCACAGTCTCGTCGCATTACACATATGAGATGACGTAAGCATTTGAGATTAACTTACTCTGGTCACGTTTTAGGCAAGTATATGGCCATGTTCAATGAAGGGAGAAAATGCACGACGGCGACGGAAAGAAAACCGAACAACACTAGAAGCATGAACGATCGGTACCATACAACATGCTGACGACCCTGAAACAATAGCTTTAACATGAGAAAAATTTAAGATCGAAGGGCCGGGGTAAACAAGTCTAAAAGAGTGCAACCTTAGAAAAAATCAGAAATGCAGATTAAACATAGTTTAAAACCTTTAATGATTCGTGTTAAAGCAGATCCGAAAGCGTCTAACAAACACATAGAGAAAAAGGACAAGATAGACTCCATCAGTGAAAGATTTTGCAGTTTCATAAGTTACGCGGTGTATTCAAAGATACACAAGAAGAAGCGCTATTCATAATTTTTACCGCATTCAAAATCTAGAACTTTAACGTTCACTAAAATATTGTAAATATGGGACACAAGAGATTATTTATTAGAACTCCCAGGAACTATTCGGCGTACGGGGTGGATATTCAAATATCTCAGCGTGAGATTTTCTGATCGAAGAAGGGTTGTAAGAGAACATTATGAAAATAAAAAAGGAAGGATTGAAAAAAGTACCAGAATAGTTAAAGGTGGTTATAATAAATGCAAAGACAAAAAAACAGTTTTTAAGTTTTCTTTAAATGATAAGTTGTCTTTCTTAAATTCATCCAAAGGTATAAAGTGTTGACAAAACCAAATCAGAAAGATATTGACACGAGAAATATTAAGTTTCAATGAGACAAAAGGAAAAAAAAGATGTTTAAAATAAACAAAAAGAGAGGGAAATAAGAATGGTGTCTCTAGTCTATGAACCACCTGCCGTAGAACTATCGAAAAAGACAGTATGAATTTCTTTGCTAGATTTTTTCAACGAACTGAAAAATAAATTCAGTGTGCAAATGTTACCAGCTGATTTATTACTTGTATCGAAGAAAGGGGATACAGAAACTCAAATAAAGACACTTTGCCAAAGTAAATGTGCCAAACTAAGATTCGCCTTGCTTTCGCTTGTTGTGCCAAGAACAAGGGAAGAGATTTGGTTAGATTACTTACTAAAACAAATAATACGGAGCGTACATAACTTTTGACATGTGAAGAACTCGGAAAAAAACGAAGGTAAAAAGAAATTTACTTTATTAAAAAAAAACTAAACAAAACCAACTAAAATGAACCTGGAAGAGCCAAATTACAGTTAAGCATCAGAATCTAGAGTTGATAAAACTATCAAAGATACAGTGAGAGAGAATTTATGTCTTTTTTTGATGGTTTGTACCAATAATACAACAATCTAAAAGTTATAGACGAAATAATGTGATACAAACTTTAACAAAGACATGCACACGGAAATCAGTGAAAGTATTTGCCCCATAAGGATTTCGAATAAGAGTTAAATCCGAAAAAAACGTTTATCTTTTACTGAAATGCCCTAAAAGTTTGCGAGAGAAATGGTAAACTGAACATCATAATCCCGAATTAGCACCAGGCAACTTGACTCATTCCATATAAAGAAAGTTAAATATATGTATCAGAAATTAACCTAGACAGCAAAGCATTCGATAAAACTCAAACCTGGACATCAAAAGATACCCAAGAAAGACTAGAGACTCGTCACAGACGTAGAGGCTACAGAAAATAGGAAACGTATGGAAATGGCAAGCGATCAAGGAAAACTCTAGCATATTTTCAATACGTTTTTATTAGAATATCATTTCAATTGTCACTAGAAGGACTGAGCATTTTTGTGTGACAGGATTCGATGTATTTTTTCAGAGCAGCCGTGTTAAGCTCGTTTTTCATGACTTACCTTGTTCTACGCCACTTGACTAAATTTGCTAATTAGAATGCCGGTTGGAAGAAAGTGTTCAATTTTTTCACTGTATGTCTTGTGCAACGCGGAGTGAAATACACCTAAATGATAACGCGTTCCTCCTGAATGAGCTTTGTGAAGCATTAAACATCACTTACTACTGCGTGTCACATTAACATGTGTGGTGTTAGCAAATATTCATCTCGGTATTGGGAATCTTGAATTGAAGCACAAGTTAATCGATTCAAAAATGGTGAGTATTTGATCAAGCGTACACAGTGCGTGTTGTAATAGGATCTTTTAATCAAAGTCCTTTCATGGCCAGTGTACAGTGATAAAATTGTTTGCAGTGACATGACCTTACTTTTTTTCTCACTTGTTTTTCATATCAATGCATGTTTTCGATTTCCACACATACCATTTATTGCCACATGTCCTTTACTATGGTTTATAGAAGGGATGGCAAAATTAGGTCATGTCAGCATTCGAATGCTTGGATCATTTCGCATTCGAACGTTTGAATAAATTTCAAACTTGAAAATATTTCTACTGAACTTCCTGACGTAGAATTGTTTACTGCTATAAGATCCGAGTGCTCCAAATGCACATATACCACGTGTATTTCTCGTATCCGGTATCCATATTCAGAAATTTCCTACTCCATTTAAATTGATACTAAATAAGTCGAAAAGAAAAGGAAATATAGACTGAGCATGACGAGGTTTATTTATCTGTCGAATTTTGACTGAATACTTGACAAGCAAATTTTAAGGCAAACAAAACGCAAGAAAAACGTACAAAAAATAAAAAATAATCGGACAATAAAAAACCCCACATGAATCTTATATTATCAACTTGTTCATTTTTTCATTTAAGAAAGTTGTTCATCATAATGTCAATCAAGTGAGGAACCATTATTTACATCATTCTTTCCCAAGAACACAATTTTATCCACAAGATCAGGTAGTAGTCCTTTTTTTCAACTTTGTAACAAGGAGCCCGGCAGACGAAAACATGGGAAGGTCTATTTTGCTGACCAGACCTAGCTGACCAGCTGACTGCTGACCAGTCAGCAAGCTGACCACATGGTCTATTTTGCTGACCAAATTCTGCTGACCAGGTATATATTGCCATGGAAACAGGCCTGAGGGTATATATGGACTATAGTTTTTTCTTTATTTATAGCTATTTTTATTATTAATCACAATCCTATATGAATATGATGTTGTTAATATGGCAATTTATATCTATTT
Source organism: Cyclina sinensis (assembly GCA_012932295.1). Taxonomy (NCBI): domain Eukaryota; kingdom Metazoa; phylum Mollusca; class Bivalvia; order Venerida; family Veneridae; genus Cyclina; species Cyclina sinensis. Next base: position 52,656,975 of record JAAONU010000012.1, on the reverse strand, counting down.
CTATTAATTATTTTATTACTTAATATTTATGTAGTTATTTGAAAAAAGTAGGTGTGACTTTAAAATTTATTTTAAGCTTGATACAGAAAGTATGATGGAAACTGATAGTATATTTAAAATATTGTCAATTTATTTTTCATTTAAATTTGTATTTAGTGGCAATTTTATATGTATTAATTATTTTATTTCCGTATATTTATGTAGTTATTTGAAAAAAGTAGGTGAGACTTAAACATTAATTTGAAGCTGGATACATAATGTGTGATGGAAACGGATACTATATATAATATAATGTCAGTTTATTTTTCATTTTGTTTTTAGTATTTTCAAGTACTACAGTAATGAGTTATTGTTTTGTAACTCTTGTCTAAAGCAGAAGTTTATTGAGCTGCAAATCTTGCCCCCTTTTTTCAGAACATTTTCATGGGTTACTACTGCAGGTATTTGACACAAATATTCCTATATAAATAAATAAGGTTATAAGGACTTCACACACCCGACTACCTTTAGGCTTCGGTTCAGTTGACAAAACTTTTCCCACCTTGCCTTAGAGGCCCTTTATACCTAATTCTTTTTATTAGGTATATAGGGCATATGAGGACATGTAGTAAAAGTTTGTGTCAAATACCTGTGAGTTACACCAAATATTGCTCTGTAATATTAGTTTTAATGTCATTTTGTTTATTTTCTGTAGGCAGGTGAGAAGAAGTCCTTAAGAACAAAAAAAATGATATTTAACACAGTAGTGTCACTCTTTCACACCTTACCTTACAAGCTTTTATAAAGAGAGACCTACACACAATGTTTTACCAGTATTTTGTCTTGTGCCAAACAAGGAATTCACTTCCAAAAGGAAATTTTACTGGAAATAATACTTTGTGTTAAAGTCATAGCTCTTATTATAGGTCATAGTCAAACCAAATATATAGCTCATTATCTTGAAAATTGTGATATTGTGACAATGTCATTTTCTGGTGCCAAAGTGTGGGAGAAGCCTGAGGAATATGTAGTTGCTCTAGATGCGAGTATATTTTACATTTTCATTTACATTAACTGTTTTTGTATGTGCTGAAGATGGAAGTGTTTAAGCATTATATGCAAAGGGAATCATGTAGATGTTGACACTTTCCATCTGTCTGTCTGTTTATTGGGGGGCATAACTTAATCCTGCATTGAAGTAGCATTTAGACACCTACATCATAATATATAATTAGGTGACCAATTCTGTAACTTATTACATTGACAATTTATAGGAAAAAATGTGAAACAGTAGAAAAATGATAATTTCTATGCTGTGGTTCTAATGTTACAAAAATCAGACAATACTTTCAATTTCAAATGCCTTATTTCCGAAAATCTGCCCTGTCTGAAAATGTGTAAAAATAAATGCAAAGTTGTTAAGTACTAGAAGAACACTTGGCTGTCATGGACCATCCTTGATCCAGATGAGAGCAGACTCACAATGTTTCCCTGTTCACACAAATAAATGACAGAGTCTCCTTGTCTCATATTATATAATACTGAAAAGTTAATTGAGCAACAAATTATATAATCAAAACCGAAATGTTGTGTTTTTGAATTTTGTTCAAAACTATTAAAAAATACAATCTAACAATATCAAACTGCTTCTATAATACATTATTTTCTCTTGGAATTTCAGTTTATCTGAATGATTTATTTTCTATTTTTTTTATTTTGAAAATGTATTAATAAATATTCCTGAAGTACAAAAAAAAATGTAATGTGTAATTATAGAAAACATAATGCTCAATATATTACTTTATAGATTCTCATTCATGTAATAATCAAGTAAGGCTAAAGGGTAATTGAATTCAAATAAACATAATCCATAATCGGTATAAGTACCCTGTTAGCTTTAGGAACGATACGGACCATGGGACAATGCGGACCAGACGATACGGACCATACTTTGGGATGGTATGGACCATGTTTCGGGACGATACAAACCATGTTTAAAACAATTATTTTCTTCTGAAAAATGTATTTTGATAACAAATGTTCTGACTTGGGGAGTTACTGACATGCTTTATACCGGTAAAGCATGTTTATGGTATACAGGATTTTAAGATATAATCATATATTGAATACATGTATATTATACACGTGTTACTGAAATCTTACAGAAAACTGTAATTCGTCATATCATATTTTTTTGTATTTGTTTTTTCACCAATTTCGACATCAGCAAAGGCCCAGTTGCTCGATACTTGAACAGTTTGTTAAACTTACTGTCGCTTAAATTGGATGTCATTTCAATTATATACTAAATGGAAGAACATTATCTTAATAAAGTGTCTCTATGCTACAAGATATAACCATTACATTATAAAAGTAAGACAAGAAAATTAAAATTAATCATTTTTAGAAATACAGTTATACTAGGTCAAATTTTAACCATCCTGTTTGTATGCATCTACATGCATGACATTTTATCAAACAAATTTTGACTTTAGTCTTATGGTAAACATTAGTCACTATTCAACATATCAGTTAAAGTCATCAACTGTCAAAACCCTAATGTCAAAGTTCCTCTTTTATTACTAAAATTGTCTATTTTAAAGTCCTAGCACTGGGGTCATTCACTGCTGCTTGTTACAAATGTTTACTTGTCTAATATTAATTTACACAAAAATGAAACTTGATTTATCATGACTTTATAGCCCAGCTCATTGAGAAGGAATTATTGACTGACACGTTGTTTATTTGGTTTCTTCCTGTGATCCAATCATTCTGTCTCCAACTGGTTCGTAACGGGCCCCTTACTGGAAAATTTCTTTGCAACAGACATACTGATACCCCGTAGTCCTACACATTGCATGTGACACTTGCAAGAAACACAAACCAATAACGCATTTTACGGTCTACTGGCCACAGGTGTGACGATAATTGTTAATGCAACAATAGGTGTGACCTCACCTCTTTACAACGCTTTCTTACTTTGTAATTCCTAATTTATTTTTTATTCAAACCAAAAAAGAAAAAGTTTAAAATGTTATTTTACTTTTTTCTGAACATTTGAATGCTAGAAGTAAATTCGGAGGTTCGTAATCGGATCCGAACATTCACTTATATCCCTAGTTTATAGACAAGTTACATTCACCTTCAGTGTGCTCTTTTTCAATCTAAAACTCTCAGCAAATTTTGAACATACTTGTTCATGTCTTCATGCATTCCTTCCGTTTCTGGTAATTGCCATTTATTTCCCCCTCCAAATTTATGTTGCCAGTCCTTCTATATTTATTTTTTCTTCCTCTGGGGACACAATGATTTCAAAACACAATTTGTCCTTTATTCTTAAAAATTTACATACTTCTGTGTTAGTTCATACATAACTTATTTTCCAACTAAACAGCGCCGATCATTTTTTTAAAGATTTTCAAAAACCTTTTAAAAGTTTGTTTACACGAGGAAGGGAATCCCGGACAGTTGCAGCTCAACTTCTTAAAGAATATAGAAACCTTTTATTTGACTTGACGATTTTATATTTTTCATTGAAGATACTACATTCATGATGATTCTGCTGATGGTTATTATACAATCATAAACATTTAAATAAATGCTTTGTCAAAATAGCTTCTGGAATGCCTGATAGGCAAAAAAGACTGGCTGTGAACTAGAATGCAAACTGAAACAAATCAAAAACGTTTGGTTCTTAGATGTTGGTGGTGAACATAAACGCCTCAGCATACTAAAGCAATGCAATTAATAGACGTCATGTAGAAGACAATCTAATTTTTGCTGATGGCGTTCTTTTTAAACTCACTGTGAGCAGTAACGGCAATTTCTTAGTTTCCAAAGTTGAAGACGTTAAATCGAAAGTTAAAACTATCAAGAAAAACAGTTCAACACATGATTAGGGAATTTCTTAAAGCAATGATCTTTAGGAAATACAAACAAAAGGTAATAAATATCACATTATAATATTAAATAAAGATGATATTAGAGCATTTGAAAGGGACAATATTGTTGTTAAAAATATAAATGCAGTAGTAAAACGCAACCATCGATAAAGTGTTAGTAATAACCTGAAATCTCATTTGCAAATCATGCAAACTAAATTCACTAAGAAACAACTTTTCATGTTCATACTGTTACTTTTATTTGGAAGATTCTTCATCTTTTGATGCAAGCTTCATAAAAGTTATAGTCAATTTTTACAGCCCAACCCCATTGTGTATCATTTAAATGATTTCGCTATTTAGATTTCCAGTTGGCTTCCTCAAGCGATGATTATATGTGACGCGCCGTGAGACTTTTTGTCCAAACGACAAGCTGATCATAAAAAGGAAAACGCTTGTAAAGTTCATGTGTTGATTTTCATTGGAAAAACAAAAATGAAATGTTGACGATTTATACGAATCATACCAATAACTTCAGAAAAAAAACAGCTCTGTTTGAACAAACCTGCACTCAGCGAATATTTTTAGGCTTCTGAAGCTCGTTTCGATTTCCAAATTTAGAAAAACGCCATTAGTCGATAGGCGGTGCAAAAGCGGAAACATGGTCAAAAATTTGGGAAATTATATTTACGATTTTGTGTGTTTTTCTCAGTATGTTCGACACAGGAAGATTCTGAGGTGAATATGTGTTTTTGTTATTACATGTATATCTGAAGTCACTCTTTTGTGTTTAAAAACTTGTACAATTTATATAACAAATGAAATTAAGTAAAATTCGACACCAGAAGTTCTCTAATGATAACGTAGCGGGAAATTTTGAAAGTTCGTCTGTTTAGAAATACAAAATGCAGTAGTTAGATATAATCTAAAAAATGAGTCATTTTTATTTCTACGAGCACCATTTTTTATGAAGATACAAATTATATGAATCAGAATTAGATCAGGTAGCTGAACTGTTCCCCAGTCATGCCAGTGTAGAACAAGATGCAAATTTTCCTGGCCAGAATGTGGAGTTCCTTGAAATCCGTGATGATGATGATAGTGATGTTGGTGATGAGATAACTGGAAACCAGCAGAATGTTGAAAATGTGAATATTCATAAATCTGGTAGTGAAAAGTTGTTTCAAGACTCATTTCGTTCTAAAACCTGTGACTCTAAAGCATTGCATAATGGTAAACCCTGCACAATAATATAAGACTGGGATGAACTAATTAGTAACAGGTTTTCTTCTCTTGAATATTCAAAAGAAGAGCTTGATATGCTGATCAAAGTACAGCTATTTCACCATCGCAGCACAGGTGCGAAAACTAACAGAAAGAAAGATCGTTTTAAAGCTAGACAGGTACACTACTTTGCTGGACATAGAGTATGTAGAGATTTGTTTGCCTTTGCCCATGGACTCCATCGTCAGACAGTAGATTCTATTGCAAAATCATTAGATTGTAATGGCTTTGGACCAAGACGTCATGGGAAATAAGTGGAAGCCTCTATGTCATGCATTGACCCTGTCCCAAACCAAGGCAGTTAAAATATTCATAAACAACTATGCAATGCAGTACGGTTTGCCACTGCCAGGACAGTTAGCCAGTTATCGACAGGAAAAGGCAAAACTGCTCCCAAGTAATAAGATTAAAATGATATTTACCTCAGTTATTGTGAGGCAGCATCTGTCTTAGAGACCAGAACTGTTAGCTTAAGCACTTTTAAGAAAATATGGATGGAACAATGTCAGAATGTTGTTATAATGATACCTGCTACAGCTCTTTGCATCAAATGTCAGACGTATGTTAAACAGATAACAAATAGTGCTAGTCTGAGTGAAGAGAAAAAGTCAGTGTTGATATCCCAATATAGTGAACACATTGATCATGTGAAGATGCAGAGAGATAATTACCGAACTATTTGCATGCAATCAGAAGAAAGTTTCAGTCAAATTGAGCATGAATTGAAAATAAGAGGTAAAAAGGATGACAGTGGTTAAAAATCATGGCTGTGTTATAACTTTTATTAATGATAGTTTTAAATTGTCACATATCTGCTATTCATATGTGTAGTATAATTTGTTCAATGCTATATATCAGTCATATCATAGACTGACTAAACTTAGTTTGTGTTAGAAAACAGCCCAGTAGAATCTAATTGATATTTCCAGGGCAAGCTCCATGCAGCAATGATGCAATGAATCATTACAGTTTTGATTAAGCACAGCAAGTTTTCTACCCTCACTATGCACATCAAATAAGAACCATGTATTAAGCTTGATTTTCTATCAAATAGAATAAAAAATGATTGAAATATTTGCAGAAGTCATTTATACCTAATGTCAACATGTTTACTTAATCAACATACAATTACGTTTTAAACCCAGTTGGGTATATAAATACAGAAGAAAAAAACAATGAAATGCTAATAATACAATGTCATGCCAGTTGATGTGATCAATTCTCTAATTCACAGGTTGGACCCATGTTCTTTAAAACACCAAGGAAGTGCCAGTGTTTTGGGGTGTCATGTGAGGCATCAGGTTAGACAGTCTACTCTTGTACAAAAATATGTTTTCATTTTAATAATGGGTGCTAAATACTAAAACATTGATAATGATATATATTTATGTAGGCATGAATACATCTAATTTTACTTAAAATTTACTTTATCGCCTTTTTAAAAATAATTTTCTTCATACGTTTTTCTGTAATTTTTACTTTACAAATAGTCCTCATAAAATGGTGTAATGTATTTATTTATAGGGTCTCAAGTATTTTACTTAATTGATGAAGAATTTTCATGTGTTGAAAAGGGGGCAAACAGCGTGACACCTCTTATTCATGACCATTGTAATCACAGTTATGGTGAGACACGAGTTTAAATGCACATGGACAACTGTGCTGGGCAAAATAAAAACAACAAGTCGTTGGGTTTGTTCTTAGTGCATTATGATTAAAATTGTATTTTGGTGGGTTTTTTGATGTCTTGGACACACATTAAAACTTTTAGATTAAGAAGAACAAATACTTTTGACTAAAGTAGGCATAATCAAGTACAATGATCATGATTATAGTTGGTCATATTAAACAGTTATATGCTTCACCAGTCTTTTCTTTAGTATTAAGTAGTTTGAAAGATATTGTCAGTCATGAATAATTTGTGTATAAGCTAATGCTTCCTAATAAAATGTATGATGTGGAGAGTCATGAATAGGTTGCATAAAGATATACAGTACAATAGAATGGAAGTTGGGCATACTGAATTTGCCCCTGACTGGTATTTTGGTCTGTGGACGGTAAAAAGTGTTATGATTACTCTTTTATATAACAGAACTGTTCACCAAGGTGGCACAAGAGTTTAACCAACTGGACTTAATATTTCATTCTCTGTTTTATTCTAAAACACCAATTATTGAGCAAAATTTGTTTAACTTAAACTATACTGCAGCTTATGACAACTATTCAGTCCGAAAATTATTTTTAATTGTGTAATAATGTTAATTATCATAAGTTAGATTGACTTTTTAAATCTTAGGTGCGCTGGAATAAGTCTGATGTAGAAAGCCTGCAAGCTTTTGTTAACACTGTGACAGAATCATCCAAGAGGGGTTTGAATATTCCTGCCATTGTAGACTGTCTTGTTCAATGACTGGTCAAAGGTCTGTAAACGGAACTTTAAACCACTCCCTGGACTAAAGAAGTACCATCATTTCAGAATGACATCAACAACTCCAGGGATGATTAGTCATGTTCGTGGACATGCTTCAGACGATGAACTCGGGATTAACATTCTTAAGAAGAACTCTAACGTCATTGGAACATTTCCAGAAAAACTTACACTTTGTGGTCTGGACCCACAGCGACAGTGGTACTTGTATCAAGAAATAGCTCCTTTGTGTATAAACAGTGACAGTGCTTGTCCCAAGCCAGTAGTACCTAAGCCAAAGAAAATTAAATTAGAGTAATTAACATAGATCAGAGAGATAACATTTCACATATTATTTATTGAGGCATAGTTTTGAATGTTACTAGAGTTGACGTTATTTTCTCCAAATGCTCCTCTCAAACATGCTTCACATTTATCAGTAAGTTAAAAATTTTTGGCAATGCTTTTCGTTAAATGCTTTTCATTTTACTTGTAATATATATAACAGGTTGTCAGCATTCATAATTAAGTAATTATGAATAAAGTCCTTTTAAAATAGAGTTACATTTCAAGAAAAATGTTTCAGAAAATATTCCTGTATAATTGTGTTTTTTTCCATTATGAAAAGACCGTTTTTTTATGTATTCAACAATATGCATGTACAAATTGTTGAACTAGTCAATACTGTATACGAGATTTTAAACCCAAGAATGATACAAAAGAGTCTAGATAAATATTTGTATATATTAAGTAAATCTGTTACTATGGTAACAACCATTTCTGTGCTAACCAAATAATTAGTCTCCATTTCTTACTAAACATTTTGACAAGGAACATATTTGTTACATTATATTCAACATTCAAGACGGCACCCTTAGTTCTGAAAATAAGCAGAATTATGCATCCATTTATAACATGTATCATGCCTCTTTCCTTATTTTGATTAAAAGAAATTCGGTAATATGACTTTAAACATTGTGCTAGTTTTGTTCTGAACCATAAAGAAAAGTTAAGCTGATGTTTACAGATGTATGAGATATAAGAATGCAACATTTCAGTGGAAGAAATGTATCAAAAATGTATTTTCTAAGTCAATGTTGCCATGACAACCAAATTAGTAAAATAAGTTTTAATTTAGTTTTTGCATATTTTCGTTTACCTTTTGACTACCTACAGATTCAGATGTCCAATAAAGGGATGTTCAGTGCGTAACAAAAATCACAAAGATATAGCATATTTTTCATTTTAATGAGGTAATAGTCATTGCACAAGTTTCACTTGTTATCTTTTCAGAAACACTATTGGCTTTCACCTAGATATTATCTGGTCTGAATTAAATGCTTTCTGTAATTTTAGATGATTACATGAGAAAAAAAATAGGTAGAAAGCCGCAGATGGAAAAAAACAATACACTTTTCATGATTTTTTTGTAAAAAATTTAATTTTGGTTACCATAGCAACCATGTCATCAACTTTTTTATTGAATGTGAAATTAAGAATGGTTGTGTTGTTCATAATTGATGACTGAATGGATAACTGAACTGCCTCAGTCCAATACAACTGCTCTCAGACAAATAACAGTGCCAATATCAAATCACTTATTTATTAACATAATATTACAACAATAAAACTATACTCACAGATCATTCATTTATTACAAGGATTAGAGTAAATATCTGAGTGCAATGAATGAAAACAAGTGTTTGCTTAATGGATATAGTTCGGATGATTTCAGGACTAAGAAGGCGGTTGACATACAGAGTCAAAACCTGCCAAATTTCAATTGCTAATTAAGTTGTAATTAAATACATAAATTACACTTTTTATCATCACCTTGATAACTAAGCACTTGTACTACCAGTGCTATTCTTACAAATATATACAAGTTACCTTTGTCAGCATAAAAAAACATTTCCACTGGTCAAACAATTATTTAATGCACATACTGCACTTACGTCTACGGTGCTCGATGAGGTCTTGTTAGAGCTGTAAAGAAGCAATCCCATAAAGCATACATATTTTTATATTAGAATGAAAGGGATGGCAGCGCGCATGCCAAGCGACAAATTAACAAAGAGTTCCAAAGGTTGGAGCTTGCATAAACCGATAACTAATACCTATAGATTACAAATTTAAGTCTGAAAACAAAACACCAACGAAGTTTAAACACAAACATTAAGAACAATTGAAAAGAATACATGTTCACATTGTGCTGTGTAATTCGCAAAAATATTGATTCTAAAAAAGAATCTCATATTTGTATCAGGCTTGTGAATTCCTGTCTATTTGTAACATGTTTTTGAAATACTGATTCATAAGTCTTAATATTCTTTATGCAAAATGAAGGAACTGGCAGTTTAAGTCTTAGAATCATGTCAATTTTAAAATCAATATTTGAGGCTAAATAGACCTGATTTGGGGTAACTCCTGTATGTGGAGATACATTTGATTCAAGATTATGCAGTTGTAAATGATGACTTTTGTCACTTTTTTACAGGTACATATATATTTTAGGAAGAAGAAAAATTTATCAGTTAGATCTTCGTTAATACTTATGATCATATTTAATTCAATAAGGTGAAAAATTTTGCCTTAAAGGAACACAAATCTATCGTTTGAGCATGCCATATATAGATAATTCAGTTATTTTTGTTTTTTCTATGTTCGCACATTCTTTGTAACATTGTATTTAGGTTTCATGAAAAGAAGACAACATAGAAAAAAAGAACAATTGCACTATGGAATAACTTGTCTTTGATGCAGACTAGAATTCGTTAACACTCCAAAAGAGGTACGTTTGTCTTTTGTTTTGTTTTACTCAGCACGACTCTTTATCCACGGTTATTTTCATACAAATTTTAAAGAGAATCTGTGTGTCCCACCCTGTACTGTCCCTTAGTAGATGCAGCTTGAGGTATATTGAGGTATATTAAAGAGTGCAAAATTTGCACATTCTTACGGTCTAGAGCATACCTTCCTATAATTGTATAAATACAACTTCAGATGCGTCAGATTCTTTGGCTCAGTGGTTAGTGTTAGCCTTCAATGCGCTAAGTTCGAATCCCACTCTTAGTTGTGTATTCTAAGGTGCATTGGATCTTTCTGTTACGGACATTTTTGTTCTTAAGATCGGGGCTCGTCCAGGATGACCTCTCTTGATTTAATCATAATTAGATAATAAAAGACTCTTTTAAGAGTTCTGTCTGATGTTCTAATCTAAAATATACAACACCATTTGATGACTTTTAAAAGTGGCGTGTTGCAGTCTAGTGAATACATTCTTATAGTTGTATAAATACAACCTCTGACAGCTGCTTCCTTGTCTCAGTGGTTAGGGTGTTGGTCTTCGATGTGCTAAGATCGAAGTTCGAATCCCACTCTTTGTTGAGTATTCTAAGATGCATTGCATCTTTTAAGTATGAACATGCACAGACCTTGAGATCGTGATCAATGTTACACAGACTTAAAATTGTGTAAGATGTCTATCCTGAATTGAGACGTAATGTTTTTGTACTTTACATCTCTCTCTGTCAGTCTGGTGTGTCACTTAGTTTGTCTGCACTTCTTTGCCATAACCCCTAATTTGATTTCAATGGGACTTGCTATGTTTTATTGGTACCAAGCTTAGCTGAGTTTTTCTTAGACATGTTCATGTTCAATGACTTTTAGCCAAGTTATGGGCCATTACATGTCCAAATTTGAACACATATAAACATATCTTCTTAACTTGTCAGATTTTGACGAAACTTTAGAGGAAAGATTGTTAGCGAGATTATTCAAAATTTGAATACATTAAGGTATATCTCTAAAACAGCTGTTCGGATTTTCAGGAAATTTCAATAATAATTATAAGAAAGAGAATTTATACACACTTTCGTGTTCTGGTCGGATAATTTTCAGTACAAGTTTGGTCCAAATTTGAAATTTGCTATATTCGACGGTAGATCACCAAATTTTAAAATCTATTCATTTCTCACACATATGTATAGTTATAAGTGACACAATTATGTGCACTACTTATCATGCCATTTTACGGTTATTGTCTCCGTCAGGCAATTCCGTTTACCCCGCCATTCATTTTCAACGTGAAAATAAACACAATGGCCATCAAAGAAAATAATTAAGTACATAAAAATATTTCACTTATAAAAATATTATAAAACAATTATCGATTTACAATGACAAACAAAAAACAGACGAAAGTAGTTTGCTGTGGCGTCAGAGGGCGAGCGCTTGTTTTCAGTGTGCTATAATGTATATGATATATCACGCTCAATTCCTGCTATGTTTATTGTCGGCAAATTGCGAAAAGTGCTTGAATTTGAGGGATATCCTAGCATGACCTATTGTAACAGGCAGAATATTTGAATATCAGAAATGCTTGAATCAGCCTGAGATAATTTGATGGGTGGAAGGTCAGTGAATGACAGTGACAGAGCATAGCATTCTATGAATAACAAAGGAGGGATTGAAATAAGCGCGTAGAGAAAAGCAGTGAAAATATGCAGAGGCTAAAGAAACAGTTGGAAATTTTCTTGGAATGATGAGCTGTCCTCCGTTTTTCATCAACAACTATTGAGTGTGCACATTGTTACGCGAAGATAAATGGTTTGAATGGAACAAGAGAGAAGTATGAAAGAAACAAAAAGATAAATGGACACGAAGAATGGTTGGTGTCCTGTCTGAAAGACTTATCGCAGATCTATTTTAGTCAGAAAAGAAGGCAATATATATATTATACTGCAAAATACTGTGCACAATGTCTTAATTGTACCAGCTGATCCATGAGTTGCATTAAAAAGATAGGCAGCAACACAGAAAAAGGTCAGTGAAGTATAAAGATAAAATAAAACGTTCGAAACTATGATTCGGTATACATTTGCTACTCGGTCCAAGAGCACGGGTAAAAACATAGTAAGATAAAACTAAACACTTCAGGGATTTATATAGAGCGTACTTTTAATTTGACTGGGAAGAACCCGGAAGAAACAAAGATCGGGCCATATTAAATGATAAAACTGTCAAACAAACAGTGTGAAGGAAATTGTTTCTTTATATTTCAAAGGCTCGTATCTCGATGTTTACTGCAATCTGATGGAAATAATAGTATTTGCAACTCGAGGAATTCTAAGAATGGTTAAATCTGACCTCAGATTTCTACATATTTTGATTTTTTTAACAGTTTGCGAAAGATAAGATTGGTTCACAATTCCAAATTACCTGGAATTCAGAAGATACGAGGGAACTATAAAAAAGAAAACTTACACATACTTGAAGAGGAAGAGTACAAAAACCAAGTACAATGTACTTCTTTCTAATTAGTTATCGATCCGCATTACACTAGGCAACTTAACTCAGTCCAACTGAAGACAAAAGAGAGGAATGTCAAAATTAAAACGTCAACACTGAACATCAAGGCATACCTAAGTAAAACAGAGACTCATCAAACCGGGCCTAAGATAATATTAGAAATGCCATACTATCCATGACAACTCGATTTACGATTTCATTACATTTTCCTTTAATATGTCACTTTAACTGTCGCTAGACGGACTGTATAGTATCGTGTTATAGGCAAGTCTGAATTTACATCAATGGCTTTGTAATTTTAAGGTTGATATTTCCTTTTTTTAATTAAACATTTAGTCTTTTATCACTTTGTGAGTGATATGGATATATCTCCATGAAAGAACACAGTATTTCAATGGTATGTATAAATTTGATCCACAAATACCACTTCGAAACTTTACTTTTCGGAACGTGTTTTTGCTATGTAAAGTAAACGAATGAAGAGTTTTGCCTGCACCATACAAGTCTTGTACTAATTTTTAAACATATTTCTGAATTTAGATTTTTCTGTAATACAGCTGAACGAAATAAAAAAAAACAAATAATATCCTCCGGTGGGTGACCTGAAAAGTTTTCCTATCAGACGTATCAGACTTAGTACAAATCCTTGGTATTAAATTATCAATAGGAGATATTGATCTGACACAAACTGCACTCAAAAACTCTCAAGTATTTAAGATAAAACAAGCCCTTTTACCTAGACCAAATTGTTTACGTGATTACCATGGTGCAATTCGACAAAATGTAAACTAGAAAAAGGATTTTAAATCAACATTATAAAAGGTAAGATTTTTCAAAGTTTGAACAAACATTTTACTTAAAACACCTACTAAATTAAACTGCATGTACATATTGTTTATTCTTTCATAGAGTTTCAAAGAATACTTCACAATGAAAGTGCATATTTTGTCGCTTCTATTATTGTCACTCTTTCTGTTGTTTTCCGCGGCGTCCTGTGATAAATGAATGTGGTCATGTAATATTGGGGTGACATACTGTCTTTGTCTTGATAAGTTACCGTGAATTTTCGGTGTCGGTTTTGCTCGATCAGTCACAGAAAAACACTTAAATAACGAAATTTGCTGTTGAGAAAATGCCTGTTGGCTATAAAACATGGTCTTTATTTGTACCTGATTGTTATATGATATTAAACATATATTGCCGTTAAGGACATGTTTTTTGGTCTTTATTTCTTGCATTTTGGAAATCGGATTTTGCAACGTATTGATATGTACAACATATAAGTTTGTGTATTCAGAAAGAAAACAATATCTGCAAGGCACACGTTTGTAAAATATGTATCATACTATAATACGTTTCCTCTCTTTCTTCCTATTTTTAACACAAATGTTGTTGATATTTCTTTACCTATATAACTGTACCGTTTAGTCAGATTTTCAAAAGATAGATACATGTACTTTTTAAAAGCATTTTTTTCCTGTGAAATTTTAAATAAATAAAAATAATTAATCTACCCGAGAATATCACAATACCTTTATTTAACAGTTCATTAGATTAAGATGTCAGCAAACAATTGTTTCACAAATATACTTTTTTCAGTAAGAAGACCATGGGATAGATCTTTGCTGATAATAAAAGCTTCATGTAGTTTATATGAATCTGTTTCTCTAACATACAACGTCAGAATCAAACGATATCAATAAAATGAGACTTTTTCTACGCTCTACATTTTAAAACTGTCTCAAACTGCAGACAGACCCTTAAAGGGATATACAGGCAAAAGTTTTATGCTTTCTTTCTTATCCCTTCTATGAATATACTATAAATGTGATCGAAATAAATTCAATGATATATCCCAGTAACAAAGATTTCCTCTTTTTAAATGAAAAACCGAGTGGTTTCCTAACTTGACCCACGTGGGTCTATATAGAAAATTTAGATTTCGCGCTAAATTTCGCAGTGAATGATTGGACGGTTGAAGTACCTGTCACGTGATCAACGGCAAAAACAACCCAAGAGAAACGACGATTGGTTGTTTTTGCCACGGAACCTATTTGAAAATAACTCGGTGATTTCGTTGACGTTTTACTTTTTGTTAAAGAACGTTCAAATATTTACGTTCAAGCCCGCATTTCACTACAAACATACTGAGAATTTAAAGTTCTTCTTATTGAACGTGATTTGAGCAAATAATATCAGTTTTATTTTTTTGGGCACCCATTTGCCTGTGTATCCCTTTAAAGGCGAACACAAAGGATGTAAATCAGGGAAGTAATTAATTTCTAGAACGGTGTATAAGAAAAAAACATCAACACCGCTGATTTCACATAATGAGGGGATCAGCAAAGCACGAAACAATTAGTACACAAGGGTTTGTTTAGAGTTTATACCGTCTTTCTTCTTCGACTGTATATATCAGACATATTTTGCATGTATATCAAGCCATGATAAAATTATAACTGCAGAATTTGTCAGTTATGACAAAGCCTGAATGCTGGTTGAATTGACGTCATTATTTTTCAATATGGTATAAAATATTTACAGCATTTATTTCTCGTGTATGCGATTTATACCTCACACTCGGGCACTGTGCTACACATTCTTTAAACTTTTTTTTTTGTTTGAGGGGCTGAGACAATGTTATTGTTATTCAATTTGATAGATTAGTTTTTTTCTTTAATTTACTTATGTTTACTGTTCAATATGACAAGTCTTCCCATGCCTTATCTGCCACTCGATGTCGCAACGCAGTATAAATCTTTGCATTTTATCAACTTTTCAAATTGCCTTACAGTTTCTCTTATCAACAGTTAAAATATCGAAATACAAGTTTAGCAAATTATATTATTTTAATACTCACGTAGTCTTTAGACAGTCAGTTAAAGACCTGCTAATTGTATGTACAACATGGGTTTTACAGTATATGCGATTTACTAGGCTTGGCAAAAGCACGGGATTAAGCAAAGTTTGCATGTTAACAAAGACCCATCACACAATCACTGTTTCACAGGAGCTTTTAAGTCACAATTAGTACCATGTTATTGTGTTAAAAATTGAAATAGAATGGCAATTTACAGGAAAGAATCAAACCAGACCTAACACTTCGCAACTAATATATTGGGATAATAGTATGAGAAGTGTTACCTAATGGTTATGTTGTTACATTTCTTCCAGAATAGTTTTCTCTAGACAGACTGTTACAATACTGATACTGCAGTTGAGTTGAAGAGGTTCAGTATCAATAAAACTCAGTACAGGGAGGTTACGCCGTCCGTAATTGTCGTGATCAATGTTTTCTGTTTCAGTGATCAGTCTCATTACCCTGTAAGATCTTTGCACTAGGATTAGAATCCCGAGCAGCTACGGCTCGATATCCAAAATATAAGGTTTTTGAAATTAACCTTGCGTTAGAGGTGACGCCGGATGATTTGATGATTCTGTATTCAATATACCTGTAGTATTCGAAGGAAATACTTTTCACATTCCTTTAAAACTTAAGGAGTGATATCTAACACTTTGAGGCAGATACATAAGTTACCAAAACTATTAATAGATTAGAACTTTTAATCAATTTGAGAAGTCATCTAGTTAGGAAACGCCTTTTAAAGGAGAAATATCTCGAACTTAGGTCATTCGTTCCTAAAATTACAAAATGTGAATGATATTGTACGAAACATATTACAAGTTGTCAAGAGTTTAGTTAAAAAGTAAAACAATTGAGCTGTATGCATCACAATACAGGTGTTAACAGTTTGTGTTGATGCACAGTACTTGGATGGATAGCAATTTATAACAAATGACAACATTGTTAGTGTCTATATACCATGAGGAAAACGTACTTAACATGTTTTCTTGTATTCTTTTTTTCCCTTTTATTGACAAAACATATCAGCATAATCGCTTAATAAATTATGACCTTTTAAAATCACTAAATGATCTGTCCCTCTTCCATGCCCTTTAACCTGACTAAAGCCTTTGCTTCCACTTGATAAACCTTTTATCTCATGTTCCGTTTTTGACAACTGAATAAACCTGTAGATGCTGCGCAGAACTATACTAGTGTAAAAGATATCATTTGTTTGACTTTAGTTACATGTAATTTTTATCAACTACGATGATTGGATTAAATTTTGACATGTGAGGCATGTTTATTTATATTGTTTGTTAATTATTATTCTTACATTTAATTTGAGAGTCAAAGGGAAGTTTCATAATAAAAATAAAAAAGCTTGATTACAGCTTATCAAAATAAAGATCTTTTAATCTTTTATTTCGCAGAATTCACAGTTTCATTCATTAATTTTGAACAGCAACTAGTGGTAATGATTTAAAATAAAAAAAAAACAACTTTTCTTAGCTCGTCTGCTTTTGAAGAAAAAAGTCGAGCTCTTGTGATTATTAGGTCGTCGTTGTAGTCTTCGGCGTCGTGCAAAGGCTTAAATGTAGCTCCTGGGTCACTTGATTACATGTATAGGTAAAACTTCTTGTCTGAAACTGCAAAGCATTTCATTTAAATGTTGAGTGTGTACCATTGTCTAGTGAATCTCTACTAAGTTTCTTCATGACCCCAGGATCAATAAATTGGACCCTCCCTAGCGGTTGCTTGGTTTCACATAGACATATCTAGGGGAACCTAAATAGTCTTCTTGTCAAAAACCACAAGGTCAAGAGCTTAGATATGTAGCATTTTAAAGCAGACATCTACTCAAATTGTTCAAATTATACCTCTCTAGTTAAAATTTTCCCCGCCCCATAGTCAGTTTTTACATAGATATTTAAAAGGAAAACTAAAACTAAAATCAACAACAACAACAACAAAAAAGAAACAAAGTCAAAAACAAATCTTCTTTTAAACCACATGGACTGGAATCTTGATATTTTGTGTGTAGCATTTTTAAGTAGACTGCTATCTAGATTGTTCAAATTATAAACAATGGGGCCAAAATTGGCTCCGCTCCGGGTCACCTGGTTTTATATAGACATTTATAGGGGAAACTTAAAAATATATTCTTCCCTAAAATCGCTTGACAAAAACCTTTGTAATTTAATGTTAGGCATCCTCTAGTAGACCTCTACAAAGATTACTCATTATGTTCTGGGGTCAAAGTTAGCCCCACCATAGGGGTAACTTGGTCTTGCATAGACTTATATAGGATACATTTTCTTATGGAAAACACAAAACCTTTAACATAAATATTTATTGGATGGATAGGTTCTTCCCACCCACTGCAGGGGACCTCCTGTGCTTTTTATGAATGACTAGCCCCTTCCCACCTTTCCCCCGCTTTGTTTGATTGCCCGTTTTCAGGTGAGCAACTCAGGACCATCTTGGCCCTGTTGTTATGATTTCATTTAGCAGAATGTTTTACACCCACGATATTTAAGTGTTTTTATATGTTTTCTTAACAGTTACACAAGGTATTATAATACCAATTTTAAAATCTACGTATATGTCCCTGTTTCCGACAAATAAAACAGACGAGTGTTGCTGTTGCTCCATTGTACTCTTCTTTTAGTTTTTAAGTCGATCATTAAAGTTATCCATCATCGAATAAAATTACCGTTTCATCACTGGTCAATCGATTAAGCACATTTCTACTTGTTTACGTCAGACGGTATACATAATCAATTAGAATTATATTCATGGTACAGATAAGTATGTTATACGATGAATAAAAACACACATTTTCAGAAGAATTGCATTCAATATATTTAGATTGCTCTTGTCATATTATAAAAATGGTAATTATTAGTATTACAGTTTTTAAAACTATCTTTTCAGTTGAAAAATGCAGGTATTGTAGAGATGGCTTCTGGAATTTCTGTTGGCCATGAAAATAGTGAATGTGAACCAGACTGGAAACTGAAAAGAATTAATGACATTTGGTTTCTGGACGTTTGTGGTAAACTAAAACGACTTAGTATACTCAGCAAAGCAAAAAACGTCCATTTAGAAGACAAACTTATTTTTGCTGATGACATTATATATCAACTCTGTGTGAATAATGACGGCGATGTTCTGGTTTCTAAAGTTGAAGACGTAAAGGAAGAAATCGTTACTGCTTCATGCATGGTCAATGCTAGCATTTCTACACCCGATATACCGACATTGTATAAAAGAAAATCAAATGTTAGAAGAGCAAGGAGTTGTGAAGATATTGCTAACAATATTCATTTGTCAAATACAGCCTCAGACCTTGGAAGCATTAATGAGGAAGGTACGTATTGTTAGATTTATAAAGGGGAGCGCTCTAGATTTCACGTTTCGTTAAGTTTAGGTTATAAATCTGTACTAAACCTAATTAGTGAAGTTCAAATTTTATTTTGTAAAGCCTTTATTAAAACATACTTTTGATCAGTAACTTTTCAAAGCCAGAATTTGTTTTTTGCAGCTATTTCTTGATGGGTCAAACAGGTCATGACAGCCCTCATTACTTTCAGTTGCGTTCAATTGCTCTTAACTACAAGGCCAATGAAAAAATGTTCAAGTACAGCACACTTGGGCATCCTATATCAAGTTTTCTTGATGGCAAGTTCGTAAACTGACCATGGGATAATCAACTGACTGTATGAATATCGTCTGGTTAGTAAGAGACCCTTGACATGGGCTAGTGTTAACTTTAATTTCTTCAACGACGAAATAAAACAAAAAGTCAAAGTTAGCCAAACTTAGAATTAGAATCAACATGCAAAACTTTTCACGTGGTTATAATGTTACGGATGCTATGCCAGAAACGGAAAATGTTTATAAGTCTTGATCATGATCGCCAAAATTGAAGTTGAAATGTACAAGCAAAATTATGAATATAGTTCAAATTTCGTAACTGTAGCCTAAAAAAAGGATGTTAGTCAATGTTAAGTTCATTGAATGTTGAAGCTGCATTTTTCATGTAAAACTGTGAAATTCAATATAATGCGTCAAAATACACAAAAATACTTTAGAAACAAACATTAGGTCAAGAACAGCCATGCAAAAGATGAAATTTGCGTACAAAATTACAGATGTAGTTTAAATAAAAATATTACTGCTACAAAAGCAGAAAAGTTGGTCAGAAGGACAAGGTCAAAGTCATTTCAACGAAAAATCACATGAAGTGCAAGGAAAAAGGTAACTTGGTGATCTTGATGATTCATTTTGAAAATATCTAGAAAATTTTTAGTTTTTCCATAAATGTCTAAAATGTATTATTGACCCCTTTGACGGGTCCATTTTTGACCCGGGGGCTACGATTTTTCTCTTATTGGCACAGATCCGTTAAACATCTAAGCTCTATTTGTAACGCTTTGCGAGAAAAAAACAACACGAATTTAACAAATGAAGTTTCTTATACATCAGGGTGAGGCAGTTTCTTACCATAGGACTTTTGTGGATAAAAACTTACAATGCCACACCCTATCTTAACTCTGGCCTTTTAATTTCTTGCTTAAGTCTCTGTGAAAATAAGTGACCACTGGGACGAGGCCAATTGGTTAATATTTAAATAAACATAGCAGGTTTGTACTAAATAATGCTACACACGAAAAATCTAGACTTTTAGGCCTGCTTATTTACCGATGTAGATATGAGAATTTTCCTCTTTTTGACTTTGTTAAAAACAGTGACCATCGTACGGAGCCAATACTGACCACAAAGACATAACATTTCCATTCAAGCAGCCAAAACAGTCAAAGTACTATATAGAACACATTTTTTGAAGAACTTTGGTAGATATTTATAGCAGGGAAATCCATATTTTTTCATCAACTTTTGCCATGTGGTTTCAGAAGAAATGCTGTTTGAAGTAAGGGACAATGGAAAACGATAATTGTGATCATAATGGTGTATCAGAGGTAGAGTACGGCACTTCTACCTTTGCCTCTCAGTTAGCTTTTTTATGGCGACGTGGAAGAGGGTCCGCTTAGTAATCAAAGGGACCTGAGTTCAAAACCAGCTCGGGGCAGGTGCATTTTCCGGGTTACCTTTGGAGCCCAGCGTAAATAACTCCTGAACCAAAACCATTTTTAAAATGTCTTGCGAAAGTAATAAAGGTCATTCCAAATTTGACTTTTTATCTATTACCTGTTTAAAATCAAGTGGTCAGTCAACGCTACAAATCAAGAAATTTCTTTACTTAAAAGTGCATTATTTGGTCTAAATATTATTGTGCCTTAATTCTTAAATAAAGAAATATATACCTTTTACGGTGATAGATTTGCTAACATATATATTCAAGGACAAAATTCTCCAGAATACAAAGTTGACCCATAGGCAGAACAGATGTCACGCAAACATTCTCTGTATATTGACCTTTTATTCCTCCAATTCTGAATAGCATAAAGAGCCGATATTGTGTATCAAGCTATCTATATGAAACAGAATGAGGAATAGATTGCACAATGAGTGTAACTGGACATACAAGCAAATAAAGTGACACAGAAAACGTATCCAAATTACGATAATGTAAAAAAATATAACTTCTTCTTTGAAACAAGTTTTAGCACGTTTTAAAGTTTCCAAATCAGCAATGTCGTCGAGAGCTTTAAACAATTCTCTTGTTAATGTTGTATGATATGTAATTTAAACAAAACACTTAAAGACTAAGGATAGCAAAAACATTAGTTGTTTTTCTTGATCAAAGTATATTGTAATGTATTTGGTGAAGAAACAATTCCAACCCATTCCGTGACCTAGATAATATCACCAAAAATATGATGTGATCAGTACAACATTTATGGGTTAAATTTTGAAACCCATCGATAAATATAATTCGAAAAGTTTCTGAAACAGATTAATATAATTCTTCAGATTTCTGCCTAACGAATACCGCAAAACATGTGTTAAGTTTGATACATATCCTGTTACTATATTCTTTTAATTAAAACACTTTTATTTAAGTAATGTATCGATGGTTTATAAAAGAAAAAAGTATTTTGACACATTTTGTAAGCTTGATATGATTTGAATAAAGAAATATTATAAGGTCTACTCAATTTATTTTATTAAACTGCATTGCAGTCAATGAAGTATCAAATCAGATAGCTTGCCCAAAGTTGCAAGGCATATTTTAAGTTTTATACCAAAACGTTTAACCTACAGTTGTTATAAAACACCGACATTTTTTTACGATATGTTGCCATTCATATTAGAACAATTGTCTTAATATGTCTTAATATTGTTGTCTGAAGTTTATTTTATATCAAATGACATTTATTTTCAAGGAAAGCACGGTCTATGTGCAACCCTGGTGCTCCATTGTACATAAAAGTGGTACCTTAGAGAACAAGAGACCATCATGAAAACTACCTTGGCTCAAAACATTATTCTTGAAACGAAACACTCTGTGAAATAGCTTTAAAAAAACAAAAACAAACAAATGTTCTAAAATTCAAGGTGCCGTCATAGAAGAAGCTTGGGGCATTTCGAATGTATAGAACAAAAAAAATCTTGTACAACAAATTTAAAAGTTAGTATTCACATCTTTATCAATGATCAAATTTAAAGTTGGTATTCACATCTTTATCAATGATCCCATAACCTATACATTCGGATAAGGAGCCAACCTAGTTGGAAGAGCCTATAACATTTATTAATATTTTTAGCATTAATTTCAGCTCTCAGTGACAGCTTGTTAGAGCTGCACATTAAGAAAAATAGCTAACTAAGACATATGAAAACCAACTATGTTATGGGTGTTTTCGCTGGCAGACTCGAGTATTATTCTGGCTGTGCAACTTGGTAAGGAGGTACTAAATATGTATTGAGCTAAGTGGTCCTCGAAATAAATTGAAAAGGCAAACAAGTTATTTCGTCATTCTTGTTATCAACATGCTTTTAACAAACCTCAGTTTTTATATGATCGTAACAAAAATATTCTTGATATTAAATGTTACTGCTATGTGATAAAACGGTGCGACAGAATTGTGGAAAAACTTGATTGCTGAAATGTAAAATAGTAACATTTACTAGTTGTATGTTCTATTTACAATTTTGTTATGTTTAAGCTCCATTTAGGCCTAATATCAAAATCGTATTACGCTATTATCTTTGGTAATCCTTAGCAATTGCAGACAGTCTTGCTTACCCTAGAAATCAATACTCTTCTGTAGGCTCATTAAGTAAAAACAACCTTTAATTTAGATAGGTTTGTTTTGCATTTGTTTGGTACAGAATGTCTTCATCTGGTTGTAAATCTTTATGCTTTGAAAGGGTGCTGCCTGTTTATGGTTTACTACTTTCATTGGACTTTATTTGATAATCTTTTGCAAATTCACTTAAGTCGTGTTAAATTTGTGTTTACTAGCTGTATTCACATTTTGTGTTCAGAATAAAGACAAATGCGTTTTGATCTTTACAAATGTTAACTTGTTTGCATATTACATATTGTCTAGAATGTGAATTGTGTAATATGAGACATTGTATTCAGACCTACCTGTTTCATACTTTTTTATTATATATTTAAAGATTAAATTTTCAAATACTACTTGCGTTTTTGTTTAAGAAATATAAATAAATGATGTGAAAGATACAAAGCTTATTTAAAAGAGAAATATTGCAACCATAAACATTCCCTTGAATTTACGATTATGACAGGTTAATATGTTTACCATCAATGGACAGCTTATTAACAGTTGTTGGGCACAATCCAAGATATTTGAGTGAGCACAGCGCTATCAAATTTCTCAAGGACACGACGAGACAAAACGCATAGAGTAGTGAATGAAAAGATCTATTAAAAATATCCATGTCCTATTTCCAGATATTCTGGATTTGCACACAACTGGACAACTGGAAAGAAATGACAGACTAAACGATATGCCCCCTTTAGTTGTGCATGTAAATGTGTTATACAGCGCAATTACTTTTTGTGCAGTCTGTTTTCATATTTCCATTGTATCGTATTCATATCAATCAAAATGGATATTAGAAAATGTTTTTATGCTGGAAAAAAGTCTTGTTACATAATGCTTTATGCATTTATGAACTGAAAAATGTTAACTTTTATGTATTAAAATTTTTAAGTACGTTTATTTTTATGACCCATTTAGAAAATATCATCGATAAAGAATTAACATTACCTACTTTTAGAGGATGGTATTTGAACCCAACCTTTTTTTATCGTGGTTAGGGATGTCTTAATCTACTAGAAAGTATTCATAAGCCGTTAATCTATTGAATAATAATTTACAATGAGCTTCAAAATAAAACAACAACAACAACAAAACCCTTTGTAACATGATGTAATTTTATGTCCTTATTGTTTAGATTCTACACAATTTAGAAGCAACAGCGATGATTCACTCAATAGTTCGAATGAAGATGAGTTCTTAGACAAATGTCACGAAGATTTAGCTGCTGGTAGTAATGAAAGTTATACAATTATTTTTAGATTTTTTTTTATAAAACATTTTCATACTCCTGTCAGTTAGATATTAACCTCAAATGGAAAATAAGATATACAATTTTCAAAGGAATTTTTAATTTTAAAACATGCTGATTATGAGCAGTATTATAACTTTAAAACTTGTTTTATAATGTTTTAATTGATCTATGAATAAATTTAAGCTATCTTTTCCTCTACTTCTTGATAGTGTAGTCTTTGACTGTGTTCTTTTCCGTATATTCATTTTTCACTAATTTTTTGGTAATCCTGAAATAAGTTTTTGCACGTTTACACCACACCAAGCTAATTATATATTTTGGGTAATCGTATGATATCATGAATGGTTTTCTTGTTAAAATCTTTTACGTATGACTTTTAAGCCGCGTTGCTTCGGAAAAACGTTTATGGAATTCATTATAAAATATAACGGAACTTCTTGAATATTATAAAATTGTATCTGTCTTACTCTTTAGATCCTACAACACCAAACGAGAACATTGGAAGTGATGTTTCACTTCTATGTCGGGATGGAAAACAGCGCTTAGAGAAGAGTCACAGAGATATTATATTCGACGAAGGTAATGAGATTTCATAGATATGTCTAAATTCATAACTTTTCGTAGAATACACTAGAATATACAAACGCAAAACTGTTAATTACTAGCGCTGAATGGTAGATGTTTGAATTGAAATAAAAATGAGACTTTTTGTATTAACGACTTCATATACTAGAATTATTTTCTCCACATTTATACAACAATAAGAAATTATCATTTTGTACATAGTCATCTGATATAACAATTTTTTCATGAAATTAGAAGACATAATCATTAGCCAAGTGGCTACAGGAAGATAGTTTACGGAACTTTCAGTTAAATTCAACGGTTGCCTCTCTTTAAACTGTTTTAATTGTGTATGTTTTTATCTTGAGATTCTACAATTGCAAACTTGAAAAGTGATGTTCCACACCTGTATCAGGATGAAGATGAGTCCCCAGAGAAGGGTCACAAAGTTTTATACGACAGAGGTAATGTGCTGTTTCAGACATCTCTCAAATAATAAAATTTTAATTAACACACGTATAATTCATTTTAAGCCGACTTTGGTGCAGGATTTTTCAAACCCTTATAAATCAGTAATAACAATCAAATACATAGGCAAACCTTATAAAACAACTTGTAGTTTTAAAGTTATAATACTGCTCATAATCGTCATAAAAATAAACACTATAAGAAATGTAAAATGCTTAAAAAATATCACCAACATCCTAAGTTAGCGGTTATTTTACGTGGATGGCAAGATATGCTTAAGATACATCAGACATCAGAATTAAATTTTCATAAAAATTATCTGGACCCACCTGTCTTAATTTGCTTCGGACAATGCCAAAAGCACTTTGCTAATATCCGTATAACAAGTCATCAATGTCACAGGATCAGTTTTGAACACTTGACATAGATAAAAATAGCCGATCAATCAAAACGTTAATTAATTCAACAAAATGTATTGGGAAACGGTGTGGTCAAATCCTTTACAATACTGAGAAAAAGCTGTAAAAAGTACAGCCAATCGAGAATACTTTTCGGCACTAAATTTATCAAGTCGTGTAAATGAGATGTTGTTTCTAAAAGTAACTTACATATGTAAATTAGCATCTTTCGACTTAATCCAACCATTGGCGGAGAGGTTACAGAACACGAATGTAGGTGATTTTAAATCCACTGACATCCACAAACATTGTCAAGTTAAAAGTGAAAATAAACGGCAAAGTTTCTTTTAACAAGTTATCTAAACATTGATGTGAATATTTACATAAATTGGCGATAGTATTATATTTGCATTATTGGGCGGTATTATAACTTTAAATTCAAGCGTTGCAGTTGCGAGCGAGGTTTTCCTTAATGAGGAAAACGAACCTAAGGTGTTAAATTCCTAATGCTTTACCTCCACTCTGAAGAGCATTCAGTTCTATTAATTTGTGTAAGATTGAGACATTTTCCCTGAAGGACATGGTTCAAACCATTTCTCTAGTTTTTTGCAGTTTTACATTGTTTTGGTTTAACAACAATAACTTTTATAGAATTTTAATTCTGTTTCTTCGGTTTAGCACGGCTTTTCAACATGGTAAATTGATGAAAATTGAGTATCTGTAATGTCGGTTATCAATTTCTTCAAAACTAGACTGTAAATTGCTTTTGATATTTTGCCTATTTGTACAGAATAGTATACAAATAAAAATAATTTTAAACCAATTTGAAGCCCCGAAGATTTATGCTTACGTAGATAACATCCCTATCATAATG
The DNA here is from genome assembly GCA_012932295.1 of Cyclina sinensis. Classification (NCBI taxonomy): domain Eukaryota; kingdom Metazoa; phylum Mollusca; class Bivalvia; order Venerida; family Veneridae; genus Cyclina; species Cyclina sinensis. Next base: position 52,630,451 of record JAAONU010000012.1, on the reverse strand, counting down.
AAGTTGTTGGGGAAAATTCGTGCCAAGTTTTCTTATTTCGTTTCTTCTCACTTTCGGCTTTTCATTTTTTTGTTTGCAGTCAGTAGGTCTTCTAAACCTTTGAAACCCATTAAGTCGGTTGAGGTTTAAAATGAATATTAATCATTTCTTAAAAACTTTATGGTAAATGTGTCTTTTATGTTCCATATTTTGTAAGAGAAAGGCATATTTCTTAAGAAAGCTCAATTCAATGAGGGCTGACAAAATCTTTCGTAGTATTCTAATACCTTAAGTTAGTCTCTAGTTACCTGCCTAACTCTCGTCATAAATAGTTTGCTTCACAGTGTGTCGATGCTCTTTGATGATGTTTCTAGCATAAATCTGAACCGTGCTTGCTAAAATATTTTAATCGGTACAGGACTATATTTGCATTGTCATCTAGCAAGAAAGCATCTTGTCTTAAACCCACTAATATCAAAAGAACAACAAAAACAACATTTGAATAAACTTGAGTTCTTAAACCCACTGATATTAAAATGATACATATATTTAACATTAACAAAAAGCACGTTTGAATAAAGAGTTCAAATCTTGCTGTAGTGTGTACGATGTGGATCATTAGCTCACATATTAATTATCCCAAGCCTTTCCTACAATTTAGATAGAGGGGCTTAGTGAGATACTATTTGTACTTTTTTCCTGAGGTTATAACGCATGTAAGAAACTTTGAACTTAGACCATGCACTTATTTCTGTTTTTTGTTAAAACTTGCAATAATATTTTCTGTGAAAAAAGACTTGATGGGAAAATTCATTGAAACTAGAAAAGAAACAACAACAACAAAAATATCAATGAAAAAACAAACATTATAAACCATAATGCATTTTCTACCTATCAAATTAAAATTGGTTTTTAATAGTAGCCATTAAGACAGTTATGACATATATTGAAAACACTGTAAGCTATCTGATCATTTTTTTTACCCCTTTAGAGAGATAGTTTAAAGAAATCGTAGTCTTTGCCACGATCTCTCCCTCTATTTGAGGCACATAAGTAAAAACTTGGTAAGTCAAAATAAATATGCAAAGCGAGACCAATATTAATTTTACGTAATCTTTTGCTTTTGGTTACGTGTTTTTTTGGTTTTACTGGGGTTAAACGCCAGCTTAACAGCTGAGGTCATATCCTGGCGGTCAGTCCACCTAACCAGTGTTCCTGTGTATCCAATCAGTTTACAAATCAATTTCTCCGTAAGTGACTGACTACTTCCTCGCTTGCTTCAGAGGTGAGGAACAAATGACCTATAGACGCATTGTCTGATACCAGTTACTAAGGAGAATATTTTGCTGGCCCTGATGGGGATTGAACCAGGATGCTCTACCGATTGAGCTAGCCTGACCTGTTTGAATTTAAATATGTGAATAATGAAGTGAATTTCTTTTACCTATCATACTTAAAATCACAAAATAACCTCTATAATAGTAACTGTCTGTCTTTCTTTTCTTTATTTACGTAAAGATCGGTCTCAATATCTCTGTGCTCATAAATTCGATTATAATTTTCATGTCACACAAACCCTGTTTCAACAATGTCTATCAAAGTTATTATTCATCTAGAATTGACTGACATTTTTATGACATAATTCCCTGTGTTTAAACCATGTTCATCAAACCTAGGCTTCATATATTTTCCTCCTGATATACACTAAATATTATACATGTCATACCGTGTGCAAAGGAAAATTAAGCATTATCACATTGAATAATCCATTTAAGGACAAAACAAATAGATATAACTATTGAAGGTTCCGTTATACTCTTATCTTTATTTACAGCTGCGGCTAGTGTCATTAGCAAACAGTACCCAAAAGCTAAAATGAGGTCAGAGAAAGGTAGGATGCATCATAATTTTTTCTGCTTCTACTTTCATACCCAATGCTTTTGTATTAAGGAGTTTATTTTCAAACTCTTTTTCCAAGAGTAATGAACATTTTACTGCGGGGGATATAAACAAACGGATTTGCTTGCCATTTTACTGACAATCTTAAACTACAGAATGTAATCATCACCGACAGGGCAGTTTTAATGATTCCTTGTTTTGGTCAAACGTATTCAAATAAATCACGAAATAAATTGCATGGAACATTTCCTCAATAATTTCACTTCAAAACAATTTAACATCAGTAAGAAATATTTGTACGCAAGAAAAGGCAGCTCTGAATATCTAACAATTACAAAGATTTAATGCCACGCGACGCCAAAATCCACAACGCACACCATACTGGAAGTCTATTGTTCAAAGTTGCCAAAGAATGACACTAGTTTCTGTTTAACAACTGTGTTACTATCCTAGCCTTAAAACTTTTTACAGGAGGAGTAGGACGAATTTTTCAACTGTTAACAAAAGTTGTAAAAGGGACACCAGACAGAAGCCAGGTACGTATTTCCCGAATGGTGCTAAGTGACAACTCCATAAAGAACTTGTTAAAGTCAAAACATTGGAAGCGCCCAAATCGTTTATATACAATATTTGTTTACTAATATTACACACTTATCTAAAGTTTTTGTTTTAACAGGCAGAGTTTAGTAAAAATATGCAACCCTAGTAATACAACACAGAGAAACTGCAACAGGAAATTGCAATAAGAAGGCGACAAATACTGAAATAGAGCTGTATAAATCGACATATTTATTGAACATTTACATACACAAATATGAAAGAAGAAATACAAAATATGTTTGGTCTTTTGTGCACGTACATAGGACAATTATTTATTTTTCTCAAGATAACTTTAAAGGATTATATAGTCCTTTTGAGTCTTCAAATTGTACCCTTGTTATACATACAAATTTTCAATCATCTGTAACGAAGCACAATAGAGTAAACTACTGCTTACATGTATAAAACATCAAAGGCTTTTACTCTCAGAAAGAAGAAACAAATCACTATGACTCGGTAGATACCAGAACTGAACAAGAAGTAGAAAACAATACGAGCGAAGTAAGAAACGATCATCCTTATAAGGATGTTGGCATACTTCAGAATGCTGGTGGTAATTATATTTGATTTATTATCTCGTAGCTGATAAAACGTGTTACTTTTGAATCTGTCTTTTTATTCAGAATATTATTATGGGGTTCACTGGACCAATGGTGAAGCTAATAGGGGCCTGTACGGTTTCCTATCAATATTAAAAACACAACTTAACCAATGACTCTCAAATTAGATGTTTGGTATGATGAGAATCTGACTTTTTTACCTTAGGTTTACCTTAGGCTTGAACATTGCTCAGGATCACAAGGGCTTGCACTTAGGAAACGGTTTCCGTTAAAATAACGTAGCATAGCAATACTTGTAGCTAGGTTGACATAACAAGAAGAAGACCTTGATGGCTTTTATGCCTACTGGATCACACATTCACTGCATTCTGATAATGATTTCAGATAAAAAAAGATGTTTTTATGATGAAAAACTAACTCCATTTAGACACATTTGGTCTGCATTTTGAAAATGATCAATAAACTTGGAACAACTTAATCCTTCCTTACTCTGAAAACCGTAATATTTTAAAGGGTGATTAAACATGGTACGTAGATTAAATAGTTCACGCCCATTTTGTCAAATGTTAAGTTCATACATGTTCACTTACATGAAAAAGTCAAAGATGCAAGGTTTGGGCCTACATTTTTCTCTAAAATCTCGTGTTTCTGAAATATCAGTATGTTATTGCAATAAGGATCAAGTATCTTCGAATCTATCAGCAAATCTATTAAACGTTTATTTGATTTGCAGATTTATTTTACACAGTTATATCTGTTAAAAAGAAAACCATTTCCATTGAATAATGAATTATATTTTTATAATTGTTAGAGAAAAAATAGAAGCTATATTGATCATCAATGTGTGTAATATATGGGCAGAATTCGGAAGCACTACTTACACAATTCTTCATACACCTACATGATCAAGCCTTCACGACATTCAACACATGAAGTTTGAATGTTGTACTTCTGTGGCATTTGAGATGCGAATTTTCGACGTGTGTAAATTGACACAACACAGGACATTTGACAATCAAAGTTTGAATTAAGATACTTGCATAAATCTAGTTCCTGGTCGTTGTTTTTATGTTGTTATGTTCGTAAAAAGAATTTGTTTTACTTTTATTATTTATTATAGTCCAGAACTGCAAGTACATCATGGTAGTTATGAGAAACATAATTTTGAGTGATTCAACCTGCAAAAAAGGTGAAAATATTTATGACACCAAATATCGGGGTATGTATTTGTGCGATATCTTTTTCTTCAGAAACCGTAAAAGTTCATGCATTGTTTGACTTCCATGAAAACTACCCTAACAGTGTCAGATTCTCAAGAGGAGACAAGTTGGAAGTGAATGAAATTTCCATGTACGTATCAACGTTATAATAAACAACAATATTGATATATGCAATTTTATCTATCTTTACCGGTTTTGGGTTTTAAAGTAATTTTATTAGTACACGAAAGGTTAACAATAAATTATTTATTTAAGGAGCAAATTAGACGTTCCTGAATGTAAGTTGATTGCTTTTTGACACCAATGCTGAAATTATTAATATAGGAGGCACAAAGACACGGGTATACTATATATGATTCATAAATTTGAAACATCTCAAACTAAGATATATTTTACAAACCAGCAGTGCCACGTTTTAGTACTTGCTAACAATTTTATTTTCAAAATAAACCATAAAATCTACATTGACTTATGTATTAGCCGGAGCGGCTAGCTCAATCGGTAGAGGATCGGATTGTCAATCTTGACGATCCCGATTCGATCCCCATCAGGACCTTTAAAATTTCTCTGTGATAATTGATCTCAGACAATGCTTCTATAGGCAATTTGTGCCTCACCTCTGAAGCAAGTGCGGGAGTAGTCAGTCACATGGAGATAAATTTGTTACTAAACTGGTTGGATACTCAAGAATACTGGTTAGGTGGACTGACCGCCGGGATATGACCTTGACAGTTAAAAATGGCGTTTTACTCCAATTAACCAAACCAAACAAAACTAATGTAAAAAGTAAATGTAAAACAGAATGCGTGTTTGTTTGGTTTTAGTATAGACCCATGGTGAGTTTAAATGATTTAAATAACTTTAAATGATATCTGCTACTAAATAAAGTTCATGAAACTTGGAGGGGATGATCTATCAGGGCTATTCAGTGATAATTTCCTTGCTTGTAAATGCCTCTTTGCTAAGGAAACTAGAAAGGAAAACTTTAATATTTTAAAATTTCTTTTGCCGAAGAAAATTATTTAGAAAAAACGGCATTGGACATTTTCTTGTGAATATAGAACATGATAAGTCTATTTATGATCTAGTTAAGGTCATTGCTTCCTCACACAAAGTCATGTGCTTTTCATATACATATATAGAATCATTTAGACTCCCTCCTTTCCTTTCCTTTCCTTTCAAAAGGCATTATTCTCAAAACTTTGTTTAAAGCATACTTAAGCTCTGGCAAGACTAAAGGGTCATTTAAGACCCTTTTCAAAAGGCATACGTTTTACATAGAAATGAAAATGAATAAACCTTGCATGAAATCACTATGCAAAAACTTTGAAATATGTTATTTTAGCATTGTCCAGCGAACTTCTGGTAAGATTGTTCAAACATCAACTCTTATTATAAATGTTTTACAAAAAATGTAAACAAATAAACCGTTATATATCTTCTTACCCGAAATCACTGTATCAGAAAGTCTAAAATTTGTTTTACTAATATTTTCAAGCAAACATCTGCCATGATTGTTCAACAGTTGACGTTTTTATTACTATCACTGTCCAGATGGTCTTGATTACTTAGATACATATATAAAACACACACGCACCACGCACCCTCCGACACACACACACACACACACACACACACATACGCACAGTCCGACAGCTTTGACATTTGTTATTGAAAGTGACTATTTCTAACATTTCTACTCCAAGATACAAGGCCATAATATTTACATTGTCTAGGGAGCTCCTATATAAACAGTGCACCTTGAGTCATTTTAGTCCTACCATTTGGTCATATGTTTTTTTAAACCTTTTAAAATCTTCTTACTCAAAACTACAAAATACAAGGCTCCGTGAACCCGAATTATGCCTTTTAAACAAATAGCAATTCTTTTATCCGCATCAGTAAATGATGTGGTATAGTTTTTCTAATTTAACGGTGAACCTCTACCGAGTTTAGATATTTTACGTGTGGTAACATGTGCGTGTAATTATGTTTGGAAATAAGTTTTTTTTCTTCTTCTTTTTTTTCATTTTTTAATTTGAGTTTTCATTAGCCTTACACGGGTGGTCAAAGGTTTTGGTGCAATGTTGTTTTAAGCAGTTGTACAAAGGTGATCAATTCACAGCCGTCAATGCCGCTTTTTTTAGTTTTTAATTATCAAGGTCTTGTTTTTTAGGTCTGTGGTAAGTGATACCTGGTGGTTGGCAAAACACTTGAAGACAGGACAAGAAGGTTATATTCCGAATACCTATTTCGCAAAAGACGAGTATGCAAATTCTATATTTTCATATTGTATAATAAATTAAGAATCGTAAGTTGTAGCCTTTTAAATAGCAGTTACAGTAGCATGAAAACTTAGACAAGTATGTTATACTGTAAACCAAGAAATGTTTTCGCGCATTTTAAGTTAGCGACTTTCGCGTATCATTTTCTCACGAATTTAAACAGCCGCCTAAAAGCATTAACTTTAGAAATGTGAAATTTTCTAGCTTAAGTAAAATGACTCATAGGAGTAAAGAAAAGTTTTATATGCAATAAAACAACGTTATATTGTTTTACTTGCAATTGGTTACATATAATAAACCATATTGATTTTTTTTATTGTTTAGTTTTTGTTAGTTTTTGATTTTTTATTGGGGTTTAACGCCAGTTATAATTCAGCAAACTTTTTTCCTCACGATAGTCTTTGATTTCTGTTTTAACGAGTGTTTTAGAATGTCATGTCTTAAAATCATGGTGTGTTACATTCAAGGAAAATTTGACGATCATTTCTTGCCATTACATTGTGTAACGACTTTAGTTTTCAAAACTATGTCCCCTCAAAACCATAACCTGTATGAAAAAAAATAAAACAAGAAATATTGTATCAGCAAAACTTATTTGGTTTACAGTAATTAATTTATACTTTTACTTATACTAAACAAAGCATACCTGATAATGTAGCTGCCATTTGGTTCATCGGCTTTGAATTTTTATAGATTAACAGCAATCTGAATAAACTTCACAATCTCAATACGGTTTGATCTAAAGACGAAATTTTCATTTCTATCTTCATGATAACCTGAAAACTCCACCACTGTTATTTATATCCCAGTCAATTACACTGCAGATTTTTACGCATCTCATTTACATGTACACACGTCGTGTTCACATATCGTGTGAACTTCTCTAGCATAACAATGTAAATTATCAGAGATGGAAAGTGCTTAGATATTTATGTATAGCAAGTGAGCAGTAGCAGTACGCAGCAGTAGAAAAATGTGAATTTGGCAGTAGCAGTAACAGCAGTAGCAGTAAACAAAACGTGAAGTTGGCAGTAGCAGTAACAGAAGTAGCAGTAAACAAAATTTGAAGTTGGCAGTAGCAGTAACAGCAGTAGCAGTAAAGAAAACGCGAAGAAATTGGCTCTAGCAGTAACAGCAGTAGCAGTAAAGTAAACGTGAAGTTGGCAGTAGCAGTAACAGCAGTAGCGGTAAAAAAACGTGAAGTTGGCAGTAGCAGTAACAGCAGTAGCAGTAAACGAAACGTAAAGTTAGCAGTAGCAGTAAAAGCAGTAGCAGTATACAAAACGTGAAGTTGGCAGTAGCAGTAACAGCAGTAGCAGTAAAGAAAACGCGAAGAAATTGGCTCTAGCAGTAACAGCAGTAGCAGTAGGCAAAACGTGAAGCTGGCAGTAGCAGTAACAGCAGTAGCAGTCAACAAAATGTGAAGCTGGCAGAAGCAGTAACAGCAGTAGCAGTAAGAAAGTCTTAAAAGTCAAGAAAGTTTCAAAGAAAATAAAACAAGATAAACGTCAACATACCCTCCCGAGTATTTTGCGTAGGTCTGCGACTGTTTCTGACACTCTTGCAAATTTTCATGAATTTTGGTGACAATCGGAAAAATGTAATTTTTAATGTCTAGGGATCCTCCCATGTCGATTTTACCGGTCTGCGACTGTTTCTGACATTCTCAAAGACTTTCAGGAATTTTGGTGCCAATCGGGAAAATGTTATTTTTAATGTATAGGGGCCCTCCCGTGTCGATTTTACCGGTCTGCGACTGTTTCTGACACTCTCGAAGACTTTCAGGCATTTTGGTGCCGCTTGGGAAAATGTCATTTTTAATATCTAGGGACCCTCCCAAGTCGATTTAGCCGGTATGCGACTGTTTCTGACACTCTCGCAGTCTTTCAGGTATTTTGGTGCCAATCGGGAAAATGTCATTTTTAATGTCTAGGGACCCTCCCGTTTCGATTTTATCGGTCTGTGACTGTTTCTGACACTCTCGCAGACTTTCAGGAATTTTGGTGCCAAAAGGGAAAATGTCATTTTTTAGGTCTAGCCATCTTCCCGGGTCAATTTTACCGGTCTGCAACTGTTTCTGACCCTCTCGTAGACTTTCAAGAATGTTGGTGCCAAAATCGGGAAAATGTCAGGTTTGATATTAAGAGACCCTCCGGTGTCCATTGTTGCGGTCTGCTCCTGTTTCTGACATTATTGCAAACTTTCAAGAATTTGGTGCCAATCTAGAAAGTCTAGCGACCATCCCGTTCGATTGCACCGGTCTGTGACTGTTTCAAACACTCTCGCAGACTTTCATAGTTTCCTACTGCTACTGCTGTTACTGCTACTGCCAACTTCACGTTTTGCCTACTGCTACTGTTGTTACTGCTACTGCCAACTTCACGTTTTGCTTACTGCTACTGCTGTTACTGCTACTGCCAACTTCACGTTTTGCCTACTGCTACTGCTGTTACTGCTACTGCCAACTCAACGTTTTGCCTACTGCTACTGCTGTTACTGCTACTGCCAACTTCACGATTTGCTTACTGCTACTGCTGTTACTGCTACTGCCAACTTCACGTTTGATTTAATTTCTACTGCCAACTGCTACTGCGTACTGCTACTGCCAACCTTCTATTAGTTAGATATTTTGAAATATATACTTTTCTCCATAATTATTAATCTCATTTTTTTGGAAGAGTTTGACACAAAAAAAAATACTCTGAGTTCAGTGACAGTTTATTTGTGGCAAATAATTGGTTGTGATCACAGTTATGTAAATATATGTTCACAAGTTGAACGTACGCTACCTTGATTTCCAGAAGGGTGGACAAGTTGCTCTGATTGGCTGATGGATAGGTAGGTCATGAGAAGGTGACCTTCTATTTGTCATCCTTAGATCCTAGCGTAAAAACTTTTAGGATATAAGTTTAACCAGATTGGGAATAGCACAATTTTATCAGATGACATAATGTCAGCTCTGATTCATCTGCAAACAAAGATAAGAAGTTCTGTTAATGAATTATAATCTGCAAATAGATACCAATTTGGCTTTTATGTAATTTTGTGGTTGAAATGTCTCAGGTGAGCGTACAGTCAGACCTTACAATAATTCTAAAAGGAAAACTAAATTCACGAAACTTGTAATTTTTATAGGTAGCAATTTAAGTTAAAGAAATTATGTTCAGGCTTTGATTTTATTTTTTCGTATTGTTCTTTGAAATTGCAATGCTGAGATAATCAAGAATTTCCAAGTTAGTATAAGAAATGATGGTGAGCAGATATATTGCTGTGGTCGCGAATTGCTCTTTACGCAGCTGGTTTCTCAATTTTGCAAGAACGGAAGTTAAGTATTAAAAACGACTTTTTAACACAAAATAAAGAGGTACAGCTTACCTTGCAACTTTTGTCAATTAGTTTTGAGATAATGTGTATAAGATTTATTCTGATTAACTTTTTAAAGAAAGTTTTTAAAGATACTAGAAGTGATTTAAATAATTTCTGTTCTTTGTGTCATGAGTCTTGATTTATGAAGTAGTGGTCACATGAATTTTTAAACCCGACGCTGTTTTAGAACAAATTAAAAAGTTGTGAGGTTTAAAGTAATTTGCAAAAAGCTACAATCAAAATAAATCTTTTACGTGATTGAATTGCGTTGAACTAAGTCACAGTATGACAAATTTGTCGGTAATTTGGATAAATAAAGAAGAACGTTGTTTTCGATATGTAATTAAGTTTATAAATAACATTTTTAATTAGAAAGGGAAAAAGATAAAATAAGAGGTGTTTTATTACATTTTTCTGCACTTTTTTGTGTATCGGTAGGCCTGTTATCAAAATATATGGATTAACTCTCACTATCTGGGCACCAACCATGTATTGTTCTACTTTTCCTCTGCAGTTGGTGGTTCAACCTAGACAGAAAGAGCGTCGAAAGTTATTTGCTATTGCCTTTTAACAGAGCGGGAACTTTTCTACTAAGAGATTCAAAAGGTAGGATTTGAAACATTTCTGCACTGCTTCAGGTACTGTATATTAGTTTATTTCATTCTGACTATCTATTTGCATTGTTAATAAATTATCTTGATATGCCTCAGATTTGATATTGCTGCAGGATCTGTGAAACGTAAATCTTCATTTTATGTTATTTTAAGAGGAAATCGTGTCCCTTTTATCGCCCAATAAAATACTCATTTGATTAATGTGAAACTGGGGAATTTTTTGAAACTAAGATTTAGAAATTCATGTAGTCTGTTTTCAATCTACGCCAAATTTAAGGTCTCGTATAAGATTGCTTTAAACAATTTTATGCAATAGTTTAAGTACGAAAATAAAATGTTGCTTTTGACATTGACTGATTAGTTTCTTATTTTTATTTATATATTATCTGCCTTCTCTTCTTACATTTTATTCATATCTATTGGTTCTATTGGTTCTGTTTCATTGCTGTTTGCAATTACTTGTACTGTAAACATGAATAAGCTGTACTTGAATTCACCAAACTGGCATCTTTGCTTCGTAGCTTTTTTCATACTGCTATAAGTAAAACTAGTATGACGATATAACTGAAATTTTCAATCGGTCTTTGTTTTTATACCATCCAGACAAAAAAACCCTTAGATTTGACGGTCTTACAGATGATGAATTGTGTGAAAAAACATTTGTTCTTGAAAACAAATATCATAGAATTTGGACTGGTTTTGTGTAGGTAACTAGTAAAAGAGTTTACAGGGATTCACTTGGTCACTTTTGCACTGTCTTACGTTACATAAGTCATATAGTAGATCTATATAAGCTATCACCAATAACAATAAACAGGAGGGACATGATGGGCATTTCATCGTTCACCTGATTTCAACTGCAACTACCTTAAGCGACAATATATTCTTATTAATTTAGAATAGTGGGGACCGACTACAGACAGACAACCATGGAACCTCAAATGAGCTTAAATCTATTTCAGGCTTCAGCGACCTTTACCTTGACCCAAATGAATGGGAAAAGATCATGCAGGGAGCTATATACCAAATATATAAACTATCAGTCCGTAAATAAGGCTCTATGAAAAAAAGTAGATAAATCTCTGTTCAGCATCTTGACATCGACCCCAGTGATCTAAAATGCAATCAATGTTATATATGTAAAAAATCTATAAGATAAGGGTCTATAAGTGGGGTAAACTCCATGGGGTAAAGTAGAAAAATCTATTTTAAGTCTATTTAGTAATGTTGACCATGCAGTGAATTGCAGAGGATCCTGCAAGATGCCTGTTATGTTGATCTAATTTATTTACAAGGAGTTATGATATATACAGAGCCATACAATGTTTACTAATACCGTAGTTATTCTAATCATTGATACATAACATATACCTCCCATTTAAGTTTAAAAGAAGTCTTTTCAAGTTCAGTTGTATGCACGCTATGCAAACGTTGCGACATTCACAAAATTCCGTTATCATAAAATCATGCATTATGTATTGTTGTAAATGATACTCGAATGTACAACACCTAGTACAGTGTTCATTTGAGACTATCTTGTTACAATAAGTTTGTTACTGAACATGAATTACACTTTGTCATTTAAGTAGTATATTCATATAATATATTCATTTGTTGGAAACATTTCATTCATAAAATTAAAGGAGAAACAGACTGTCTGAAATAAAACAGGCTTTGCTGTAATCTGATAATTCACTTATCTCTTCATTTATTTACAGACAGGGATTATTGTGCCCTGTTATCCGTAACGCTCAATAACACATCACTTTTTGTAGTATGTCAGTCTATCTCGAGGTTTCTTGTTTGCTACAGGGTAATGACGCCCGGCATTAATTGTTTCTGAACCAGGCCATGAGTCTGTATTGATTTGGTTGCTGTCCTCTTTGAAAATATGGTCCGAAATTTCTGGAATTATTTCTTGCGTTACGGGTTTTGCTAATATTTTAATGGCTTGATCTGCATGTCTCCTCCATATGCTATTTTCACCAGTTTTAACTTCCAATAATCCATTAATTCTTTGAATTGTTCAGAAATGAACTGAGGTCCATTGTCGCTTATTATTTGCTTAGGTACACAAAATCTAGCAAACCAATGTCTTTAAACTTCAATAGTTTTAGTTGTTGTTGTTGAGTTCATGATCTGAACTTCAGGCTATTTTGAATGTGCGTCTACGGCGAGTAGATAGATATGTTCCATAAATGGTCCTGCGAAGTCAATATGCACACGTTCCTATGGTGCCGATGGCCATTCCCATGGATGTAGCGATGTAGCGATGCCTTTGATTGTGTTTTATTGATTGAATTGACTGACATCCTGAACACTTCTTCGTAGGCTCTTCTCTATCATTATCTAGTCCTGGATTCCAGAAATAACTTCGACTTAGCGCCTTTATACTTACTACTCCGGGGTGTCTAGCATGTAATTCTTCTAGCACTTTTCGTTGTAGCTTCGAATGAATGATAACTCTTAAACCCCATAGTAGACAATCTTGTTGAACTGTGAGTTCATTTCTGCGAATGTATTAGGGGTTTAATTGTTTATCTAATGGTTTATCTTTCCATCCTGTAAGTGTAAGATCATGCGCTTCTGACATGATAATGTCATTTCTAGTTTCATTTCGTACATCTTTAGCACTTACTGGCAGACTGTTAATTTGTGATAATAGATGTACTGTTGCAGAGTCATCATTTTCATCACATTCATCAGTTGATGAAGTTGGCAGACGTGAAAGTCTGTCCGCATTTGCATGAGCTTTTGAACTTTTGTACTGAATATCATAATCATGTCCCTGTAATTATATTTTATTACGCTGTAAACGCATGGCTGTAGTAGCAGGTATACTTCCAAAAATAGCAAGCAACGGCTGATGATCTGTGACTAAGGTGATTTTCTCCCAAATAAGTACACATGGAATTTGTGTACTCCCCAGTAAAGAGCTAGGGCTTCTTTTTCTATCTGGGAGCAATTCTTCTCTGCTGCACTCAGTGAACACTAATTAAAAGCTATCGGTCGCTCTTCGCCCGTTTCTAGAACATGCGAAATGACTACACCTAGGCCGTATGCTGACGAGTCACATACAAGTTTCAATGGCAAATAGGGGTCGTAGTGAGTCAACACAGTCTCTGAACTGATAAGTGATTTCACTGAGTAAAATGCTTGTTGTATCTGTGATGTCCAGACAAACTCAACATTTTTCTTGAGCAGTTCGTGAAGCGGGTGCAGTGCAGTAGAAATATTCGACAAGAAGTTTGAATAATAGTTCACCAGTCCTAAGAATGCATGTAAATTTTTTGTGAAATATTTTCCGGTCTGGGAGCTTTTAAAATTGCTTCAACTTTTTCGTTGGTTTTGTGCAGTCCAGCTGCGTCAATTTTATGACCACAGTACACAATTTCATTTTGAAAGAAACTACATTTTTCCTTGTTGACGGGCAAGCTGTATTCTTGCAGACGTTGTAGAACTGACTGCAGATTTTGAAAGTGTTCATCGTCTGTTGTACCGGTGATTAACATATCATCTGAAATGCAACTTGTATGAGGAATTATATGTAGGATTTGATTGATTGTGAGTTGCCAAATTGCAGGCGATGACGCTAATACAAATACAAGTGAAGCGTTGCCCTGAAGACAATGTTGCAAATATGGCATCAATACGCGGCAAAGGGTACTGATTGACCTTTAACTATGGATTGACAATGATTTTATAATCTCCACAAATTCTGACTTTGTTTGATACTTTTGGAACTGCAACTATATGCGTTGCCCAGTCGCTATGCTCGACCTTTTCAATATTTCTTCCCTTTCAAGACGATCGAATTAATTTTCTACTTTTGGCTTTAAGGCATAGGGAACTTGTATAGCTTTTAGAAAGACCAACTGAGCATCCTCCTTAAAAGTGATGTTTGCCTTCATGTCCTTTACTTTTCCAGTTTCCTCACCAAACACAAAACTATATTTGTTGAGTATTCTATCCAATTTTTGTTTCGTGCTATTTTAGGTTCTGCTTCCAAAACTTTAATTGCACCTCAGATTAGCTTGATAAACTTAAGCCATGACCAGTCAAACAATGGTGGGCTGTTATTTTTCACCACAAGCAAGTCCAAATTTTGCTGTTGATCTTCATTTTTCACTGATACATTAATTGTCCCAAGTGGCTTAATTATTTCACCAGTGTAGGTCTTGAGAGTTGTATCTGTTTTAGATTATTGTTGAAAATAATTTCTTGAATGTTTTTTTTTTTTTTGAAATTGCTGAGATCCTGTGTCAAGCTCCACAGTGTTTTCAAAACATTTTCTCTCTATAACTGGCGAAAATGTAATAACATCCGATCTCATTACCGTATTTATGCTAACAGACAATAGTTTTTCTTCAACATTTTTAACAAAACTTTGGTCTTTGTGTGAAGGTTTGCGTCGAGATTTTTTACTCAAACATGCTCGCTCGATATGCCCTTTCTTTTTACAGTGATTGCAGATGTCGTTTTTGAAGAAACATTCTTTTGAAGAATGTTTCTTTCCATTACATCTAAAAATGGTTTTGATGCTTGTTTCCTGCCATGGGCTTGTAATCGGAAACTTTCTTTTTGTTCACTTTGTTAACGGACATTGTCCTGTGTTGCTGCTGGAGCTCAAGGGCATCTTTTGAAGTTGTTTCCATAGCGGTAGCTATTTCAATAGCCTTTTGAAGTGTTAGGTCCTGCACTGATAATAACTTCTTCTGTATTTTGTCACTTTTTATTCCACAAACTAATCTCTCTCTTATTGTGTCATTGTGTGTGTCCCCAAATCTACAATGTTCTGTGAGTTTTCTCAGTTCTGCGACGTAAACTGTAATAGTCTCGCCATCCTTTTGATCACGATTATGAAGTCTGAACCGTTCAGCGATTACCAAAGGTTTTGTTGATCATTAAGAAGAGTTATTATTTCTTCATAACTTTTTGTTGCTGGTCCATCCGGCATGGTAATATTCCATAAACATGTATACGTCTTTCCACCCATAAGAGCCAACAATGCAGGAACTTTTTTGTTATTTTCTACCTCATTTACTGCAAAGTACTGACTTACACGTTCTGTGTAACTTTTCCAAGATTCTGTTAACTTATTGTATTCTCCAATGTTTCCAATTGAAAAATTTGCCATTCTGGACTTTTAATCCAAAACTGATCAAAATTTGAGTTCAGATACTTAATAATCAGTACTTTTCATGTAATTTCATAAAGCTATGATCTCTATTCAAGTTGTCTTTAAATGGATCCCATCCACGTCGCCAAAATTGTTAAGTTGTTAAACACAAGTAAGCAGATGCTAGCACTGAACTTATTTATTTACAAGGAGTTATGATATTTATAGAGCCATACAATGTATACTAATACCATAGTAATTCTAATAATTGATACATAACAATGCCTATATACCAAATATCTAAAATATCGGTGAATAAATAAAGGCTCAATGCCCAGGAGTAGAAAAGTTTCGATGACCCAAGTAGATGGGTATTTTGACCATAGATACATAATCATGGTAGACTATTTTTAGATGCAAACTAGATCTAAGCCCTAGACCCTGTGGTTGCAAAGACGATTTTCTGTTTTCTCTATATAAACTTTTTCAAAAACAAGCTTTATACGAGGAGATGAACTTTAAGGTAATTGTAGACGACGGACAATGACGACAAAAGACGGAATTCACAGATCCTTAATACACAAAACAATCTGTGTGCTCTAGTACCGAGTGTCAGATAGTTAACTGCAACTGTTTTAAGGTACGGGTTATGTGCGAAATATTTTTTTTTTCAATAAGGGTAATGTTTCAACCCTTTTGAAAGATGCATTGAATGCATTTTGTAAAATATATTGACAGTCTTGTCAGAAAGATATCATGAATCAAAGATGCATGTAAGTGTGTTGTATAGCAAAATGTAATTTTTGGTACAAGTACTGTTCTATACATCTTGATGTTCTATATACATTACCTTATTTGGTATGTTTGTGTTTTACTGCAAAAATGTTGATCACATATTGTTGCTTACATTAACAAAATGAGGAAGCCATGTTACAACTCAATTGTTAGCTTTATGCTTACTTTAGAATGGGAAGTTATTCTTACAGATTAGATTATGCATATATTTAGACATGTTTAACAATAATTATATAGTTCGTTTTATTTTCAGAAGGGAATGTGTGTGTGCTAAGTGTCAAAGGTTTTAAACCGAAAACAAACCATGTTTATGTCAATCATTATCAGATCGAATATTCAGAGGATAGCGGATTCTACATCCAGGAACAGCAAACATTTAATACAATGTTTGACCTTATACATCATTACAAATGTAAGAAATCGTATACACATTATCTGTAATTGCAATTAAGCCATAGAAAAAAAGGATTGCTGAACGTCTAAAATGTTTAAGTTCCCAGTGGGATTTGAACCCACACGATTTGAATTTGAACCCGCACCGTTCTTCACCAACCGCCAACTACCTCTGAAAATGGTTGTGCTGATATCCTGGATACAATTGTTTGCCTAACACCACACCGGTGACAGGCGTCACATGACTGTATGTACGAGGAGACGTTTTATTGCCGCCACACTCAACAAAAAGCGCTGTTGTTAAAAAATTACTCGAAATAAATGGTTTGGAATACATGTTTAGACATTGTTCGATGTTCAAGTCAGTATTTGCATTGTTTTAAAGCAGTGCATTTTCCTGCTGTTTTTTTCTTCTCTTGGACAAACCTGCAATTATAGACTTTTGCATATATAGTGAAATATAGACGGGCTATATATCACTATTTTGTTTATTATTATCTTTGTTTCTTTGTTTCTTACCATATTATATAACTTCGGCAAGGAAATATTGCTGTTATTCTTTCATTGACTACAATAGTTTTGACAATTTTTTTCACCAATAGTTTATACTTTGAGCCTAAATGATTTACTCTATAAGTAAATCTAGTCATGTGCCGGCCGAAAGACCTTTTGATTGAACAAGAGAACACAACGGTGGCCTTTAGGTTGATTTACTTGTAACAAAGATAAAACGATTTAGATAAGGCTTAAGACGTTGCATGATTCTTTCCATTACTATGATACTCAATTCATTCCTTGTCTTCTTTTATGGAAATGCATGTATGCATGAATGCACTTAAAATTTCTTTTCCTTTTGATTCTTTCATTTGTAATCCCAGCTTTACCAAATCTTACTTTTTATTGATATAGCATTCCAAAATAAGACAGTTATACTGAATTGCAGTGTCCAATTTTGATGTTTTTTGTTTGTATTTTTTGAATATAATATAATTGCCCGGAAAGTTTATACATACTGATACTAAAAATATTCTCAGAAGTGTCATATCTAAAAACCTTAGATTTTTTCGCAATTGTCGAGTTTTGTAGAGAAATTTATGACTTGGTTTCAGAATCCATTGAGAGGTGGTAAGGCAAACGGTATGAGTAACACATGTGATTTCCGTAGTCTTCTCACGGTTTCTCATTTAGCATGTTTACAATGTTTACCACTGACCTGATCTAACGACCTAGATTTTGATCTGCTGGCAAAGTCTTCTTAAATAATACATTTGGCTAAGTGTCAATCAAGACATGCACAATGTTTTAGTTTCATGAAGGAAAAATAATGAACTTCAAAGTTTTTCAAATGTTATGCTTTTATCTATGCTGGCGATAAAGTTTATCGAGACACTTATAAAACACAGTTTCATATCTTTCAAACAGATTAGTAAGCTTAGACATGAAATGAGTCAAAATGTAAACCCTTAAGCATGTTCTCAAGACTTTGTTTTGATCCACATATTCAAGTATCTCAAACTCATACGAATACGAACCAAAATCGGTCACTATACGCACCTTTCAGACGTTTGGGGTTTACATTTTGTACTACAGTTAGCTTCTTCTATGAAGATATTTTATTAAAGGCTATATAAAACAGGCGGGCGCAGACACAAATAGTTTTATGATTTATTCCCCTTTCAGCTGCCCCGAGTAAACGTTAGAGTTCAATTTCCGCTAATTTCCCCTACGTGATATATTATCAGATGGATCGGCACTGAAAATTATAAGATAGTAAAACTGAACGTTTTCTATGACATTACCGTGTATCTTTGATTAAAAACATTATATGAAATCAATATGTACATTATATTTTTCCACAGTGCCAGAAGACATAGAATGGTAATTTAGATGACACAGGTCAGCAAAACAGGAAACACCATTGCCTGTACGATTGGAACGACCGAAATCGAATAAGAATACATTTTAAATTTCTTTTCCATTGTAGATAATAAAACGTTTGGTTACAAGTTAGTGGAACCAAGTCACAAGTTAGGTGATCTAGAGGTGTCAAAAAAGTCGGTTACTATTGGAAGCAAACTAGCAAACGGATTTAATGGAGACATTTATGAAGGTAAGTTCTGATACTAGTACTGAGTAAACAAGCTGATAAGTACAGGTAAGGGACAGGCAAGTATTTCTATACTGATATTTTATAGTGTTTCTTGTTTGAAAAACACCGTACGTTTAGTTTAAGAAAATATGGTTTAAAATTGCTTTCTACCATAAGTTGCTTTTTGATGTATATTGCAAAATATAGACACTTGTACAAAGTCAATGTTCCCTTTTATTTTAAGACGCTTTGCTTGATTTTAGTGTTGTTTCAACATATACGAACTCAGGCCATATCCATTAATAATACTTTGTTATTTTTTTTCTTAAAATGACATGACGTCATTTTTTAACATTTACAGTTATAATAAAAATATCACATTATCGCAAATTTATGCAAATATTCACGCCGATGCTCAGAAAACTTGTTAAGAAGAAACTTTGCCGTTTAATTTCACTTTTAACTTGACTATCTTCGTGGATGTTAGCGGATTTAAAATAATCTACTTTCGTTTTCTGTAACCTGTCTACCATTGCTTGGATTAAGTCGGAAGATGCTAATTTGCATACATAAATTATTTTTAGAAACAACATTCCATTGATTGACACGTCCTGAAAAAATTTAGTGCCGAAAAGTTTTTTCGACAGACTGTACTTTTTGCAGCTTTTTCTCAGTATTGTAAAGGTTTTGATGACCACGGCTTCGTGAACGTTCAGTTGAATTAACAAACGTTTTGAATGATCGACTATTGTCTTCTAGGTCACGTGTTAAAAAATTGACCAAGTAACATTGATGTCGTGTTTTATGGGGATTAGCGAAGTGCTTTCGGCATTTTCCAAAGCAATTTAAGACCGATAGGTCATAAAATATTTTGGATGATTTAATCCTGATGTCTTAAGCACATCTTACCATCCACGAAAAATAACCATGCAGATAGGATGTTGATAATATTTGTAAGCATTCTACAGTTCTTATTTTGTTTATTTTCTATGACGAATATAATTATAAGGAAAAATGGGTAACACAAATGTAGCAGTGAAGTTTGCACGAGAGAGAAAAACGAAGACTAGCGACTATCTTGCTGTGGCAAATCTCATGCATCGCCTGCGTAATTATAATCTTGTACAGCTAATAGCTGTATGTACAAAGTCCAAACCAGTTTGGATCATCAGAGAACTCATGACGAATGGGCCACTTCTAAATTACTTACGAAATGACAAAGGCAAAACAATTTTGTTCGGGGAGATAAGAGAAATGGCTAGTCAGGTAAATGAAGTTATTTATGAAGCTGACAGCTTTTTGTTTACTTCTGAAGGTTTAATTTTCGGGAATCCTTTCCCATGTATCAACATCTGTGCTAGAATTAGATGAAGAATGCATTCCATTAAATAACTTTATTTTTCCAAAGCTATTTTGTAGAAAAGAAATGCCTTTCTATACTTTATTTTTCATGGATATGATGTACCTTTAAAACTTGTTTACGGTGTCATTTCTGTCAGTTCTTGTCGTTTTCTGGCCGATTTCTCTCGTAGTACTCTGGTTTCAGTAAGGTGTTGAATACCTGTCCTTTTCACTCTCCTTGGAAGTTATTCATTAAGACAACTTGTTTTTATTTCTTCCTATGAAAACCTGTTGGGGCAAGTGCGAGGTTGGTGTACCTTAGAGATTGGTTTAATCTCCCAGTGGCAAATGTTTTGCTACTGACCGTTCCAAGGCAGTTAACCATCGGGTTCTCATTTTCGTTATTTGTTTGTGGTGTTTTTTTTAAATTAATCTATATATAAATTCATGCTGTTTTTTTTCCTCTACTTTTTGACTGTGTAGGAAGGCTGTGTTTTCTGACTGTGGTGTTTCCTGCTATGCATTTTCACTATTTTTGCAGTGGGTTTTTTTGGAGTCTCATGAAATATACTAACACAATAATATATTAATAAGATATACTACTACAATATACGATAAAAGAGATGATCTTGATTTTAATATTGTTAATTTTCAATTTTTAGATAGTGATGTTACACACGCTTCATCTTATTGAGATTATATTTTACAGCTTGTTCGCTTTTCTAGAACTTGTAACAATGCTAAAGATTCAAGTAAACGCAATCTTTGCATAACAAAAAACCTCTGAAACAGGGGTATCGATACCACAAATTAAGAAAAACGTTTGGCAAGTTACTGATACCAAGATTTATGCATAAAATACAGTTAAAAGTTGCTACTGCAACAAGGTTCTTCTCAACAAATGTTTTATAGAGATTTATTTAGAAATTAAAGAAAATATGCAATATTATTTATTCCAAAATATTTCTGAAAACATCTGTAAATTGAAAAAAGTAAGGCTACAAAAATGGTATTCCTCGACGGTGGCAGGGGCTTGAGAGTTTATGAAGCTGTTTAAGAAAATCTTGAAAAGCACACTCGATCAGTCCATGCCATCATGTGCTTGCTGATTTGACTGCAAGTGCTCTGGCTCAGTAAGGTCGTTGAGTACCTATCCTTTTCGCTCTACAATGCTATTAGCTTTTTATGTTTAACATGATATATGTGCTGATATATATATATATATATATATATATATATGCCGTCTTTTCCTCTGAACTGTTTGACTGTGTAAGAGGGCTGTGTTTGCTGACTGTGAATTTCCCTAAATGCGTTTTCCACTTTTGTATACATTGTATCATGATGTAACTTTGGATTGGAAAAATAAATGTTACCAGTTTATATTATTTAAGTAGAATGTACTATGTTTATGCCCCCATCGAAGATGAGGAGCATATTGTTTTGCAAATGTCTGTCAGTCGGTCGGTTGGTTGACACTTTGGTTTCCGACCATTATCGAAAACCCTTTACCAAACTTCCATAGACTTGGTAATTGGGTTGGTCATAACAAGTAAATGACCCTTATAGTTTTTCAGATCACCAGGACAAAGGTCAAGGTCAAAGGTCACAGTGACTGTGAAGCAAAATGGTTTCTGATCAATAATACTAGAACCTTTCATCCCAGGTTATTCAAACTTACTGTGTGGTTGACAAGTTGATTAACCTTATAGTTCTTTTACATTACCAAGTCAAAGACCACAGTGACCTTGAATATCAAATTGGTTTCCGATCAAAAACTAAAGAACCCTTGGTCCCAGGTTCTTTGATTTTAGTATGTAAGTTTGTCATGACCAGGAAATGACCCCTATCGTTTTTCAGGTCACCAGGTCAAAGATCAAGGTCACAGTGACCTTGAAGAAAACAACATTTTTTATTAATAACTTTAGAACGTTTGGTTCTAGGTTGTTGAAACTTAGTGTGTAGGTTGGTGATGATTAGTAGATGGTCCCTATAGTTTTCTAGGTTACCAGGTCAAACGTCAAGGACACAGAAAGCTTGAAAAGCAAAATGGTTTCCGATCAATAACTATATAATACTTAGTCCCAAGTTCGCTTTACTTAGTGTTTAGGTTTGCCATGACCAGTAGATGACTCCTATAGTTTTTCACATCACCAGGTCAAAGGTCAAGGTCACAGTGACCTTGAATAACACAAGGTTTCCAAACAAACAAGAACTATAGACTCTTGGTCCCAGGTTATTCAAACTAAGTAAGTATCTTGGCAAAGTAATGACCCTATAGATTTTTCTCTTCACCATATCATAAGCCAAGGTCACAGTGACCTTGAAAAGCAAAATGATTTCCTGTTTATTACTATAGAACGATTGGGCCTAGGTTCCTAAAACTTGGAATATAGGTTTGCCATCTCCAGTAGATGACCAATGTGGCTCAAAGAACAAGGTCACAGTGACCTTGTATAGCAAATAAATGTACGATCAATCGGCCCAGCTCCTAAAAATTTCATAGGTAGTTTGGTCATGAAAATTAGATGACCCCTGTAGTTTTTAGTGTAATTAGGTCAAGGGTCAAGGGCGCAGTAGCCTTGAAAAGCAAAACAGTTTTTGCTGAATATCAAGGGAATAACTGGGCCCAGGTTCGTCAGTCTTAGTATGTAGATTTTTCATGATCAGTAGATAATAACAAGGTCATTGGGTAAAAGGTCAAGGGCCACAATGACCTTAAAAAGCAAAATAGTTTCTGATGAATAAGTGTAGTACGATTAAGCCCATGTTCCATAAACTTTGCATTTAAGTTGTTCCTGGTTTGTAGATGAGTCCTTTAGTTTTTCAGGTCACCAGGTCAAAGGCCATGGTCACAGTGCCTTTGAACAGCAAAATGGTTTCCGATCAATAGAATGTTTGGTCCCAGCTCCTCAAAACTTCATGGCTGCCTCTAGGGATAAGACGCTAGGGGGCATATATGTTTTACAAACATCTCTTGCTTCTATTTAACTTTATATTTTTTTGATGGGTCGAATTTTTATTGATATAAAGTTTAATTTAGGAGTAACTAACTTTGAAACAAAATGAAATGACTTTTTTTTATCTGTTAGCCTGCAGGTTATACGTTTTCAATGTTTTACGCTCTCTTAGAAAATAAAAGAGTAGTGGTTAAATAATTCCGAACCAGAAATACTTGTAATGAAAATATTGAAATGCATAATTTCAGATAGCAAATGGTATGGCCTATCTAGAGTTGGAGCATGTCATACATAATGACTTGAAAGCTGCCAATATATATTTAGGTGGTAACGGCGTCGTGAAGATTGGACACTTTAGTAATGCCATAATGATGGAGGAAGGTGTACATATGATATCTGGAGGTATGTCATGAGAAAATCAAAAGAAACATTTTCATGGTGATTTGATACGGCCAGTTTTCCGATTTATCAGTTTTATGGTTATTGGTTAGAGTTTATTTATTCAAGCATTTTAAAGTAGCATGTGTATCACCTTAACACCACTTTTTATTGTTTACTGCAGTAGATAATTTCATGGAACCAATATAAATGGAAAAACACTTAACATGGCTTCTCTAGTAACAGCGCTACATAATTTCATCGATATTCATATTTTTTCTTAAATCTTAACGTGTCTTGCGTCTAAAATTATACAAAGGTCTTTTTTGAGTTATTTGTATAGTTGTTAAACGGTAAAATTAAAATGACCAACCTATTTTCGTATACTATTTCTTCAAAACTCGTAGCGGGTACATTCGTACCGTAGAGAATTTCAGTATAATGTTTTAACGAATTTTGTAAGAAAACAATCATAGATTGTTGTTAATTTTAGATAACAATAGAAAGGACAATTTACTGTCTTTTGTGAAAATTTAAAGGGTACCGAAAGTCAAAAATGTCGAATGTATAATTATTTTAAATCAACTCCTCGTCCTATTTCACAACCTTAGATATAACAAAAAACCTGCGATCTCAAAATGCATAAATTTTGACTTAAATCCAAAATTGAGGTTGCCACTCGGTAAATGGACGGCGCCATTGTTGAAAAAATACCTGGCGAGAGAAAGCGAGACTTAAGATTTGTCACGTAATTGTGTCCATTAGAAAATGGCGGAAGTGTACACATCGCGATTCGTAGATTTCTTCTAAATAAATTGTTGCCAGATTAATGCTGGTTGTCAATTGTTTTGTTTTTCAATATATTACGCGACTTATACCTGAAAGTCTGGATATAATTAAATCACAAAACATTTTTTTTCAGTATCGTTTGTTTTTTGTCTGATAAATTCTTTGAAGATGTAACGATTCGCCATAATGACAATTCGCAACTAACGATTCTTTTAGGTTTAAAGTTGATTTACAAACGTTTAAAAAAATCAAAGTCGTGATGAACTTACCTAGTGTTCCGGCGAATAAAAACCGGTGTTAGTGACTGTTATTAAATTCACTGAATTCTTTACTTTTAATCCTAAGTTAAACAATTTTCACTCAAGGAAAAAACAGAGCTTACTTCTTTTAGTTTGACGTTTGCACATATATATTTCAAATAAAGGTCGAAAAAATCAGTTCTGAGTCGCTAGAGTAATGACATTTAATTCCTAATAAAATTTCCAAGTGTTAAAGTACTTTGTACTTATCAAGCTACAAATTCTAACAGGATGTCAATTATAACTAAGCAATTATCGTTATGTGATTGCATAATAGCCGGTGACACATCCGTGTTTCGATAAGCCACGATTAATTGTCGTTAGTTGGTTGCTTTCAAGATTGACCTAATTTGCCCGTCATGAAAAATTTGCTGCAGGCTTAATAATAAGCTGTCATTATGATACTAATTTACTGCTTTTCAACAGAGTCACCTGGGTTAACGTCGATTATTATTTCAATTTATTTAGCATATGTTCATAGAACAAATTGGCATTCATCCGATAATTTTACCTATCGTAGCAGTTATTTGATTAAGAAAAAATAACACGTCATAGCCTAAATGGTCACGTGACAAGATGGCGCGTTCCATCGATCTGCCGATGATGAAAAACTTTGATTAAGCATCTCAAGTAAATATTCTTTCAATATTCGTAAAAAATTTCGTTTATCATTAAGATTCGAAAAATTGCGAGTCAGTCGTCAATGCGTAAGAAACAAAACTATTATGGCTCATAAAAGAAATGATTGTCTGGAAAGGATCATGTGACATTTAAGTTTTAAAATTACATTATGTCCTAACATTATAGACAACAAGTGGTTCTATTTGATCTAAAATGAACCCAACGGTTATCTTAATATTGATTTAATGTCGTTTTTTGCAAATTCATTGAAAACAAATACTATTTTTTGGACGGTGCCCTTTCAGGGTACCGTCCAAAGTTAACAACCAATACTTTCAGCAATTAACATTGAGCCTCATGAACAAAACCGAGCCAGTCCGATTGCTTATTGCAGAAATGCGATTCGGATCTCTCGGGTAATTTTGTATACTAATTGGTGATTTGCGACGCGAGATAGAGTGTGTATGAGATCGCGGCTTCCTTTGATTGGAGAACAAAGACTGACCTACATTCTAAGCCACGCCTCTTTGTCGCTGATGCAACAATAGATAGATAGATAGATATCTTAATTTCCTCCATGTGGAGAGCATATATATGTACATTATTTACAAAACATATATGAATAATAAGAAAAAAAATAGTGAACTATGATATAAACAGAAACTTAACAATTTCTACTACATCTAAGCAAGGCAAAAAAATATAAATTTATATAGGTAATGTACATTTTAAGTTAACAAATTGACGAAAGTCACAAAAATAATATGACATAAGATACAATGTATAATCTTTTCTTTATATTGCCTGCATTCAACCTTACCCTAGAAGCAAGGATGATTTGAAACAATATAATTTGTATTCGTGTCACAACTTGTTCTTTTCATGTCAATCTTGCCGAAAAACGAAATCGCAAGACTGAGATAAAGATAAGTGTGTTACATGTATGATTTACCTGTTACTTAATCTAGTCTGTATATCTAAGACAAGCTTTTATGAGGTAGTGTAAGTAACGAACTGTTGTTTTTACAAGCTGTACCCTACTTCTATCAGGCAGTTCTAATAATGTAAAACCTGAAAACATTTCAACAATTTGAGTATGTATACTTAAGTTACAATAAGTATTGAAACTATCGCTGCCTATGATGGAGTGAACTTTACCCCACAGCGTTGACCGTAATGAGTCATTTTCATTACAAAACATGATTAAATGTTCAACTATACATTCAGTGACAATTTTACATTTCGGGCATGATGAACTGTATTTTCTAGAGAAATACTTTCCCATTATAAGCATAACTGCTCTACAATCAGTGAGACTTTCTCTGTAAATTTTTGAAAAATGCCATAAATTGAATGGAACTATTTCGTTATGAATACTGAAAAATGTCCGGAGGTTTTCATCGCTGAAAACTTTTTTTTTATATTCTATACGAGCTTCTGATTTGATTTTTTTCTTGACCATGCGTTTCCAAGATGACATAGATGGAAAGAAACCATTTAACCATCATCACGCAAAAAATAGTTCCATTTGATCTCTAACTAAAACGCATCTAAACAAAATATTCTTTAAAAAATAAAATCGATTTTTGTAAATAAATGATATAATTATCGATATGATTTTAAAAATTCATCATAATTCAATTCGTGTGTGTTTTTTTTTAATTCGGTATTGTATGCATCCGCGACCTCACGTAACCACCCTAGCCAAATTGAAAAAACGCCATCTTTGTTTTGATTGTCGTGAGAAGAAGACCGTGACGAAAGACGAGATAACTCTAGAAGATGTAAGTACCATTTATATACACATAAACATAAATTAAATGAATAACAATGCAATAAAGAGTTTTAGAATTGATCATCGGTAGTCTACTCTTTTTTAAGAAGGCTGTGAAGGTTGAAGCGGAGGTTATGCTATATTGTTAATCGCTAAGACGATATATTGATCTAGATCTACTTAATTTTGGACGGTCTTTAGGAAATTCAGTTTTTGATTATCCTTTTTTCTGACAAAGTATTCAACTCAAGTTCATTGCATGATGTCTTCCTTTTGAAGTAAATCATTTTTACTGCAGATGTTTGACTCGGGACCAAGTCAAGATGTACCCCAGTCAAAATGTACCCACTTTAGTTCGGTCAAGATGTACCCACAATTAAATGTTCTTAATATATTATTTCATTTAAATCTGAGAGGTGATTGTGATGTTTTATTGAGTAGAAATTCAGAATCCTTACTGCCCCTGTACACTTTCATTTAATCAAAAAATTAAGACTTATTTTTCCTACTGTTATATTATATGCTACACCACAGCTTTTACTGCATTTCTTGGAGATGACAAACATTTGATAAACTTAGAGATGAAAAAAAATTGATACACTTTGAGATGACAAATATTCTTGGCTTAAGCATGGTACATTTTAACCATTAAACAAGCACATTAATAGAGATAGGAAACAGCTTGTTTTAACGTTCAGTTGTCGGTCCTTGCCTGGACTAAAATAGTTGCAGCCTATTTGAGTTTGAAGTAATTTGTAATGAAATTGAAATTTAAATCATTCCAAATTGTTCAAAGTGAATTTTAGAAGCAGTAGTCCATGAAAATGAAGTCTGTTTCTTTTATTCTTAATTTTGGTTTTTGTAGTTTTAAACCTTGAAGTTTAGTATAGCTGAACAATAAAAACCGAGGTATTCCCAGGTACAAATGTACTACTTTTGAAATGTACCCTGATGTGTAAAGTCAAGACTATGAGAAACTTGGAGATGACAAATAAATGAGAAACTTGGAGATGAAATTATAGTTGATAATCTTGGAGCTGACAAAATATATTGGATAAAACCCAGGTACAAATGTACTACTTTTGAAATGTACCCTGATGTGTAAAGTTAAGAATTGGAGCTGACAAACAGTTTTGATGTAACTTGGAGTTGACAAAATATATTTGATAAACTTAGAGATGAAAGCATTTTTGATGTAACTTGGAAATGACGAATATGTCTAAGAAACATGGAGATGACAAAATACATGTTATAGATGTGGGGATGACAAAAATTTGGTTTATGTGAATATGACAATACATATACTGTATTACATATATCATAAAGTCTGAGATGACAAAATTAATTTGTGATTACTTTGAGATGCAGTGCATGGATATCCTTGACAGACAAATGTCAATACTTTATGATGAAAACAAGCTATCACATATTATATTTTTGTTGTAAATGACAACAATTATCAGTAAATATCAAATGTGACTAGTAAATTATTTTTCAGTCTCTCCATAGGATGAAAAATACATGTATTCTTGAAGATGAATTTATATACTGAATATTAAGTGTTGACATATTAGATATTTTCTGTTTAAAGTATTTATATACTTCTAAAATCAGAGTTTTAAATTGATACTTGTTTGTGTATTAATACTACATTTAGTTCATAAAAATGGAATTTTCGTTATCAAGTTGTGCAGACTTCAACTAATCAACTGAATGTCTTCCAGAAGAGGCTAGGGGTAAACAGTGTGTTCCATCTTGTTTTATGTTTTTACTTACTGCAAATTATTTCAAATTCTGTACATGTATGGAAAGTAGCACCCTAAATGACATCTTACGTGCAGGTAGCCATCTGTACTGTGCTCTTTACAGTTCTGGCAAAATTATTGGAATAATGAATCCATCCGATCTGCCTGAGCGTATTTGTTATAAGATTAAAACAGTTTACATAACCCACAAAGAAGTTTTGTCTGGTTTCATGGAAGACAACACTCAAATAGATGAACAAAATTTTCATTCTTTAAAACAAGCAATATTAAAGGCAACCTTTCATTGGAGGAACTTTATGGTTGTGTTTAACTGTTGGTCTGTTGGCTTGTACTTTGGCAGTGGTGTGTTCTACATATTTGATAGCCATGCACGTGACGAAAATGGAATATGTTGTCTTGATGGTAAATGTATACTTGGCACTGTGCAGTCTGTAACAGAGTTAGTCGCTTTCCCTAGGAATTTGTCTAGATCTTTGAGTGCTTCTGTTGAATTACTGTAGTTTGACCTACATATATTTAAGTTTGGTCTTCGGCACAAATACACACCATTCTCTTTTCACATTTTTGATGATTCAAGACAATTCAAAATTACTGAAGTTAGGAAACGGGCAGGAGTAAATAAATATTTTGAAAGAAAAAGGCAAAATTTTCTAAATTTAGTAAAACAAAGTTCTTTGGTAGGTTGTGTAGATGATAGAAATGTTTCATGTCATAGTTCAGTAGAAAGCCTTAATGAGGTTATATTAAAGCACTTACCTGTGTGTATCGAGGAGCCTTGGAACAGTGGCACCAACCAATGATCCGGCGAATCGTCTACGCAGGCCTGTAGTGCTTTCTATATCCTGAGCAAGATAATTTCACGTCTGACAATATGGCTTCTCTGGAACGTTTTGCAAGGCATGCGCAATACACTAAATCCCGTACTTGTTTTCCGGAACCGTACCGTTTCGTACCACACTCCTCCCTGGCGTATGGTATGTAATTTCAGGACAGTTCGAACCTGTGGTAAATGAGCACACATGAAAGAGAGCAGAACTACGGCTGCTCATCTTTAAGACCAATCATTCTGATGCAATAGACTGCTCCGCTGATGCTGAACAGGTCTATCAAACACCACTTACAAAGAATACAGGCTACGACCATTCTGGGTAGTCAGCTGCATAATGTAGGGTAGTGACGTACCTCTGTGTCTGCTGACCACCTTTCCAATGTCTCCCAGGAATGCTGGTGTGCTAGCCCTGGCGGATGCCTTCTTGAAGTATGGGGCATCAGTCTCTAACAGTAGCCTCTTATCTGGAACCCTCTGTAGCGCGGCAACCTGATACTTGTCGAAGATAGACATTCTTTCGCTGAACCCGAGGTAGCAATTAGGAAAAGCTTCAAGCCAGCCAACTACCTGCTCAACAGTGCCCCCAAAAGAATGCAAGTATATCCTTTGGGTTGGGGCAGCATTGGCCTTCATTATTTGCAGGCATTTAGTGCTTACCTGCCCCGCATGCTGATCCATTCTCTCGTGCATGTGCAGTATTACTGGGCGGACCGGCATGCTGAACTGGAGCAGTCTATCCATCGTCTTTTCCTGCAGGCTTCAGGAACTTTCAGGTTCGGTCCTGTCCAGCCCAATCTCTCCTAGTGCCACTGCATCCCATGTTCTCAGGAAATCAATGATCACCTTGAACCTTTCCTCCGTCAACAGATGACACTTCTTTGGATGAACTCCAACCTCTGAGCCAAAACCTCTGACCGCTGGTAGTCTCTGCGGAAATGAGTCTGGGTCACAGTAGACCATAACTCCACCCACGACGTTAACACTAGTCTGTGGGGAGCAGCCAACATCCGCACTGATCAGGTCGACTAATGCCTCCCTGGTGTTACCAAACAGTACTCGGCTAAGGCGGTTTGCATGGAAGTGTGAGTCGAATGCCTCCAGACATCGAGACTGACTTGTCGATGGTTCATCTTCAAAATCAACAGTGTCAACGACCTGAAACTCCTCATGCTCAACTTCCTCGCTGACCTCCTCGAGCTTAAACAATTGCTTCTGCTCTTCCGTAAGCCCCCTCAGCAGAATAAGGAGCACTCTCCAATGAAACAGTAGTGCTTCACTGTTAACTGGCACTAGACTTAACTGTCTAGGCACCTCCAAACCCTGCTGACGACACACTTCCAACAACCAGGCCACATCGGTCTCTGGCACAAAGGTATCTCCAGAAAAGGCATTCTGTCGATTAACCCAAGATACCAAATCGCCGAATGAGCTGTCATCTTCAACGAGATTGTGTTTCACGAACAACAGCAGTTCATTCCTCTTGTTGTTCAAGGACGGGTCTGCCAGATTTTCATCCTGGAGAAGCCTCGGTAGGTGTCTCACCATGGCATGCCTCCGTGCATTCCGGAATATCATCTTGCAATTAGGTAAGACATAACGCTTTACGCGAACCTTTCCTTTGCTGACCGGAGGACTCATCTCTCTACTGCTCTCCCTCTTACGGTTCAGCCGATGACGCAGGTCTTGAGGATCAGTCGAGGACCGAGTTGTAGTTTCCGACCTCTGTCCCTCGACCTTAGCTGGTTTCTGACCAAACGTAGACTGTGATCTGCCTGACCTCTGCCTTACTTGTTGACCAGATGAGGTCCGAGTACTAGGGACTCTGACCATCACTGATCCCTCTCCCCGGGGAGCTGGTCCTGATTCATCTTCTGCATCCGAGATGACTATCGGCTCCGTGACTTGCAGAGTGGTCTGGGACTCCTGCTTCACAGTAGCCAAAGCTGGGGTTGCAGCTTGATCTGGGGCCTCCTGCTTTATGTTTGCTACGGCCTCTCGTCTTATTGGCATAGATGGATTTGCTCGTAAGCGATAGTCACGCGCCATAGAGCTGCAAGAAGCTACTGTGGATGGCCGACCCCTGCGAAGTGCTAACCGATAATCGATATTCTCCTTCATCCATTTACAACTCTGATGAATTGCAACATTCGCCCGGAACTCCTTCATCCAAGATAAGCGCCTCTTCTCCTTGGCAATAGTATATTGCAAAAGGAGCACAGCCTGGATAAGGTCATTTTTAGTAGATGGCAAGAAGATGTGAAGCTTGTCAACCAGTTCTTTTGGTGATGCCCAAAGCTGTCTATTACGATTGAAGTTCAAGATTTCTTCAATCGGTGTCATCAGAGAGACATTAAGGGACTTTAAGGACCGTTCCCTCTTGTGACCTTTCCATGATCTGATTGGGCTTTTTGATGACTCCGATCCCGATGACGTCGGCGTTTGCGTTCCCTCCGCCATTCTCTGAAAAAAAAAAAATGTTCAAATTCATTTACATGAACATAATCATACATTTCACTGCCTGCCCTCACTCACCTAATCACTCAAAGCTCTGGTACACTTAGGACAGATGTATTCATCGGAATCTTCTACATCTTCTTCTGTTAAGTTAATGCACTCTCCATGGAACCAATCATCACAGCTATCGCACTGCACCATAAACTGTCCAGAGTATGGTCCATTACAGATGCAATACAGCTCTTCGTCTGCCTTATCTGACTGTTTTACACGGTCTGTAGACTTTATCTCTCTCTGTGCCCTCTTCACCCATGCTGGTAAAGCGGAGATTTTGCACAATTTCATCCTGTCGTGATTGGTAGTCACAGATCCTCTTTGCAAGCGCACTTTGTACAAATATGGGGATATTCTGGCCTCA
This sequence comes from Cyclina sinensis, assembly GCA_012932295.1. NCBI lineage: Eukaryota > Metazoa > Mollusca > Bivalvia > Venerida > Veneridae > Cyclina > Cyclina sinensis. The sequence continues at coordinate 52,597,906 of JAAONU010000012.1, read as the reverse complement.
ACGACTGCTGGACCTTTCCATGGTGGACCGAGTTTACGACTCTGTCCTTTTACAGTTGCCGCATTCAGGATGTCAACTACATCGCCCAGCTCGAATTGTCTCATATGCAGCTTTACGTCCATTATCTCCACATTAGCTTTCAACGTTTCTTTAGCTGCTTTATGAGCGGACTGAATACCGCTTTTTAGTTTTGTGACATAGTCGTCAGTGTCCGTGGCTTCCTCGAAAGATGTTGGGAAAATCAGATCTGCAGACATACTGAACTCCCTTCAAAGCATCAGCATGTTGGGTGTATAACCTGTGTGTCTGTTCACGCTTGCGCGAAGTGCCCCTGCAATCTGTGGAAGAAGTTTATCCCATTGATTCCGTCCAACAAAACATCTGACTGCGTCCATCAAGGCCCGGTTATAACGTTCAACCTGACCATTTGCTGATGAACGGTAAGGTGTTGTTCGAGACATTCAACCCACTTAGTGAATTGGTCCACTACCATTAGCACATATTCATTCCCTCGTTGAGTCTTAGGTAGGGGGCCCAAGAAATCCAAATGGACTCGCTCTAATAGTGCACCAGCATGAAACTTGGACATCTCCCATTTGGCCTTTCTGGCCGGTTTCTTCCATTTGTTGCAAGCTGGACAAGTGGCAACAAACTGCTTGATATCTTTTGAAAGACTTCCGCTTAGCTCTTGTTAAGGTTCGATCCTCGCCTTGATGTCCTGAAGACGGAATGCTATGGGACAAAAACAGGACTTCCTCCTTCAAAGCTTCTGGGATAAGCAGTCGATGGTTGCCAGTTCTGGGGTCTACCCTCCAAACTAGTCCATTCTTCAAGAAGAAGCTGTTGCGATTCACCCAATAAAATCTTGCCTTTTGCCCAGCGATAAACAATTCACCCTCTTCGGGCTCGGCTCCAGTGCCTAGCCACAGAATGAGGAACTTTAGATCTTCATCATTGGCTTAAGCCTTATTGACTCTATGTGTTGGAAGATCAAATACTGTCTCCGAGACGTTGTCTTGAACCCTTATCTCACTGGCCAGGACCAGATTTGCCTGTCCCATTTTCAGTGATTCTGGAGAAGGTTCCGGACTTAAATCACAGTCATTAAACATCTGAAGGTCTTGGGAATTTATTTCAGTTCTACAGACCCTCCGACCAAGAGACACTACATCATCCACACTGTCTTCAAAACCACGCCAGTCTCTGTGGGCTTTAGTGCAGTATTTACAGCCTCCACACGGCAAATCTTCAATTCGTATGTCTGCTTTATAGTGAGAGCATGGCGGAGCCTCCGCTGTCATTCTAGAAAGAGCATCAGCATTTCCGTGTATCGTGCCTGGTCTGTGGGTGACAACCATATCATACAGACCAAGCTCTTCCAGCCAACGAGCCGATTGTCCTTGTGAGTCTTTGAAGTGCAATAGCCAGGTCAGACTGCTGTGATCTGTCCTTATCTTAAACGGTTTCCCAAGAATATAGTATCTGAACTGTCTGTTGAACCTCACTACTGCCAGCAATTCTTTGCGGGTTGTACAGTATCTTCTCTGCTATGGGGATAGGGAATAGGAACCGTAAGAGATAACTCTTTCTGTTCCCTTCTGTATTTGCGATAATTCACCAGAGACAGCTAAATTAGAAGCATCTGTGTCCAACACAAAGGAGTATTCACTGTTGGGCAGACCCAGTACAGGCGGGCTAGTTAGTGCACGTTTCAAGTCATTGAAGGCCTTCTCCTGGGGGTCGCTCCAACTAAACGTCTTTTTCCCGGTAATTTCATACAACGCCACCGCCCTCGATGCAAAGTCTTTTATTAAAGCCCGATGATAGTTGGCCAATCCTAAAAAACTTTCGGCTTCTTTGGTGCAGGTTGGTCGGGGCCAATTGAGAACAGCGTCTATGTCTGCTTTCCCTATCTCTATTCCATCAGACCCGACCAAACGTCCCAAGAACTCTACTTTTAGTTTGAATAGGTCACACTTCTTCGGCTTAAGTTTGAGTTTGTACATTCTGAGCCTGGTAAATACATCTCTCAAGTTCTGCAGATGGTGGCTGAAGTCCTTTCCCAGTGCCATCAAATCATCAAGGAACGAGAGTACTGTGTTCCAGTTCAGACCATGCAGTACCAAATTCATGGCTCTAGCATATGTCGCAGGCGCGTTGCATAGACCAAAAGCCATCCGAACGAATTCATGTAGACCATACTTAGTTACCACTGCAGTCTTTTTCCTGTCTTCAGGTCTGATACGGACCTGCCAGTATGCAGAGTTGGCATCCAATTTAGAAAACCACTTGTGTCCTGCAAGCATGTCCATGCAATCCTCTATGAGTGGTAGGGAGTAGACATCCTTCACAGTCACCGCGTTTAGTGCCCTGTAGTCTACACACCAACAGACACCCCCATCTTTCTTCCTTACCAACACAGGTGCTGAAGCCCATTCAGAACAGGATAGCTGTATGACACCGGCTTTCAGCATCTTTTGCAAGTGAGCTTCCTCTTCAGCTGCAAACCTCATTGGTGTCCTACGCATTCTCTGTTTAACTGGACTAGCGTCCTTAGTGTCACTACAGTGCTCAACTGCAGTAAAATTGCCCAGATCAAATTCATCTTTGGCAAACACGTCTTCAAACTCGATCAGCAATTCTTTCAGTTGCTGCTGCTGATCTGAGTCCAGGTATGTTGTAGCCCGATTAAACAAGTCTACAAGATGTTGAGGCACATATGAATTCTGAATATAATGGCTGTGTCAGTTTTGAAATGCACATGCATGGTGATAGCCATATTAAAAATACTGGACAGGTTCGAGAGACTGAAGCTGTAAAGGGAAAAAGGTCATCACACAGAATTATAAGTACAGTAGAGAAAGAATATGATATTTTTTTAGGAAGAAAGGAGTACCCTTCATGCACATGTTTCTTGTGTTGATGAAACCCCTTTGTGTGTAGAATATTCCATGGATTTTGGGGAAAGTGAATTGCCTAACTGTAGTATTTACCAAAGAAATAAGGCAAAAACTCAAGATCTTGTATCAAAATTTGACAAGCTTGTATCTTGTGGTCCGGATTATGTGTGTTCCTGTTGTACTCAAACATTCTTTGGGCATTACATGAAAAAAAACAAATGTCTTACACTAACAGATCCACTTGTCTTAGGTTTCTTACTAACCATAAGAGTGTTGGTGGTTTTAAATGGATTTGTAATCCTTGTTTCAATTCTATTCGTAGTGGGAAAGTACCAAAGTTTTGGGTGAAGAATGGGTTACAATTTCCTAAAAAATCTACAGAGCTTGAGCTCTCCAACTTGGAAGAAAGGTTGGTTTCTCCTAGGCTCCCATGTATGCAACTTCGTGAAATGCCACTAGGTGGACAAATAAATCTCCGGGGAAATATTGTTAATGTGCCTGCTGATGTTAATCAGACTATCAAAGTTTTGCCAAGAATGATAGATGAAGATCAGACAATTATGTTGAAATTGAAACGTAAATTATCATACAAACATTACGTTGCATTTGAAAACATTCGTCCAAATATAGTATTTCAAGCTGCAAAGTGGTTAGTTTAAACAGTAACTTATTTAGAAATGAAGGTATTGTTATAAATGAGTCCTGGCTTGAAAATCCTCATGAAATGACTATTCCTGATGATGAATCTTTTCATGATGAGCGTACTTCTGAGACTTGTGAGGAACAGAGTAATGCTGAAAACAAGTGGATAGCTGAAAACTTTGCAGAACGTCCTACAGGTAATGTAGACACATATTTACAATCTATAGATTTCCGTGAATTCAACCAGGTGTTGTGTGTTGCCCGAGGAGAGAAAAAATCCCCAATTGGTTTATTTCAAGACCTTCATGCAGAGGTGCTGTCTTTTCCTACAATTTATTGTGGACAGACTCGTTTGGAAAAATGTGCTCGCTCAGTTTTGTTGCATTACAGTGATATTTGTAAGTGGGAACTTCGCAGTGTTGACAGACGTGTTGCATTATGTGTGGCAAACCTCTTCTTTTTTAAGTTAAAAAGGTTGCAAATTAAACAAATAAGAGATAAGGTGCATCTAGAAATCAGAAAATGTAAATCAAAAGGTGCTGCATTCACAGCAGGGGATCTCCTCACTCCTGGATTTGTTGACAAACTGACCATGCAAAACGATGGATACAGACTGTTAGGGACTCTACGTGGCATTCTCCCTTACTTGGAATCCGCAAAAAGAGATCGTTTTGCTTTAATTCGTCAGCTGGGGATACCAACTTGGTTTTGCTCAGCTGCAGAAACAAAATGGATCCCTTTATTAAAGTCACTGGCTAGGCTTGTTCAAGGAAAAGATTATATTTTGTCTACCAATGAAATTGAGCATATGTCCTGGCAAGAAAAATGTGTTTTGATCAAGTCTGATCCAGTTACATGTGCTCGCTTTTTTGATCACAGAGTTCAAGTATTTATCAGGCATGTATTGAAACATTCTTCTCATCCTGTTGGTGAAATACTTGACTTTTTCTATCGTGTTGAATTTCAACAACGAGGGTCTCCTCACATCCACATGGTTGTGTGGATAAAGGGAGCTCCTGTACATAGTGTATCTTCTGAAGAAAAGATTGCTTCTTTTATAGACAAATACATTGTGCGTTGTAAAAATGCAGACCTATCTCAATTGATTAAATGAAAAACATCAGGTTCAGAGCAACATTACATATCAACAGTTTCTTGATTTGCTTGAGATGGACCACAAGATATACATAAGAGCTATACGTTCTTCTCTTGCCAGACCAAAAGTTTTTTTGAAACGTTCTGTTTTGGAAACTCGAATAAATAGTTATAATACAGTACTTCTGAAATGCTGGAAAGCAAACATGGATATTCAATACATATTAGATCCATATTCATGTGTCTCTTACATTGTTTCTTATATCTCTTAAGGTCAGAGGGGGTTGTCTAACCTTTTGCGTGATGCTTGTTATGAGGCTAGAGAGTTAGACAATGATATTAGACGGCAAGTGCGTCGTATTGGAAATCAGTTACATTCAAGTGTTGAAATAGGTGCTCAAGAGGCTGCATATCTTGCTCTTCAGATGCCACTCAGAAGGTGCACAAGAGAAGTTGTATATATTGATACTAAAATGCCTGAAGACAGAACTTGTCTAATCAAGCCATTTACAGACCTAAAAGAATTGCCGTCCTCTTCTGAAAGCATTGAAGTGGACGATGCTTTGAAGAGGTACAGAAGAAGACCTAGAATTTTGAAGCATCTGAGTTATGCTGATTTCGTGTCATGGTATGACTTGTTTACAGAAAAAAAGTAAACCTTGAAAGACTGAACGATGAAAACGAGTTACCTGAAGTAGAATATTAGAGTGATAAAGATGAGGATGTGTTAGTGTCTGAAGAAAATGGAAGTGGCAAACTTGTCCGATTTGTTTGTGGAACAAACGTAAGGAAGAGGGCTCGTTAGAAAGTAATTTACAGTCATTTGACACCAATAAATAGTGAAAAAGAGGAAAATTTCCGTGAACAAATCATGCTTTACCCCTCCTGGCATAATGAAAAAGATCTGACGGCAGGATTCCAGTCATATGAGCGAAGTTATAAAGCCAAACTAGCAATTATTCAAGCCAATAAATCCCAGTATGAGAAAAATGAAGATATTTCCTATGATACTCTCTGTCATGAGCTTGAGGTAGATGATATTTCAGCGGTTAATCCAGATGTTCAACATATAGAATCATTGGATGCAGAAGAAGGTTGTTTAGGCTCTTCAATGTTTGGTTGCTTTGATCCTGGGTTTGGACCATGTTTGGATATAGACTTTGACAGTGGGGAAGATTTGGGCCTAAGTAGAAAGCGTGTTTGCACTGGAAGTCTTCCATGTAATGAAATCCATGATGACGAGTATTTGCAACGTGTTAGATCATTGAATAAAGAGCAAAAGAAGATATTTTATTATATCTTGCTATTATATCTTGCATAAAGTGAAGACCAGGTCCTTGCCGTTTTACATATTTCTCTCTGGTGGTGCAAGCTGTGGAAAATCAGTAGTTATTCGTAAACTCCATCAGGCCCTTTTAAAACATTTCAATCACTTACGCAGTGAAAGCCCAGATAGGTTGAAATTGCTGTTGTGTGCTCCAACAGGTAAAGCTGCTCATAACATTGGAGGAAGCACAATTCATTCTTCTTTTTGTGTTCCTGCTTATCAGAGCTTATAGTTCAAACCACTTGATATGCAACAACTTAATACTATGCGGGCAATTTACTGTGACCTTAAAGTAGTAATCATAGATGAAATTTCAATGGTAGGTAGGCCTATGCTCAACTTCATCAATCTAAGGTTGCAGGAAATAAAAGGATGCACTAAACCCTTTGAGAATGTCAGCATTCTTGCAGTTGGGGATCTTTATCAGTTAAAGCCTGTTCTTGACTCATGGGTCTTTTCAAGTGTATACAGTACGGCACAATACGAGTGTTTGGGTACAAACTTAAGGGTAGACTTGTTTCAGTTTTTTGAACTTAGAGAGATTATGAGGCAAAAAGATGATCGCGATTTTGCAGTCCTCTTAAATAGATTGAGAGAAGGTGAGTTTACTGATGAAGATTTAGCTGTATTAGAAAAAATAAATATAGATAACTTGGGCATTAACAGTCAGACATTGAGTCATATGACCCTTTTATTTTGCAGACGTGCAGATGTTTTTTCTCATAATGAGGTGATATTGTCTACTATACATTTTTCTGAAAAAATAGCAGTTGAGGCAATAGACTGTGTGTCTGGAAATATAAATGCTTCACTTCAAGCTGTTATTTTAAGTAGAATATCAGAAGATGCAAGTAAAACAATGGGCTTGCAGAAAAAACTTGAACTTGGTTTGGGTATGCCAGCAGATTTATGTTTGAATATTGATACAACAGATAGTCTAACAAATGGGGCTTCATGTTACATTAAGAAATTTGACTTCAGGGTTGAGCATTCAAGCAGATGCAGTATTGTTTGGGTTGAATTTGATGACAAGACCATTGGAACTAGCTGGCGTACATAGTACAGACATTTGTATAAAGATAGTGTGTTAATGTCTTGGACTCCAATTCTTGAAACTAGTTGGAGGTTTACTTATAAATTTTACAAAACATACCAAATTGTGAGGCGCCAGTTTCCACTGTATATTTCTGCTGGTAAAACTATTCATGAAGCACAAGGTTCAACAATTCAAGGAGCTGTGCTAGATTTTGGGTCAAGAAAGATTGATCACATTCATTATGTAGGTCTTAGTAGAGTATCAAATGTTTCTGGTGTGTTTATCCTGAATTTCAACCTAAACAAAATAAGTGTCTCTGCTAAGGTTCAGTCTGAAATGGAACGTCTTAGACGCCAAAAGTAAATCGAAGGATTTCCAAATACTAAACCGTCACCTGAGGGTATATTAAACCTATGCTTTCAGAATTGAAGATCTTTGAAAAAGCACATAGAAAATGTCAAACATGAGCAAGCTTTCTCATCTGCAGATCTGTTTGGGTTTGCTGAAACAAGAGTTTCTAACTCACTACCTACTGACAAGTTTGAGATTGATGGTTTTAGGATGATCTCTTCAGACTATGGACAAGCTAGACATGGGATAAGCATCTACTTCAAAAGAAATTTAGATGTTTCCTCTGTCACATTTAAAACAGTAAATGTCATTGAATATGGTCTTGTCTCAGTAAATGGTAGTATGGTTGTTTTGTTTACTGCCGCCGAAAATGGCTAGTCTTTTCAATGTCTCCCATTTTCTGTCATCAGTTGTTCAAGATGTTTCAATACATTTTACTTCTAATATAAATCTCTATTAATGGGAGATTTCAATTTTGAGTTTAGTGAACACGCATGTGTTGTTCAATATTTAAAAACAGACATGGTCTAAAACAGTTAATAAATTTAACAACAACAGACTATGAAAGTTGCCTTGACCATATATACACTGACTTACCACTTGATCATTTAAAGGATTATGGAACTTTAGAGTCATATTATTCAGACCACAAAGTCTTGTATATAGAAGTAAGAAAAAACAATTTAGGTTTGATTTGCAGTGAACTTTTTGTCTTAATTGGATTCTTTTCTAGAAGAAATCAATATACTGAAGAATTGATTTTCCTCAAAGAACACAAACTGAGCAATTAATTTGTATTGCAAGAGCTGCAATATCTACAGACAGACAAGCTTGAGTAATAATCATTTTTGTCTCATCTACTCAGGCCATAAAACATATTCCAGCAATTTGTATCACCTAGTACTTGAATAGATGAAATCATATATAATCTTATGTATGTATTATGCAAGATGGTACTAGTGCTGGCATTGGTGATATCATTATAACATGTCATTTAAATAGGTGATATCTTCTAAATATTAAAGTTGTAATAATACCAGTACATTTTTGGGTTTGGGAAGCTATTCTCAGAATTAAGTAAAGTAAAATGGAAAAAATGTTTATGTGTATATGTAAACAAGCATGTGATTTAACAGTTAATTTACTTTACAATAAAATTTTAAAAACTTTATAAAAAGACATAATGACAAAACAAAAAGTTGGCCACAGTGAGATTCATACCCGTAGGATGATGCATAGTGATCTATAAAGGGCTTGAACGGTATGTTTTACCTCATGACCATTATTACTTGTGTCTTCTTGTGATTGACAAATTCTGGATAACCAAAGTTATATTCACTGTGTATATGTAAGCCTTTCTCCTTTGCACATTAATAAGTTATTTAATAACAGCAAAAGAATGAAGTTAAGCTATTTTGAAATATGTTAGAATTAAAGCTTTCAAGTTAATTTGACATCTTACTGACTGAATACATGGACCTACTTATTTATCTGTACTGTACTGTACTTCTTTAAGGACTACCTGTCTTGTAAATTTTGGATAAATTGTGAAAAAATCAAATATGAAATTGAGATATTATTGTTCATAAAAGTTCATCTTTTTAATAGTTAAAGATTTAGCAGATTTATAATGTCTGTCATTCTTTTACAATATTTCATATTTAAGAGTGATGTATTCTAACAATCATATTTTTTCTCATTGCAGATGGCATTTATTGATGAAGTATTCAAAACATCAGGACTATTGGAAAGGGCCTTGAAAGTGGTAGTTGTTGCTAGGGCAGAACCAGTATCTTATACTGGCAGTGATGGTATAGAAAAGAATACTTTGACAGTTGCTGTCAGTGATGGTACAACTGTAATAATGAGCATGGTGTATGATTCAGCAAAATTTTCGAAATTTGTTGTTGGCGCTACTCTGTCAATAAGAAGTAGCATTCGTAAGCATGAAAACAATGAAAAAATGTTGGTGGTTACTAAAACCACCAAATGCTTCATGTCACAGAGCATACCAGAAGGTCATGCTGAAGAAGGTCGGAGCCTAGCAAATCCTCACCCATCAGAGATAAAGCCTATTCAGCAGGCCTTGAGGTCTCCAATAAAACAACGTGTTTCTGTAGCTGGACGAATTATACAGGTATGTTACATAATTTTTTGTAATAATTAAATCAATTGTTCGGTGTACATCCACACATGCATGCAGGCAATCCGAATCGCATGCATACTGCTCAGACCTTAGATTTATATAAATATATAGAGATAGGCACACACACACGATGATTTTCAGGATGCTTGTGCTTTTTATATGTACTTGTCCAATGATGAAATTTCTTTTATATTGGGATATTTCTGTCCTTGGTATTTTCAGGGTGAATAAACTGTTCCAAGTGTTTCTTTTGAACATGTCAGAATGTTTCTTTTACTGTCAAATGATTGTAATATTGAAGACATTTCAGCAATTTTAAACTTTGTTTTTATTTATTTCATTTCTAACTGCTTTATTTTCAACAGGAAGAAGGGATCAGATCAGTGAATGTGAAGGGCGCAGAAGTAAAGATAAAAACCATTGTTGTTGGAGATAGCAGTGGAAAGGCAAAGACGTCGCTTTGGAGGAGTACAAGTGATACAGATGCCCACACTGGACAGTATGTTAGAATAACGGATGTAGTTGTAAACCACTACAAATATTCTGACTTACATAATTTTCTGTGTTGCGCATGTAGGATCTTAAGCTATTTATTGTTTCCTAGACATAATATCACCCTTACCTAACAGCACTTGTGATGGTACATCCAGAATGGTATATATCCACATATAATTTTTAAAACCAACAGACATATTTATTAACTAAATCATGTTACCTTGTACATTTTGTAAATTAAAGTACTATCTTGTTTAAGGACCAATGGTGTTTGCTACCTATTTTATATATTTTGATTGCATTACTTTCTTTTGAGTACTGCTAAGTTGTGTAATGTAATTTTAGCTTTTAACATATTGCCATTTTGAAGTCTAAGAAGAGTTCATATTATTAATGATCAACCTTACTGTTCATTTCCTTTCATTTAAAGAGACTGCACTCCAGATTTGAGCCCGTTACTAGAATTTGAAGACTTGTGTAAAAACAATTATATGTGTCTATGATGATTAATAGACAAAGATCATTGTTTCTGGGATGAAATCCTAGGACCTTCATTACTATTAAAAACAAAAACAACTTTTTTTGCATTGGCAATAATCTGAAATGCAGATACTTTGATTGTTTATGTATTCTGTTGTCCCAGATAGTCCATTTTCAAGTGCATATGTAATTCTAGTCAAACATCCGAATATTGCTTGTCACTTTCATTGGAGATATAATTTTTTAAACTTTTATAATCTTTTTTTTGTTAAAACCTGGAGCTAAATATTTGGAAAATTTAGGTATAATTTATTTGACTACCATCACTTATATGCAATAGTGATAACTAAATTCAAGATATACAATCAACGGATTTAGGTGATATATGTTAAACTGAAACTGTTCTTAATAATATTTAGTGCTCATTTATGCGGCTGAATTTTTGTCAGATGCAGCCATTTTTAACTTAAAAATGTTTGGTAAAGAAGTTAAAAATGTTTGGTAAAGAAGTTTGATGAAACTTGATACCTCACAAACTGCTTTACTATGACACAAAGGTTTCATGAAAACATTCTATATCTGCATTTTTTTTAAAAATAGCAATTACTTGATTTTGCAGCAAAAGGTTGAGCATAAGGTCCTGTGATTGCTCATGTTATTAGATGTATTATTAGACATATGATTTACTGATATTGAGATATGTTTCAATGGTACTCAGGATAAAGTGTCATCCTGGCCCTCTTGTTTGATCTCCTAGTTAAAATTTATACATGATTGATCTCGTAGTTAGTTTAAAGTTTAATAATTGTTTTAAATAAATTTTGAAAACATGCACTTAGTCTATTTCGTATCTTTTTAAATTTAACAACTTGACTGTGAAGATGATGATTGTATTCCCTTAATGCTATAAAATATATCATACCAAAACAGATTGAAAGAGTATCAACAGGCTCTTCCAGCGGACTTGACTGATTGTTGCTGATCGAATTTTGAACTTTTTTTTTTTTTTTTTTTTAGTTTTTCATACATTCTAAGTCATATTAACACATTTAAAAAAAATATTTTGGGGGTGGGGATATGGGGGGTCCGCTGGGTTTACCAGACAGGTTCCAAGTATGGAACCTCGTTTTTTTATGTTTCTCAAATATTTCCTATGTTTTTCGACGAATTTCGTTGAAACTTACAATATTAATGTATGTTACAAAGATAAATATCTATGCAAAATATTTTAAAATTCTGATTATTAACAAAGAAATTATGGCGATTTTCCGCTCAATTCCGATTGATTCCGATGACCCACAAGGCAATGGTTGGTTCCTAGGCTGTTTAAAACGTCTTTCTTTTAAATAAAAACGATTTCATTTTCTTTGTCATATATTTCAACACCTTTATGCAAATTTTCGCTGAAAAATATTCAGTAATTTAGAAATTATTTAACAAAAAACATTGCAACTCAGGGTGAACCGGAGCGGTGGGGGGGGGGGGGGGGGGGGGCGGGGGGGGGTATTCAGCCATTTTTTCAAATTTAGGTTTCTTAAATTGCATTTTATTGGGGGAAAAATAATGCAAACATAAGAAGAACACAGAAATAAACATTCTGGAAAAAATTTAGCTTTGTAATTGCATTATTTAGGCTAAAATAAGAAAAAAAAAAACCTTTGGAAAAAGAGAACCGCGTTGGTCCAGCGGAACAAAATTCTTGCCATTCTGCAATTTTTGCTTTTTAAATGCTTCATTCTTGTCAAAATTCAAATACAAACACAGAGAACAATCATCTGTAAATACGCCTGCGAAATTTCAACGTCTTGTCGGCGTGTTTCCGGCGGCAATTTACGAAAAACCAACCTCGGGGGTCAACCGCGTGAGGGCGGCGGAGAATAGCCAAAATTGGCACCGGCTTTCCTTGCTTTTTCTTCCATATCTCCACTTCCGGCCAAGATACTTTAATGAAACTTGCACATGTTTTAGGAAAGGCATTTGTTATAAGGTCTGTTGAATTTCAGTTCACTGCAATGAACGAAGAAGGAAAAACAAGGGGTAGATTTAATGAAACAGGCAATCTGACTCCCCCCGGCATTCGCCTGCCAGTAAAAATATTTTGATAGAAAGGTCCTTTCTTCAAAAAAGGACCGGGGATCTCGAGCGCAGACTTTAGCAATCATACAGAGGCAATTTTGCCGATCTATCTCAAGAAATAAAGATTTTATTTAAGAAAAACCAACCAGTATCACGGCAAGCCGCGCCGTATATCCGCCGCCTTTGCCTTTCCCCGAGCTGTGCGGCTAGAAATACCATCTCCTTGTACAAAAATGAGATACAGACATCTAGAACAATCATAATTCAAGACGCAGGCCAAATTTCAGCCTTCTGCTGGCGTGTTTCCGACGGCGATATACGAAAAACCAACCTCGGGGGTCAACTGCGTGAGGGCGGCGGAGAATAGCCAAAATTGGCACCGACTTTCCTCGCTTTTTCTTCAATATCTCCACTTCCGGCCAAGATACTTTAATGAAACTTGCACATGTTTTAGGAAAGGCATTTGTTATAAGGTCTGTTGAATTTCAGTTCACTGGAATGAACGAAGAAGGAATAACAAGGGATAGATTTAATGAAACAGGCAATCTGACACCCCCCGGCATTCGCCTGCCAGTAAAAATATTTTGATAGAAAGGTCCTTTCTTCAAAAAAGGACCGGGGATCTCGAGCGCAGACTTTAGCAATCATACAGAGGCAATTTTGCCGATCTATCTCAAGAAATAAAGATTTTATTTAAGAAAAACCAACCAGTATCACGGCAAGCCGCGCCGTATATCCGCCGCCTTTGCCTTTCCCCGAGCTGTGCGGTTAGAAATACCATCTCCTTTTACAAAAATGAGATACAGACATCTAGAACAATCATAACTAAAGACGCAGGCCAAATTTCAGCCTTCTGCCGGCGTGTTTCCGACGGCGATTTACGAAAAACCAACCTCGGGGGTCAACTGCGTGAGGGCGGCGGAGAATAGCCAAAATTGGCACCGGCTTTCCTCGCTTTTTCTTCAATATCTCCACTTCCGGCCAAGATACTTTAATGAAACTTGCACATGTTTTAGGAAAGGCATTTGTTATAAGGTCTGTTGAATTTCAGTTCACTGGAATGAACGAAGAAGGAATAACAAGGGATAGATTTAATGAAACAGGCAATCTGACACCCCCCGGCATTCGCCTGCCAGTAAAAATATTTTGATAGAAAGGTCCTTTCTTCAAAAAAGGACCGGGGATCTCGAGCGCAGACTTTAGCAATCATACAGAGGCAATTTTGCCGATCTATCTCAAGAAATAAAGATTTTATTTAAGAAAAACCAACCAGTATCACGGCAAGCCGCGCCGTATATCCGCCGCCTTTGCCTTTCCCCGAGCTGTGCGGTTAGAAATACCATCTCCTTTTACAAAAATGAGATACAGACATCTAGAACAATCATAACTAAAGACGCAGGCCAAATTTCAGCCTTCTGCCGGCGTGTTTCCGACGGCGATATACGAAAAACCAACCTCGGGGGTCAACCGCGTGAGGGCGGCGGAGAATAGCCAAAATTGGCACCGGCTTTCCTTGCTTTTTCTTCCATATCTCCACTTCCGGCCAAGATACTTTAATGAAACTTGCACATGTTTTAGGAAAGGCATTTGTTATAAGGTCTGTTGAATTTCAGTTCACTGGAATGAACGAAGAAGGAATAACAAGGGATAGATTTAATGAAACAGGCAATCTGACACCCCCCGGCATTCGCCTGCCAGTAAAAATATTTTGATAGAAAGGTCCTTTCTTCAAAAAAGGACCGGGGATCTCGAGCGCAGACTTTAGCAATCATACAGAGGCAATTTTGCCGATCTATCTCAAGAAATAATGATTTTATTTAAGAAAAACCAACCAGTATCACGGCAAGCCGCGCCGTATATCCGCCGCCTTTGCCTTTCCCCGAGCTGTGCGGTTAGAAATACCATCTCCTTTTACAAAAATGAGATACAGACATCTAGAACAATCATAACTAAAGACGCAGGCCAAATTTCAGCCTTCTGCCGGCGTGTTTCCGACGGCGATTTACGAAAAACCAACCTCGGGGGTCAACTGCGTGAGGGCGGCGGAGAATAGCCAAAATTGGCACCGGCTTTCCTCGCTTTTTCTTCAATATCTCCACTTCCGGCCAAGATACTTTAATGAAACTTGCACATGTTTTAGGAAAGGCATTTGTTATAAGGTCTGTTGAATTTCAGTTCACTGGAATGAACGAAGAAGGAATAACAAGGGATAGATTTAATGAAACAGGCAATCTGACACCCCCCGGCATTCGCCTGCCAGTAAAAATATTTTGATAGAAAGGTCCTTTCTTCAAAAAAGGACCGGGGATCTCGAGCGCAGACTTTAGCAATCATACAGAGGCAATTTTGCCGATCTATCTCAAGAAATAAAGATTTTATTTAAGAAAAACCAACCAGTATCACGGCAAGCCGCGCCGTATATCCGCCGCCTTTGCCTTTCCCCGAGCTGTGCGGCTAGAAATACCATCTCCTTTTACAAAAATGAGATACAGACATCTAGAACAATCATAACTAAAGACGCAGGCCAAATTTCAGCCTTCTGCCGGCGTGTTTCCGACGGCGATATACGAAAAACCAACCTCGGGGGTCAACCGCGTGAGGGCGGCGGAGAATAGCCAAAATTGGCACCGGCTTTCCTTGCTTTTTCTTCCATATCTCCACTTCCGGCCAAGATACTTTAATGAAACTTGCACTTGTTTTAGGAAAGGCATCTGTTATAAAGTCTGTTGAATTTCAGTTCACTTGAATGAACGAAGAAGGAATAACAAGGGGTAGATTTAATGAAACAGGCAATCTGACACCCCCCGGCATTCGCCTGCCTGTAAAAATATTTTGATAGAAAGGTCCTTTCTTCAAAAAAGGACCGGGGATCTCGAGCGCAGACTTTAGCAATCCTACAGGGGCAATTTTGCCGATCTATCTCAAGAAATAAAGATTTAATTTAAGGAAAACCAACCAGTATCACGGCAAGCCGCGCCGTATATCCGCCGCCTTTGCCTTTCCCCGAGCTGTGCGGTTAGAAATACCATCTCCTTTTACAAGACTGAGATACAGACGTCTAGAACAATCATAACTAAAGAAGCAGGCCAAATTTCAGCCTTCTTCTGGCGTGTTTCCGACGGCGATTTACGAAAAACCAACCTCGGGGGGTCAACCGCGTAAGGGCGGCGGAGAATAGCCAAAATTGGAAACGCCTGTCCTTGCTTTTTCTCCCATATCTCCACTTCCGGCCAAGATACTTTGATGAAACTTGCACATGTTTAAGGAAAGGCATCTGTTATAAAGTCTGTTGAATTTCAGTTCACTGGAATGAACGAAGAAGGAATAACAAGGGGTAGATTTAATGAAACAGGCAATCTGACACCCACCCGGCATTCGCCTGTTTGTAAAAATATTTTGATAGAAAGGTCCTTTCTTCAAAAAAGGACCGGGGCTATCGAGCGCAGTATTTAGCAATCATACAGGGGTATTTTGGCCAATCTATCTCAAGAAATAAAGATTTCATTTAAGGAACACCAACCAGTATCACGGCGAGCTGCGCCGTATATCCGCCGCCTTTGCCTTTCCCCGAGCTGTACGGCTAGAAATGCCATCTCGTTTTACAAAATTGAAATACCGACATCTAGAACAGTCATAACTTAAGACGCGAACCAAATCTCAGCCTTCTGTCAGCCTGTTAAGGGAAAACCAATGTCAAGGGTCAAGAGCCTCTTTTCGCCGCTCTTGGCAGCAAAAACACAACCTTGTGCACGCCGTAGCTAAGCCATCTGTCAAGCTGGGAAGCTTATCTTGGTATCGTTGGAAAGGTCTAGTCAAGAGCTAGCGAACGATATCAAACTCGATTTTCCAGCTCATTTTGGCTTGCCGACGCCGACGGAAATCCGACGCCGTCGGGATGGAGCTAAATTGATAACAAAGTTTGTTAGTCCTCGGCGAGCTCTTTCTAACGTGCCTTAGAACATCTTTCGCGCTTACCTCGTTCGTCGGCAATGACTAGTTAAAGTTTTAAAATTGCTTTCGTCGGGGCCTTGTATCTTGCCTTCCCGACGGGCTGGGACAGTAATTTTGATGTTGTTAGACTGATCTCAATGAGACCTTTCAAACGCGTCCAAAAAGAAACTTCAGCTGCTTGCGTTCATTTTTGACCCCCGACCGATGTTAGCCCTTTCTTTGACTTTTTAAAAGAAGTATAATGAAGAAAAATCACAACCATGTGCAAGCCGTAGCAAAGCCATCCGTCAAGCTAGGAGGCTGATCTTGGTATCGTTGGAAAGGTCTCGTCAAGAGCTAGCGAACGATATCATACTCGACTTTCCAGCACGTTCGGCTTGCCGACGCCGACGGAAATGCGACGCCGTCGGGATGGAGCTAAATTGATAGCAAACTTTGTTAGTCCTCGGCAAGCTCTTTCTAACGTGCCCTAGAACATCTTTCTCGCTTACCCCGTTCGTCGGCTGTGATTAGTCAAAGTTATGAAATTTCTTTCGTCGGGGCCTTGTAGCTTGGCTTCCCGACGGGCTGGGACGGTAATTTTAATGTTCTTAGACTCATCTCAATGAGACCTTTCAAACGCGCCCAAAGAGAACCTTCAAGCTGCTCGCGTTCATTTTTGACCTACCGGCTGATTTTAGCCTTTTTTGCTCTTATTTCATATAAATTAAGTATAATGTTATACACAAGTACCCGGGGTACATCTGTCGCCGTCGTATTTTTTCTTGAAATTTTCTAAGTGTCGTTCTATTGTGGGTACTGGTATTCATACAAAGTATCATTTCAACTCTGGGTACTGGTATCAACTTCTACTGTGGGTACTGGCATAAGCTTCTACTGAGGGTACATAGTCTCCCCTCTTCTTGGGGGAAGAACCCGGCCGACGCCGCCCCGCCGTACTTTCTCTTGAAATTTTCCAAGTGTCGTTCTATTGTGGGTACTAGTATTCATGCATAGTACAATTTCAACTGTGGGTACTGGTAACAACTTCTACTGTGGGTACTGGCATAAGCTTCTACTGAGGGTACATAGTCTCCCCTCATCTTTGGGGAAGAACCCGGCCGACGCCGCCCCGCCGTACTTTCTCTTGAAATTTTCTAAGTGTCGTTCTATTGTGGGTACTAGTATTCATGCATAGTACAATTTCAAATGTGGGTACTGGTAACTACTTCTACTGTGGGTACTGGTAACAACTTCTACTGAGGGTACATAGTCTCCCCTCTTCTTGGGGGAAGAACCCGGCCGACGCCGCCCCGCCGTACTTTCTCTTGAAATTTTCTAAGTGTCGTTCTATTGTGGGTACTAGTATTCATGCATAGTACAATTTCAACTGTGGGTACCGGTAACACCTTCTACTGTGGGTACTGGCATTTGCTTCTACTGAGGGTACATAGTCTCCCCTCTTCTTCGGGGAAGAACCCGGCCGAGGCCGCCCCGCCGTACTTTCTCTTGAAATTTTCTAAGTGTAGTTCTCTTGTGGGTACCATCATTCATGCATAGTCTTGTTCGAGATATTTCCCTTACACCGTACCGGGTATATATCTTAGGGTATCTAGGGTTAGGGTTAGGGTTAGGGTTACCCTTCTCTCGGCGCAAGAAAGACACAAGTACCCCGGTACCGCCGCCGCCGTATTTTCTCTTGAAATTTTCTAAGTGCTGCTCTTTTGTGGGTACTATCGTTCCTGTAGAGGTCTGTACGAGTTATATCCCTTAGACCGGGTATGGATAGTATTAACTATTTAAATTAGATAAAGTCTGGGTACCCGGTCTCTCCCCTTCTGTACCCGCAAGAAAACAGAAGGAGTCTAATACAGGCGCCGCCGTATTTATCTCTGAAAAATTTTCCAAATATCATTCTGTTGTGGGTACTTCCACCCTTAAACATTTTTAACAAAACACCCCTAGGTATAGTTACGGGTGCCTCTAGAATACTTATTTATATCGCCTTTAGACATACATGCTGTATAATCCCTTGTACCAATACACAAGGCGAACTTGAGCCAGGTTCCAAAGTTGGAACTTTGTATACTTTTCATCTGGGTACTGTCATGTGAAAAATTCCGACAGAAACACCCCTATATACGTTACCCGGTGCCATTACTATCATTGCACCACTTTATAATCACTTTAAAATCACTTGCGCCAATATAATAGGCGAAATAATAGAAATGTCCAAAAATGGAAAATTCCATTTTCGGAACCGGGTTCCAAAATTGGTTCTGGAAGAGGCTCATTTTTGCTGTGTCTGTCTTTTCAACCCAATGCCGTAGGCGGAGGGATATAGGAATGGTCTTCGTGCGTCCGTCTATGTGGGCACCTGGATTTTGTCTGCTCCACATCTTTTAAACCCCTTGTATGATTTTCATGAAACTTTGATCAAATGTTTACCTCAATGAAACGATATGCAGAAGCTATGTTCCAACCTGGCTGACCCAAGGTCAAGGTCATCAGTGCTGTTTAAAGGTTCGAACCTTACATTTTGTGTTCGCTCCATAACTTTTAAACTTCTCAAAGGAATTTCATGAAACTTTAGTCAAATGTTCACCTCATTAAGACGATGTGCAGAACCCATGTTTCAACCTGGCAGGTCCAAAGTCAAGGTTGCCATTACTGTTTAAAAGTTCAAACCTTTCATTTTATGTCCGCTCCATAACTTTTAAACCCCTCAAAGGAATTTCATGAATTTTGTTCAAGTGTTCACATCATTGAGACAATGTGCTGAACTTTTGTTCCAACCTGGCGGGCTCAAGGCCAACGTCACCATTGCTGTTTAAAAGTTTGAATCTTTCATTGTGTGTCCGCTCAGTTACTTTTAAACCCCTCAAAGGAATTTCATGACATTTTAGTCAAATGTTCATCACATTAAGAGGATGTGCAGAACTTGTGTTCCAACCTGGCCAGCTCACGTGTGTTGATGAGGTGATGGAGTAGTCCAGGGCTCCAAATCCGAAGGTCGTGGGTTGGAATCCCGTCAGAGGCAAGATTCTCTCACGATACATTCCTCGATGCTGCACAAATACTGGTATGGAACCTAGGAAGCAACCATTGAGCGTGATGAACCTAAATTGTAAGAACTTGTATCACAATCGATAAATTAGTCTAAAAGTCAGTTCATAAAACTTGATGTGTGGTTGGAAAACCTTATGATGATTGGAAAACCTTATGATGATAATTTACGTCATCTAGATTTTTTTCGACGGACATTGTCTTTGCTTCAGTTTTCAATTTTCATGAAAATGGATTCTTATCCATCCACTTCAAAAGCACCGTCCCACCAGTACTGTCAGTACTTTGATTAACTCTGTGATTTTTCCAGTATTTATCTTTGATGCTCGCGGGCGTGCGTGCAACGGTTATTTAACTTTAAAATTGGCTTGTTGCGGTCGACTTTATTTGACTTAAAATATGGGCATCAGAGAAAGAGAAATCAGATTTGTAGAAAAGTGTTCTTAGGGATCCTATGTATTTCATTTGCAAGTCTCGATCCGCTAGAATGTTGATAAAGAAGAGCATGTTAAGTCAACCATAATTCTCTACAATGAGGCTGGAACGAGAGCACTTGTCAGAGTCACGTGATCATTTAGGCATAACCGAGCTGTATTTGTTCATAAACTTTCGTTTAAAAATATATAAGGAAAAGAGATCTCGTTAGGAGTGTTTTACAGTGACAAACTATTCGTTTTCGATGGAGTTGTTCCTTGATTACAAAGGTCAAAAATACTTTTCCATTAGATGAAAAGGATATTAATAATTGGCTGAATCTATAATTTAGAATTGGATTAAATGCCATACTGACAAAAAGGGTAAGCACTTATAAAATGAAAAACGTGGCTTGAAAATTGCCAGTGTAAACATAAACTTATATTTAAGTAGCCTCACGCAGACAAGAGCTTTTCTATGTAAAATAAAAGATTTGCGATCTTAATATTCGACGAAAAAGAATTAGGCAAAACTGTAAATTCGCTCTTATATGAAAAAAAGCAATTGTAGCAGTTATGCACGATCTCTCCCTTGGTTACATGAAAACATGCACGAAACTGTGATTTACCTACGGAATACCGTTAGGGCCATCGTGGTTAGACGTTATAATCCAGAGGGCGACAATACGATAGTGCGTTAATGCGATGGCGACAGTGCGATAATGCGATGGCGACAGTGCGATAACGCGATAATGCGATGACGACAATGCGATAGTCATATCGTACTGTCGCCATCGCATCATCGCATTGTCGCCATCGCACTATCGAATTGTCGCCATCGCACTATCGCATTATCGTACTGTCGTCATCGCATTATCGCAATGTCGCCATCGTATTATCGCACTGTCGCCATCGCACAATCGCATTGTCGCAATCGCATTATTGCACTGTCGCCATCGCAATATCGCATTGTCGCGTTATCGCACTGTTGCCATCGCACTATCACATTGTCGACTATCGCCTTCTGGTACACATGCGCACATCGTTTTTTTCTGTGTGTACACAAGCAATTTTTACGAAACAAAAACAATTGCAGAAACATAAAATGGATGGCTTTATAAAGATATTCTTTGAAAGAGGTTACAGTTATAATGAAATCCGATTCTTTTAAAAGTGGGTCCAACTACATACAAAAAAAACGATGAGCGCATGTGTACCGGAAGGCGATAGTCGACAGTGCGATAGTGCGATGGCCACAGTACGATAATGCGATGGCGACATTGCGATAATGCGATGACAACAGTACGATAATGCGAAAACGCGATAGTGCGATGGCGACAATGCGATGATGCGACAGTACGATATGACTTTCGCATTGTCGCCATCGAATTATCGCGTTATCACACGGTCGCCATCGCATTATTGCACTGTCGCCATCGCATTATCGCACTGTCGCCATTGCATTATCGCACTATCGCATTGTCGCCCTCTGGATTATAACGTCTTACCACGATGGCCCTAACGGTATTCCGTATTTACCTCTGTTTCATTAGAGCTGATACTTCTAGTGACTCCTTAAATTCATGTTCGTTAATGCAGAGGAAAGTCAAGTCATCTTCCTCATTTGCCTCAAGTTTGGAATAGCATTTTGATTCGATCATTTGTACTATCGAGTACTTATATACTTTATTTGAAAGCCATTTATCCAGCAATTTAGCAGTTTTTATCTTTATTCTTCATACAGATCCGTTATTAACAAAATGGATGCCACTAGAGGCAATGTCAAATGGAGAATTCAGTATCAAAACGGACGTATGGTCGTACGGAGTAGTATTGTATGAAATGATCACCTTTGGCAATGAACCTTATCCTGGTAAGACAGTTTTCGTTGTTTAGATGTTAGACTTTTGTCATGTAAATAAAATTTATAAACCGTTAATTTATACAAACATATATAGGGATACCGCTTTTTTAAATAGAATAGAACTAAGTTAAAACAAAAGACATATTTGGACATAGCATGATAATCATATCATTCAGGTATGGATATCTTCATGGTTGAAAAATATCTGAGGGAAGGATCGAGAATGCGGCCTGTATGTCCAGAACCATTCTACGACATAATGTTGCAATGTTGGCATCAAGAACGCGATGATCGACCTTCATTTCAATATGTTCAAGATTTCTTTTGCAACTATGAAGCATATGTAGAAGGTAGCTACAGTACTTTAGATGAAACAAGGTAAAGGCAGAGCCAGTGTCATATGAAATGATGTTCAGACAGAAATTCGCTATCAAAATACATCGAATAATGTTGAATAGTTATACTTAATTATAGCCCTTGTATATTGCTGATCTTGTTAAATAGAAGCAATGCCATTTTCAATGGACCTGAGCTCGAAGTGCTCATACTGAGGTATTGTGACTGGGCTTTGTCTATTGTATGTCGTGCTTTCGTCCGTTGTAAACTTTTCAAGTTGATAACACGTTCTTTACACTGATTTTTTCTAACAAAGTGGTCGATAATGATTTGGAGGTGTATACATTGTAAACTGAAATAAAGTTGAATGCTGTAATGTAAATACATATATGCTTATACATATAATGTTCGATTTTCATTACTGTGAATAATTTTAAACACTGCGTTGAACTGCTCTAGCTTTAATGAAAAATAGTGATTTTGAACCGTGTGCCTTCTTGCCTTTAAAAGTCATCTCAAGTCCTGTAAGGTTTAAGGTTAATGATTTTTTATATCTTCTTCGTCTCTTTGTAAAGATTTCATATATTCTCTATATTTTTTCATTACATAGTAGTTCCTTTAATAATATTTTTTAGATATTAAAAGGTCCAATGAGGAACTAGCAACGTTACAGATTGATTTTTAGACAGTAAAAATAATTCAATTGCAGGATAACTTGAGAAAAAAAACATTGCATATAGTATGCATCATGCAAAACGTGCCCACTTTGTGCTCTGTCCGTCTTCTGTTGTGCGTTTTGCATCAGCAATATTTTAATTGAAGTCTTCTTCTACACTTTTTTAATTATAGTAAATGAAATCTGACACAGATATTACTAGTATTTCCATAAAGCACAGTCAAAGTTGTTCAAATAATTCTAAAAGTTATTTATGTTACAGCACCAAGAAGGAACATTTTGAAACATTATTTTCCCTGAAAGCATAGTTACAGAATAAGTAAAGTGAAGTTTTCAAAACTACAAAGGTTGTTAAACATAATTCCTTGTGGTAATTCATTGCTAGGGCTAAGGTTCTCGTGGTTTCATAGACTTTTAACCTAAATCATTTTTTCCTAAACGAAATAGTTTTCATAAAGGATTGCTTTATTGAATTATCTCAAGATTGTTTAACTTTTACCCTTAGGGTCATTTTTCGTCCATCATGGAGGTAAGATGTTAAACATATACTTATATAGAGATAATCAGAATCTTCGTGTATAGTTTTGATCAGTGACCCTGTATAAAATATTTTTTTAACTTTTTCGCATTATATCATTTTGGCGTCATCCTTGAATATTTTGTGTTACGTAGAAAAATATCAAAACTTTTTTAAATCTTGACTAAAACTTCAAAAAACCAGAGCTCTGAAGAATTTTCTGGTTGATATATTATTCAAAGTATATCCCGTCAGTCATTTCTCGTCAAACGCGAGGGTCACATCTTCTACAGAGTAATAAAAATATCATGAAAATGTTCTTTTATCTGAAATAAAAGATCCTAGAGGTCTATAATGGTGCATTAAGTATAGCGAAATGAACGAATCAATAAAGCACATACATGTGTGCGTGCTCTTGTATCTTGTTAATTAAATTGAGGCCACATTTACAAGTCAAAAAGTGTAAAATTTGCATTAATATTAGTCAAGAGTTATGGAGCACAATTATCTGACTGAAAATTGATTTGATTGAATGATCAATTACACCAAGAAATAGTTATTTAGATATTTATTTGATCATGTCTCTCATACATTGTGTTTTAGACCTGACACTAACTTTGAAGTGAAAATTCCTTTCAACAAAACCTTTGACCAACCAACATTAAAAGTCATCTTCTTATCATGACTTACCGCCCAAATGGGAAGGATCTGGTACTTTTACGCTTGGAGTTATTTGTCAGAGACTGTTTTTTGATTGTTGATTTACATCTACGTTAGATCCTAAAATAAAAAAAGTTTATGATGCTCAGTGTTGCTGGAGGTCTGGGTTCAGTTGTTCTGGAGTTATTGATCCGACACCCTTTTCAAAAGATCATACCCTGTGAGCTTGACCTTGACCCTGAAAGCGTGATACATAAAACGTTTATTTACTAATAATGCTAGACCATCCAAGAAAAAAAACCCCTGGTTTGAGTTTTCTTGATTTATTGATAGGAAACAGTTTTTTTAAGAGCTCAATCCTATGAGCTGGATTTCTGAACACCAGTGAGTCCATAAATAATGACCTATGTCTACTCACAATGCTCAGTCATCCAACAGGCTATGAGGGTCCTTAGATCTTTTGTGTTTCAGTTATAAGCACCACCTGTCAGCTTGACATTTGACCAATGACCTTTAATAAAGAGGCCATTTTCTCATCATGTTTTACTATCTTGAAAGGTTTGAGAGTTTTAGATTCAGAGCGTTTGATCAAAAACCGCTTTCATCATGCAGGTCTCTGAGAGCCAAGCCTTTAACGCATGAGGCATCAGGTACTGATCACGCTAAAATATCCAGTAAAGTTTGAAAAGTTTATATTTCATCCAATTATCTTTGTAAAGATTGAGAGTTCTAAGTTCAGTTATTATTTAACTATTACTTTTGCTCCATACTCCTAACCTACCAACTAAGTATTGAATTTCCAAGTTTCTGAAACCGGTTTCTTCTATAAACAGACCTACCGATATAAGCACAGTTGTCTGATCCGACTTCCAACCTGGGTGGTAGTGATTTTACTTATCTTTCGAGGTTAACCAATCAGGAAAAATAATTACACCTCTGCTAGGCGTTTTTCATCTTGACGGTTGATTTACTGCCTTATGATTAAAATTTGATAGTACTCATTTTATTGAAACCGTGCTTTGAAAGTTAATTTAGTGTAAATGCAAACATGCGCATCGTGCTATAACTGATTTTGTCTGCAGTTATCGAACAAGGCTGTAATTGCACGGTCAATCAAAATACAACTACCTTAAAAATAATTTGAATTCACGTTATTCTTGGTAGATGAATCACTAATCAAACAGTAACAGACAACTCATGTATGTGTAAGTTATTTTAGATGTAACAGTTTTATCAGATCTTATACATTGCAACATTACTTACTTTTATATAATAAGTATTTTTGACATTATTTTGTGCTTATTAAAGATATTATTATCATGTTCACTTTTTTACTTTTAATGCTAACACATTTATATTCAATGTATTCAAAGTTTAGAAGCTCTTTGTTCTAATTAAGTCCAACATGTTAAAGTCAAAGTGATTTGTTTAAAATTCGGAGAGAGAGAGAGAGAGAGAGAGACTGGGCAACATTTTTGACAATTTCAAAATTCAGTTTGAATATACTTGTAATAATACAGTTTTAAACAAGAATCTGTTCTAGTTCTGTTGTTTTTGTTTCTACCAAAATATTCCTGATTGCACTTTGAAGAGCGAAATCTTGAGAAACTTACAATTATTTTTTTCTTAACATTTTGTCATCAAACAATGTTTCACCAGAATTGACTTGGTATGCACAGAGCTTGCCTGTCTTTTCGACAGATTGTCCGCTAGACCGTCAGTCCGAATTCAAGAATATCCGTCTATGCGTGCCAAAATTTTGGGTGATGCGTTTACACAAAGTTCATGAAATATGGTATGATGATAGAAAATATCGATGTGTAGAAATTTGCAAGTTTTTCCGACTTTGTCCTTCGTTCGTCTGTCTGTATGTGCGTCTGATTAAAAAATCATTATAAAAGTTGATACTGTAATAGAACGTTTTTACTTCACAATGTAAGAAAGGATAAAAA
Organism: Cyclina sinensis; assembly: GCA_012932295.1. Lineage (NCBI taxonomy): Eukaryota > Metazoa > Mollusca > Bivalvia > Venerida > Veneridae > Cyclina > Cyclina sinensis. The sequence goes on along the minus strand of JAAONU010000012.1, from coordinate 52,571,944 downwards.
AGTTTCTATAAGATAAAAGAACATTCTAAATTTGAAAAGATGACGGATCACCCATAAAAGTAATGAAATTATGGAACATCCAAACACACATTTCTGGACTTTCCTTTTAACTTAAACCAACTTTTTAGAGAAACCTTACTAGCAAGGGGAGATGTACACTTTGTCGGGATGTTCCGGTTGAATTTCACATGGACATGGCACTTTTATTGTCAAATACAGCAGTCCTTTTTCTCCCTTTTCCAGGCTATTACTCATCAAGCTATTGTTCATATAGAACAAATCATTTTACGAAGCTAGATATTGACAAAGAGATATCAATATCATGAGTTAGTTTTTACGTTGGTATATCACTTTCCCTTCAAAAAGAACAATTGCATGATACGGACTGCATCATCTGTTCAACAAATATCCATGTCTCCTTTTATCTAAGATTTTGAAGCCTTTTTGGAAAAACTTTCTGACATCGTATGAAACTAACAAAAGACTGGTCACCTAACAACAGTCTCGGGTTGTAAGAACCCTGTGTTGTCTCTTCTCAAACATTCTTTCAGCGCAAAGGTTTTCTTATTGGAAGAATAATTTAAAAGTATGTCTCGTCTTTACCGTGCTTTATACCTTTACTTGCGATCTTGAATAGAAAAGGCATTAAATTCATGATACTTCGGCATCTTTCCAAACTCTTTTATTAAATTAAACTCCATCCATGTTTACATTTTTTTAATATGTATACCACTTGTATGGGTAAGGAAAAAAATAAAGAAGAAAGTGTGGATATTTACACGCTTTATATATGTATTTGTTTTTGAAAACCAGGACTTAAATTCTGTTAATAGAAGATGAGTTGTGAAAAGGCCCAGGTCAAAAGTCGGGCAATTTAAATAAAAGATGAAAACTTACAATCATCTTGGTTTTTGTCTGTATGTTCCTTTATACCCAAGACGTTTAAATATGAGACGACTAGACGGACAAAGTGAGTTAACGTAAAGTGCAAAATATTCTTAAGAGTTTGTCAAGTCAGATAAATATTTCAGTTGCACTGGGAAGGTTTTAGTGTCTCTTTCAAACTGAACAGCCCAAGAAGTAGCCTTCATACAATATATTCAGGTTTTCATACATTCAAGCATTACTTTATTTGGCTGTTAACTTTAATTTCAGAAACAAAATTCCTTATAAAATTGCAAGCTAAAGATGCAGCCTTTAAACTTTTTGTGACTATTTTTCTATAATTTCATTAAGAATCTTCCTTTCAAATGGACGGATCCAGAAGCAGCCTTCATATTATATATTCAGTTTTACATGCATTCAGACATGACTTCAATTATGACTGTTTCCTATAATTTCCGATACAAATAATTCATTGAAATGAATGGCGTCAGAAGCCGCCTTCAGTTTTGTTTTTATTCCTGATATCGTATTCTGGCTGATTTGACTCCAAGGGCTCTGGTCTCACTAAGGTCATTGAGTACCTACCCTTTTCGTTTTACAATGTCATTAGCTTTTTATCTTTTATATCTTTGTGTGCTTTTGCACATTGTCGAGATAATGGGTGGTTGGAGTTATTTCACCAGGACAGCTTGAACTTCTTTTGATAATTTGTTGGGGTAAGAATGAGGTTAGTGCACCCTTGAACCTGATTTAACCTCCCCATCTTCCCGTGGCAAATCTTTTGCCACCGACTTTTTCAAGGTGGTAACCCCGCTGGTTTTCATTTTCGTGAATTGTTTGTGGTGTCTTGTTTTAACTGATCAATTTATGAATTCATGCTCTCTTTTCTTCTCTAGCTTTTAACTTTGCAAGTATACAATTTAAGGTATTTTACTGTGTGTTTTCCAGATATGCGTTTTTTTCACTTTTTCATACTATATATTCAGTTTTTCTTGCATTCAAGCATTACTTCGTGTGACTTTTTCCTAAACTTTCAGATACAAACCTTTCCTAAACAGCCGTGTTGTTGTTTCATATAATTTTAGAGAAAAAATATTCCCTTTACAATTGGCAGTCGAAGAAGCATCCTTCAAACTATATTTTCATTTTCAATGCTGTTAAGAACCACCTCATGTGACTGTTTCCTACATCTATCTCTCTATGATTATTGCCTCACAACTCTCACGGGTATTATGGGCAGTGTGCATGTCGGGTGTTTTAACATAAAAGCAAAACTAGAATAAGTATTCCAGGTAAAGTAAGGCTATAGAGCAAATCAGAATTTGTTTAAATGTGAAACACAGAAGTAGTTTAAAAGAAGGTTAAAACAACTGCTGTCTTTAATACTGGGACAGGGCCACTGCCTGCTTGAATGATTCAAGGTCAGTCAGGATTACAATATGCGGAAGTAACTTATTTCACATGACCGTGATATGTAGCAAGAAGGAGAATTTAAAGAAGTCCGAGTTAACGTGAGTTTAACAGAAACTGAGATGGGGCATGTGTATAGTTAACCTGGTTGAGACTTCCAGATAAGATGGGAGCAGAATGGCTACAAGCTGGTGATACATATTGTGGAACATAACCAGTTTTGAGTATAGTCGTCTTTTTTAAGTGTGTTCCAATCAAAGATGTTCTGTAAGTCCGTTACACTAGTATATCTTGAGTTGCAATTTTAACCCATCTGACTGTGCGTCGCTGGACCATTTCCAGCTTGTGTATGTTAACTTGAGTGTGAGAGGACCATACAGATGATGCATATTCTAACTGGTCTAACCAATGTTTTATATAATAGTTATTGTATCTTTTCATATTTTTTTTTTTCATATTGTGCTAAAGGAAACCTAGTGTTCAGTTGGCGTTTGTTGATATCCTATTGATATGTGTATTCATACTGAGATTATGACTGACGTAAACACAAAGGTATTTCGCATCCTTAACTGGTGACAGTGTTTGACCATGAAGTTTATTAGGGGAACTGGATGGTCTCTCTGCTACGTGTGATGTGGAGAACCTAGCGCTTGCGGAGATTAAATTCCGTGTCCAACATTTTTTCCCATGTTTCGAAGTTTAGGAGATTATTTTGTACATTTTGGCAATCTCTAAAGGAGAAAACTACAAACTACACATCAAAAAGACATACCAAGGATATGACTATATCAGGGTGATCGTTAAGGCACGATGAGGCTTGGGACACCATGTTCCTGAAGTAATGTTTGATTGTTGACTTTGTTGGAGGCCTTACTGAAATCTTATAAGGTAAGGTCGGTTTGTTTACCTGAAGAAATACTCCTTGTTATTTAACAACAAGCTCTATGAGCTGGGTATTACACGACCGCCTTTCCCGGAACCCGTGTTGCAGCTCACATAAAATGTTGTGTTTTGAAAAGTATGTGGATAGGCTGGAAGCAATTATGTGTTCTAGGAGTTTGCATAGAACACATGTTAAAGATACGGACTTATAGTTAGCAGGAACACTTGTATCACCTTTTTTAAACTGAATGACAATATTTGCATTCGTCTGTTCTGATGTGAGTTGACCAGTGTCTAAGGATCTTTGGAATATCAGTGATACTCTGTCAAGCATCTCGTAACAGTGCTCCTTAAGAACAACAGGCTTTATCAAGTCTTGGCCAGCAGCCTTATCCACCTTTAGATTTTGTATTAGTTTGTAAACACCTCTGGGGTCAATGACAATATTGGCCATAGTTGGGCATTTGGTTTTTCCAAGGGCATTCTTACATAGCTGAGTCAGTGAGAGTGCACAGACTCCTGAGAAGACAGACACAAACCTGTTATTCAGGATGTTAACTTTACCAATACTATCTGAATTGAGCTTACAAGTTGTCTGATCTCTAAATGGGGCAATGCTTTGGTTGTCCTGTTTGGCGTTTTTTGTGAGTGAGCAAGTTTTATAGTGTTGAATCTACTTGAATGTGAGTTGTCTGTATGTTGAATGTCCAGAATGTTCTCTATGTATTTCTTCATAGGATAACCTATTTTTTGGTTGAATAAGATGTTTGACAGTTTTAAATTTCCTGTGATACTGATTTTGACCTTGGTGCACCTTGACCTTTTGGTAGAGTTTGTTCCTTTTTCGAATAGTTTTTATGTCTAAGTTGACATTATATTTTCTTTGATTGAGACAAACTTCGCTATGCCTTCTTGTATAAGGCGTTTAAACCTGATCTAGCGGTCTTCAACTGAAGAGCCTTTTTTAATAGATTGACCTCAGTCATTCAATTTGGCTTTCTTGAATAACAGGATGTTTCGGGGGACTTGTATATTTACATAAGGTTTGAGCCGGGCTTGAGTAATGACTATATTATGGTCTGATATGCCTGCTTGGACATTTACTGTGCTGACTAGTGTTGGATTTGTTTTAAGGAATATGTCCAATGTGTTTTCAATACGTGTGGCGCTGTTAATCATTTGTGTAAGGTCAAAGTCATCAATTATTTCAAGGAATTTGTTGAAGGATTGGGTGTTTGAGCTTCTTGGCTTCATTATTGGTATGTAGTCTGGGTACTAGGTGAGGTTGGGGGTATTAAAATCGCCAAAAAATCCATTTGGTGCCCCTGAGGGGTCCGGAAATTTCCAGTAACCTTTCGAACTTAATGCATTACAGACACAAAGCTCCTATTAAATTGGTAGCCTCAGAAGCTGTCTTCATACATTCAGTTTTTACGCATTCAAGAATCACATTATATGGACGTTTTCAATACAGAACTTGAAAGCAACAAAAGCGAAACTTTTTTTCTGAAACTAGCATGGAGAATTGCTGACTGAATTTCCACTAACATGGTTCAAGTATACAATTAAAATTATTATTAAAGGATCCGCCCTAGGAGTTACATGTTCTGCATAGAACAATAAAATAATTGTAGTCTAGTGTCTGGTGCATAATCATAGGTTCACTGTGTGCGTTTAGCTACGTCTTTTACTCTCTATCTTTTTAGTGCTCATCAGTGCTTGAATAGGTTTTGAAATATCGAGGCAAGCGTCGTGTTGATTTATATAAAGATAAAAGAAATCAAGAAATATGTCACAGACACGAATGACTCAGAAACAATGATAGCATTCATGGTTGCTTAAAACTTAATGTTAATTTGATCATTTGAGCCGACTTGTTCTTGCAGTCTGTGAACTAAACAAAGTACCCATATGTCCAGGGGTAAGACTGCTATATGTCCTTTACCTTTTTGCTGGTAAAAAAACTGTTATTTTACAAAAGATATTGATCTAGTATCTTGTACCCGTAGGTCACTTCATGTTCTTTACTGACAAAATGTTTCAGATTAGTTCCTTACCTTCAATTTTGGATTTGTATGCTCCAGTTAATCGAAAATATAGATTAATTATAAAATTGTAGGAGTTGCACAAAGAAGCAATATAAAGGTAAGTTAAACATAGTGCTATAACTCCGCCAAACTGATTGAATCACAAAAGCCGGAGAATATGTGCTGCAGCACTTGATAATAATCATTCTGTGAAACGATATTGGTAAAAACTTTATAAGAAATGTAGGAGGAGTTGTACACAGAAGCAATATTAAGTGAAATTTAACTAAGGGCAATAACTTTGCCAAAACTATTTGAACCGCATAAGCCTAATTATATGAATTATGGCACTGGAAAATGATCATTCTATGAAAGATTGGTGAACATCATATGAGAATTGTAGAAGAAGTTTTGCATACAAACAGCAATATGTAAAAATTAACAAAGGGCAATCACTTTGCCAAAATAATCGAATCCCAAAAGCCGGACGTATGGGCGTTTTGCAGCGTGACGATATTCTGGTCGAAGAAGTGTTGTAAGAAAACATTACGAAAATAAAAAGGAGGGATTGAATATAGCACCAGAAGAGTCAGAGGTAGTTAGAATAAATGTAGAGACTAAAGAAGCATTTTAAATTTTTCTTGGAATGACAAGTTGTCTTTCTTAAATTCATCCAAAGGTATAAAGTGTTGACAAAACCACATCAGAAATATATTGATCCGAGAATACATTGAGTTTGAATGAGACAAAAGGAAATAAAGAAGTTTAAAATAAACAAAACGATGGGAAAAGAGAAGTCTGCCTTCTATGAGCGACCTATCGTAGAACTATCCTAGTTAGAACAGAAGATACATGAAATTTTATTTGCTAGATTGTTTCAGCGAACAGCAAAATAACTACAGTGCGTAAATGTTACCAGCCGATCCATTGCTTGTATTGAGAGGAGATACAGAAAAAGATAAAGACACCCTAGCAAACAAAATATGCAAAACTAAAATTCGGCATCTTTTCGCTTGTTGTGCCAAGAACAAGGGTACAGATTGTGTTAGATTAGAAACTAATACTAACACGTATGATATGGAGCATACATAAACTTTGGCTGGGAAAAAACTTTAAAAGAATGAAGGCAAAGCGGTATTCACTTGATTAAAGACAAAGTCAGCACAGCAGGAGGGTTACTGATTCGAACCAACTAGAACATTTATTAATACGTTACAGGTCACCAAAGACTAAAGTAGTTATATAAAGCACAACCGAGAACAGCCAAATTAAAGTTAAGCATCAGAAACTAGAGTCGATCAAACCATCAAATATACAATAAGAGATAAACTATGTCTTTTTATTTTGATGGTTTGTACCTATTAATACAACAATCTAAAAGTTATAGACGAAATAATTTTATACAAAGACATGCACACGGAAATTAAAAAACAACTCGTCAACTCATGAAAGTATTTGCGCCATAAAGAATTCGAATAATAGTTAAATCTTACAATATCTTTTACTGCATTGCTGAAAAAGTTTGCGAGAGAACTGAAAAACTGAACATCACAATCCCGAATTAACACCAGGCAACTTAACTCATTCCATATAAAGAAAGATACATATCAGAAATTAAACTAGACAGCAAAGCACTCGATAAAATTCAAATCTGAACCTAAAAAGATACGCCAGAAAGACTAGAGACTCGTAACAGACGTAGAGGCTACAGAAAATGGGAAACGTATAGCAAGCAATCAAGGAAAACCCTAGCACATTACATTACTACATTTTTTATTACTTTTTGCATTAGAATATCATTTCAAGAGTCACTAGATGGAATGAACATTTTTGTGTAACAGGATTCGAAAGTCCGAAATTTACATCCATGATTATGAACTTTTTAAGGTTATTTTTTTGTATTTGTGTTAAATCTTTACCGCTCATTTTATGTAATATCATTGATAGATAACTTACACTATTCAAAGAATTAGTTGTCGAAAATAGCGATCTATAATTAACTATGTCCGCCGGAGTTCATCGGCGGAGTTTCCGACGGAGAAAGTCGTCTGAGACGACCTCATGCATGTCAAGTTTTGCCAGCTTTATGCGGTATTCTTTACCTTATATAAGATATGTATTATATTTGATAAGGGGGCTAGAGTAAGGCAATACAATAGAAAATATTACGTTGTTGCCATAAAATAATATTAAAGTGTTATTAAAATTTGAAATAAGTTTAGATTGGATACATTAGCAAATTAAATTGGATTGAAATGAAAATTGTTATTTCTTATTGTTTAAATATCCAGTGTGGCGAAAAAAAGAATAGATTAAATGTCAGCAATAAAAGAACTCGGCCACATTGTTTGGTGCCGGAACCTGGGACCGGAACTACTAACAGCAATGTGTTTGTTCCGGTTGAAAATATTTTCGGAGAATTTGTGATAATTTAAATTTGAACTGTTAAAACTCTGTGAAAGAGTTGTAAAACCTATCGGAAATAACTATGCTTACTTTACCATATATAAAAGTGTTAAATTAGCCAGTGCCATGATAAATGCTGAAGCTGAGGTTTTAGAACAAACTGCAGATGCTGATTGTGGATTATGTTCAAACGCAATGGAGTTATATGTTTAGTTTGAAGTGTTTCGAGATAAAATCAATGCAATGAAAGAATCGCCCAAAACGGTGGCTTATCCGGGCAAATGGAAATGCTAGAAATACAGAGCGAAATTCAGTTAATTGATACAAAGCAATTGCAACAGGAATACGAATTTTATGCCAAACAAGAAGGAAAGGATTACACTTTTGTTAAGTTACCAATATTAGAAATGTGCTCATTTGGTGGCGATGTCTTAAATGGACTGAATTTTAGGATACATTTGACTGTTCAGTTCACAAAAGCAAGAAAATCGCTGAAATCAAAAGTTCAACTACTTGCGGAGTAAATTGTTTGGTGAAGCAAAGCTGGTCATAACTGACCTGGCACTCTCCAAAAAAAAAACTACAGAGTTGCCATTGATATTCTGAAGGATAGATTCGATAGAAGCCACAGTTGCCTGAAAAAAACAACAATAAGCAACGAGATGATCAGGTGCATAAACGAAAACCAACAATGGGCACAATAAACAAACAACGATTTCTTGCACCAAAACGTTACAAACGTGTCCCGCCAATTAGTTTGGCCGAAGGGTAGGTAGCAAGTAAAGACAAGCTTCAGTTGTTAGTAAACATTATTCTCAACTATGCAGATATTGTGAAAAACATCACTGGAGTGATGAGTGTCCTCAGTATTGTACTCTCAGTGACAGAAAGTAGATGCCTAAAATAGCTGTTACAAGTGTTAAAAGGCGGGACACATGGCTAATGATCGAAGAAAAACAAATCGTGTATTCACTGCGGTGAAATAAACAAACACCAAAGGAGCTTATGCCTGACAGAGTTCAAAGTAATGAATAGTAGTGTACTGACAGAGGAAGTTAATGAACCACAGATAGCAAGTGAAATTCCAATGGAAAATGCTTTTGTTTCTCCGGAGAAATGGTTTTGATGCAAACGAGTACAACAATGATAATGAATCCCCATAGTTTGTCAAACAAAACAGTGAGACTACTATTAAATTCAGGATCACATTTTGGAAGCGCTTGCAAAACATCTCAGATTGAAAATTTGGAAAAAACAGGTCAAGATAATCTAAACGTGGCTGTCGTCTCTTGAGATCAAGTTAAAGGACTATTTAGCAATATCGGTGAATAGTAATTAGTGGTGTGATCCAACGAAAACCAGTGACAGAAGTGCTTACCGCCTGTTGAATTCAGTAGATTTGGCGGATACAATGAATGTGAGTCATCTAGTATAGAATTACTGTTTGGTAACGATTATTACCTTGACATAGTACTGTGTCAGAAATTTGAAATACAAACCAGGACTGTACATATTAAGCTCAAAACTAGGATAGATTTTGACGGGTAGAACGCTAGAAAGTGATGAAGAAAGGAATAATGTCAACATGATTATTCTTACTCATGGTATTAGTGTTACGAAAACAAGTGTCTTTACGAACAATGCCAAGTCGTTGCCTATCAAACCTGAGTAAGATGATGTCTGGAATGTGGAATCGATAGGTGTGATTGACAAACTAATTTTGTCTAACAATGAACAGGCTTTTAGAAAATTTTAAAGAAACGTTTAAGTTTACGGATGGCCAGTATCAGATTACCTAGTCCTGGAAGGACGAAAATCCCGATCTACCAGTGAACCGAGAATTAGCTCTAGGGAGTTTAACGTTAACAATTTCCGAAATGAAAAAGAAACCCGAGGTCACGTGAATTTATAACAAAGTTATTGAAGTCCAGTTGAATAAAGGAAACGTTGAGGAAGTAGAAATAGCGAAAATTTTTAACCCGAAGAACTATCTCCTTCACCACGTAGTAATAACACCCTCAAAAGAACAACTAAGTTGCACGTTGTTTACGAAGGTAAAGACAATTAATTACAGTTTGCATGAATGCCTTTATAGGGGTCCTGTCGTGTTACACGACCTAGATGGAATGATACTTAGATTTCGGCTACATAAGATTGTACTCGTGGCCGATATTGAAAAAGCTTTTTAGGCAGACTAGCCTCCAGCCTAACCGGCAGGACGTAACTCGATTCATGTGGATTAGAGATAGTGCAAATCCAGTGTTAACTAAAGGAATTCTCGTTGAGAATTGCTTCTGTAGAGTACCATTTGGGGTAATTTATTCGCTATTTCTGTTGGGAGCAACCGTACAACAACACTTAGATTCATACAATACTGAATTGGCTGTTAAACTGATATTTGTGTTGAAAACCTGATAACGGGGACAAATAATACCTTGAAGCAATGGAATTATACAAAACAGCCAAGTCTATATTTCACGAGTGTTCAATGAATTTGAGGGAATGGGTCTCAAATGACAGTGAAGTAAACAAACTCATACCCAGTGAAGACAGTGCCACGCCAGATTCGATGGAAGTGTTTGGTCATTCATGGAATGCAGAAAACGACACTATTTCTTTGAAACACACATAAAAAAAGCGTGGAGAAAACACTGACAGTCCGATTAACTATGATGTGTGGTGACGGGGGCCCAATGTGGTTACACAATCATAGTAACGAATGGCCTTAATTTAAAAATATGTGTAGTACCGAGCCAGAATGTATTGACCTAAAGTGTATGAAAAATGAAATCATAGAACAGTCTCAAATAACAATAAATACACCTAGAGATGAGCCCATATCAACCTTTGGTATTAGCATCGGTGCATTCTCGTCGCTGACTAAATCATCAAGGGTAACCGCGTATGACCTCAGATTTGTGAAAATATTCAAAACGGTTCAAATCAGAACAGTGGTTATCTTACGAGCAGTGAACTGAATGAAGCTGAAACACTATGGCCGAAATATGTTCAAAAAGAGTCTTCCAGCGATGTTTTCCGTGATATAACGGCGGCAGAAAACACAAATAACTTACAACGGCAAATGGGATTATACATAGATGAAAATTGTCTTTAAAGGTGCTACGAGAGACAGAAATATTCAGAGCTTTCTTTTGGCGCGTGATATCCACTACTGCTTCCAAAGCATGACAAATTTACAGAATTGCTTTAAGATAGAACGCACAAAGAAATGTTTCATAGTGGCGTATCCCAGACGCTTAGCAAAGTCAGATACTGTTACTTGATAGTAAGAGCACGTGTAACCGTGAAATAGGTTTTAAAGAAGTGTAGTGTGTGCCGTCGTGCTGAAGGTGGGCCTTATAAGATGCCCCGTATGCCACCGCTGCCAAAAACACGAGTTACTGAATATGTGCCTTTATCGACAACAGGACTTGTTTACCTAGGTCCGTTACATATTCAAACACAAAACGGCCCTAAAAAGGTTAAACAATAATGCTGTTAAGTTTGGCGATGGTAAATCCGATTTTGACAGAAATATTGGTAATGGTGACGATTGGGCGTTGATTTTGGAAAACTCCATTAAGAAAACAAGAGTTGTGACTATGACAATCACAGAACGTATACTCATAGTAAATGGCAATGAAGTTATAAATCGCATTGAAAAGAATTAGACGAGTTTTAAACATGGGGACATTATTGAACAATTCTATTCAAAAATATTACAATTGTTATTGTTGTTATCACATTTTGTACAAATTTGAACATTTTGGTATATTTTGTATTAATTATTATTGCTAGAATGTTAAATGCTACTGTTTTTTTTCACATTTATGTTTATTCCGCTTGCGAGACTGTCGCAAATAACGATCTATTATTAACTATGTCCGCCGGAGTTCATCAGCAGGGTTTCCGATGGAGAACGTCGTCTGATCTAGCTATCTATTTGAGCTTATTTACCTGTACCGGCTGTCCATATGGCTGACGCTCCTGAAGAGATTAGTTTTTTTAATGTTGTGGGATAGTGCAAGATACAGAAAGTGTACCATTCCAGAGACACCCCAGGTTGTTTTGCAAGCTCAGTGTACAGCACTGATAAATTGGAATTCGGTTTAACGTCTCTTCCGAAAGACTATTAGTAACGTTAGTGGAGGAGCGGGGGATCGATCTCAGGACCCCTGGTTTACCAGTCCAGCGCGTTACCACTTGACCACATCCGTTTCTAAAAGATTTTTCTATTTTTGTTAAATCTTTAGTGTTTTTTCGCTCATTTTATGTAATATCTGTGACACTTAATTAACACTATTCACAGTATGAGTTGTCGCAAATGATGATCTATAATTAACTATGTCCGCCGGAGTTAATCGGCGGAATTTCCGACGCAGAACGTCGTCCGAGTCATGTTTTACCAGATTTTGGTGGTATTGTTTACCATATATAAGATATGTATTATATTGGATAAGGGCGCTAGAGTAAGGCGATACGATAGAAAATCTTACGTTGTTGCCATAAAATGATATTAAAGTGTTATTAAAATATAAAATAAGTTTATATTGGATACATTAGCAAATGAATTTTGATTGAAATTGAAATTGTTATTTCTTATTGAATAAATATCTAGTGTGGCGAAAAATAGAATATTTTAAATGTCAGCAATAAAAAAATTCGGTCACATGAGTGATATGTATATATCTCACTCATATATCACAGTCTTTCAGTGGGAGACATAAAACAAAGCCACATATAAATATGTTTTTGCCATGTACAGTTTACTTAGCAAGTTTATTGCCTGCAGTACACAAGTCATCTGCCAGTTCTTAAACTTACCTTAACATAAATACTATGTATTTCTGGATCCAAACTATCCTGTCATACAGTCGAAAGAAGGCCACAGAAGTTATATTGTCCGATGGGTTACCTGAATAAATCTATTTGCACGCATCAAACGTATTAAATTCCAAAAATTAAACACATCTAGTCATTATGAACAGGAGATATCGATGATTACATGAGTCAGTTGCACACAAAAACACATTTCTAGATATGACAATCAATTGTATCGGACGTTAATTGTGCACGTGATTATAATGATTAAATTTGAAAGTGGATAGAGTAGGAAAGATATTCGTAATTAACATTATTTAAGGTAAGATAAAAATATGAGCAAACATTTTACTTAAACGGACCTTGATCATTTTGGCACAAAAGTAATAAAAGTATATAAAAATCAGTCATTAAAAGTTTTGAACTTAATTTCGAGCAATAATAAATTCAAAAATGAAAACGTTTAATTTTGAATAATTAGTTTACGTAATGAGAACAATAATAAATACAAAAATGAAAACGTTTAATTTTCAAAACGTTTAATGCTCAAAATGGACAGATACCAAGTGTATTTCTCGGTATCCGATATTTGTATTCAGGAGTTCTCTACACCATTTAATTTGATGCTAAGTAAGTCGAAAAGAAAACTTATTATAGATTAAGCACAAACAATGATGAGGCTTATTTATCCGTCGCATTATAACTGAAAACTTTATAAGTGAATATTGAGGAAAACAAAACGCAACAAAATAAGATACAATAAAATAAGTAAAACAATTAACTGGACAATACAAAAGCCACGAATATGACATTGTCAAGTTGTTCATTATTTTCATTGTTGTTCATCATATTGTCAGTCAAATGAGGAACCAACATTCACATCATTCTTTCTCAAGAACATAATTTTAGCTACAGGATCAGGTGAGATTATGTTTCTCAACTTAGTAACAAGGAGCCCGGCAGACAAAAATATTCGTTCTGATGGAACGGAAATGGCGGTGACAGACAAAACAGATATTGAGACCTGTGCCACATGAGGGAATCGAACCTCATAATGTTTCCACTAATCAAATGGGTTAGTCTCCTTGTCTACTGCTTCTTCGAGGTATCGGCGAAGCTCGTCAGTGCCAGGTCTACTCTTGTAGAGTAAGAAACGCAAGATTCCGGCGCTTCGGTGATGGCTCCTCGTTATCGTTCACTACGGTGACCTTGAACGGAACATTATCAAGGCGTTTCTTCGATATTTCGACGATGCTCACCCGAAAGAAAAGATAAGTCCTTATAGCGAATGTCAAGAAGGGAGCCCAAGATCGAAACTATGTCCTCTGCAGTCGGCTACTACCAACAAAATAGATCATGTGATATTAGACCTTCCATGCTACCGATAAGTTTGCTGTGGTCACTAGCACGTTGGAGGGGCAATTCACGAGCCCGCCAACGATAGAGAACTTCACATGCGACCAGCGCACATGTAAGAAGTAGTCTCAGGACTCATACCAGGTTAGAGCCGTTTTCCATTCGCTGACGGTCAGTAACAGCTGTCCATCTGTTTTCTTACTGATATATCCAACTAAATATCTGTCAACGCCCTTCTTTCTCCACAAGTCATTCGAATATACTATTTCTGGAATTCCACCTTGTCGCCACAACCTGGATAAGATCGTGTTTCGGGATATCAAGTATAGCATGCCTTTTTTTGAAGTTCCGCCGTCACTGTAGCGGAATGACGGAAGAGCCTAACAAGCTTCCGTGCTTTAGAAACTACCTTAGCAACGCTGGATTTTTCCAAGGCAGGTTTGATCGCGAGCTGCACGGTATGCCCAAAACAACCCACATCGAACCACTCCTCATATAGTTCCTTTGCACTTTCCAAGTTACGTGCGTTATTGTGCACGCCTGCGCCAACCTTCCCTTGCAACGCGAACTCGTTCACAGCATCCTTCAGGCAGGCTACGATGTTCAGTGCAGTGTGTCTCTCGGGTTAACTTGGGTAACCAGCACGTTGCTCTTAATGTTTAAGTCACTAGACACGTGGTGCTCCGTGACAGTAAGGTAGCTGTCAGTCGCATTCGAGGCTCATGTATCTGTCGTTATCGCCGCGCTCTTGACATGAGGCTCTGAACGAGTTCCGACTTCTTATATTCTGGGGCTAGAATACTCATGAGGTTTCGGAAGCCCTCGCCCTCTACAGTACTTAGGGAAAGGCAGTCAGTAATTGCCTGGGTGATAGCCTCGGTCACGGTTTTGGTGAGATGCCTAGTCGAATTGACAAAGCTAGCTATCGATGCTTGCTTCTCAGAGTCAACCTTCTGTCCCTCTGTCAAGATTAATTATATTGCAGAACTGTTGCTATGTTTTTGTTTATTGTTAAACAGCACGAACAAGATAAACATACTATTTTTGATATTTGAAAGATTTTTTAGGATACTTTTTTGCAATTTATTTCTAATTGATACACGCTTATTCAAACGTTAGAAATTCTTATTTAATTAGTTTTTACGAAACATAATAACATGTTTCGGCGCGACGCAATATTTGTACTGTGACGTCACGTTATTGCTGTTTCTATCCTGTTCGCGCTGTTTATTTATATATGTGAGTTTGAAATAAAGGAAACCTGATGTTCACTTTATGTGAGATCGGGAATTATAAAAATACTGTTCCCGAGGGAGGACTTCTCAGAATTGTCTAAAACAGTACTCAGGAAGTAGAGTAAGACCAGGAAGCGCAGAAGCACAGCCAGACTAAAAGCAGAGTGAGACCAATAAGCGCAGTTAGACGTAGAAGCGCAGCAAGTCTAAGAAGCACATCAAGTCGAGGAAGCATAACAAGTCCATGAAGCGCAGCAAGTCCATGAAGCGCAGCATGTCTAAGAATTGCAGCAAGTCCAGGAAGAGCAGCAAATTTAAGAAGCGCAGAAAATTTCGGACGTGCAACAAGACCAAGAAGCGCAGCACCTCCAGCAGCGCAGCAAGTCAAGCAGTTTAGGAAGTCTAGTTCCATTCATCCATAATAAAATCAACTAGTTAAGACATTGTCACCTTAGCTAGTGAACTTTCATCTTTATAATTTTTACACCCTCTGCGCTTAGATGACCTCTACAAAGTTGATTAGATTACTGGTTGGTCCATAGAACAAGAGTGTAATTTTGCAAAGGTTGCACGTGACGCTCTAAATGAAATTTAAATGCTTTCAAACGTTTGAAGAAACTGAAGCTGGCATGATTGTCAGCAGTATTAATGTGAATTGTAAGATAATTCTGCAAGACAATGAATCTAACCAAAATTCGGGCCACTATACGGTAAAAGCAATGTTATTAACAATATTGACTCACACGTTGTGTACAATCATTCTGTCTCCAACTGACCCGTAACAGACCCCTAACTAAACAATTTCTTTTATTAAGACATACTGATTTGTTCTAGTCCTACATATTGTAGCTGAAACTAAAAAAAAACATAAAGAAATACCACTAACGCATTTTACGTTCTACTGTCGTTAGGTGTGAAGTGCAACCATTGGTGTGACCTTACCTTTTTAAAACGCTTTCTGACTTCGTCGACACTTCCTTTTTTATTATTGAAACCAAATAGGTAAGTTTAAAATGTTATTTATTTCTTTCCAGAACATTTGAATGCTAGAAATACATTCGAACGTTCGTAATTGGGTCCGAACGTTCACTTACATCCCTAGTTTATAGACAAGTTGCATTCACCTTCTGTTTGCTTTTTTTAAGCTTAAAATCTCAGCAAATTTCATTTTTGAACATACTTTTTTATGTCTTTATACATTCCTTTCGTAATCGGAAATTGCCATTTAGATCTACTTACAAAGTAATGTTGCCGGTCCTTTTATGTTGTTTTTTCTTCCGCCGTGGGTACAGTGTTCAGTGTTTGTGGGTACAAAACACAATCTGTTTCTTATTCCTAAAAATTACATACTTCTGTGTCAGTTCATACATAATTTATTTTCCAATTACACGGCTCCGACCTTTTTTGAAAGAAACTTCTTGTTTTCACAGTTTTTAAAAAGTTTTTTAACACGAGGAAGGGAATCGCTGACGGTTGCAGCTCAACTTCTTGAATAATATAGAAGCCTTTTATCTGACTTGACGATTTTATATTTTTCAATGAAGATACTAAATTTATGATGATTTTGATGATGGTTATTATTATAATCATTAAATGTAAATAAATGCTTTGCCGAAATGGCTTCTGGAATATTTGATTGGCAAAAAAGACTGTGAGCCAGAATTCAAACTGAAACCACATCAGAAAAGTTTGGTTCTAAGATGTTGGTGGTGAACTTAAACGCCTAGGCAATGCAATAGACATCCATTTAGCAGTGACGGCAGTTTCTGAAGGTGAAGATGTGAAATCGAAAATTCAACCTATCAAGAAAAGCAGTTCAACACATGACCAGGAAATTTCTTTAAGCAATGATCTTGGGGAAATACAAACAAAAGGTAATGAATAGCATATTATAATATTAAATAACGATGGAATTAGAGCATTTGAAAGGGACAATATTGTTGTTGAAAATATAAATGCAGTAGTAAAACGCAACCAGCGATAAAGTGTTAGTAATGACCTGAAGTCACATTTGCAAATCATGCAAACTAAATTCAATTAGAAACAACTTTTCGTGTTCATTCTGTTATTTTTTGGGGAAGATTCTTCATCTTTTGATGTCAGCTTCATAAAAATATGTCCACTTCTTCAATTGAATGGTGGTTTTATGTAATGTAGGTCAAATTTTACAGCCCAGACCCAATGTATATCATCTTAATGATATTGCTTCGCTATTTAGATTTTCAGTTGGCTTCCTCAAGCGATGATCATATAGTCTCGTTTAAGAAAAAAAGAAACAAAGCAAAGACTCATCACAACTTTCATCTATAGATATCAAAGCGCTATCACAGTGGTTTGGTTTATTTAGCCTGTATTACCTTGTAAACGATGCAAGTTTATTTACGACTGTGTGTAAATTGGCTCTGCATAAAACTTGAACTACAAGAGCCTATATTAAAAACGTATAAAGTTAAGTTGAAGTATGTGTGTCATCAGTCATTGCAACTGGCTTAAAAACACCGCTTCTAATTTGTTGTAGAACCATAAACAATGTGAAAATGAAGGATACGCATAAATAATTTTGCAATTGATAAACGAAATTTAGCGCCAAAATATTACGTAAAAACAACAAATCTTCAGACATACGTCCATTAATAGTACCAATGAAATGAAGTTT
The DNA here is from genome assembly GCA_012932295.1 of Cyclina sinensis. NCBI lineage: Eukaryota > Metazoa > Mollusca > Bivalvia > Venerida > Veneridae > Cyclina > Cyclina sinensis. The sequence goes on along the minus strand of JAAONU010000012.1, from coordinate 52,554,266 downwards.
CAGAGAGAAAAAAATGTGAAAAATGTGTACGTAACTAAAGTTCTGTTGCTTCAAAAACAAGAAAGGTTGTGAATGAAAGCCATCGAAACTGGGTTTTAACAGAGGGAGTCAAAGAACATTTTCTGATTCAACCCTTTGCAAATAGCCTTAACTCGGAAAATGTAATGGATCCAATAATTGCCGAAAGGATACTATTTGATTAATTTCATAAATTTCAATAGACAAACATCTAAGTCAAGGAAAATTGAGACTTTAAATAGAGCCCCATTATAAATTTGGGGCACGCCTCCATATCTTTAATAGCTATTTACCAGATAATGGTGTATAATGAATTTTGAAGCAATTTTCTTTCTGATTTAAAACAAAGTATAGTAAGTAATGACACAGTTTGGAATATATGAGCACTCTTGTAGTCTGTCTGAAACGGGAAAACTGTCAAACAGACGAATTAAATGTAACCCCGGGCAAGTCACACAAAAAAGAACAAAATAATTTGTAAAGGTTTTACTGTTTCACATTTTTCCAGATAAGCGTATACTGTTTCTACCAAAAAAGCTTTAAACATTAGAATACTCCTGCCAACAACACTATACGGTCTCTAAGAACTCGATCTGAAAAGATACAGTGTGAATTCTTAAATAAAACAATACATTTTAGTTCACATATTATATCATCATAAAAACAACAATATAATTATGAACGTTGCAATATTCAATATGTTAAAATATTACAACAATAAAACTATACTCACAGATCATTCAGTTAACACAAAGATTAGAATAAATCTGTAAGTACAATGAATGACAACAAGTGTTTGTGCTTGCGCTTTTAATTACTTAACGGATATGGTTCGAATGATTTCAGGACTGAGAAAGCCAGGGGTTGACATGCAGAGCCAAAACCTATCAATTTTCAATTGCTAATAACCTTGTAATTAAATATATAAATTACACTATTTATCGTCACTTTAATTACTAAACACTTTTACTACCAGTGTTATTCTTACAAATATACACAAGTTACCTTTGTCTGCATGACAAACATCATTTCCATTGGTCAAACATACACATACTGCACATACATCTACTGTCCCATCTACTGTGTTCGTTGAGGTCTTGTTAGAGCTGTAAAGATCAAATCCCATACATGTAATATTAAAATGAAAGGGATGGCAGTGCGCAGGCAAAGTGAAAAATTAGAAAATAGTTCCAAAGTTTGTGACTTACATAAACCGATTATTAATACTTGTTAGTTACAAATTTAAGTCTGATAACAAATAAACAACAAAGTTAAAACACAAACATTAAGAACAGTGGAAGAGAAAACAGTTTTAAAGAATTTGTAAATACATATTCTCTGAATTGTAAAATCCATTTTAGGTTTCGGTAATAAAGAAATCAATGTCAACAAAAACATATCAGTAGAGCAGGATGCAAATTTTCCTCTTCTGAAAATATATTTTAATACATTTTTTATTCACAGTTCTTCATTCTCATAAACAAAAATCTGAATATGAAATCGTGAGATATTCCTTTGTTGTTTGAAAACTTTCTGTTTAACATAAACACACACTTTGCTGTGTAATTCTCAAAAATGTTGAATCTCAAAAAATAATCTCATATTTATATCAAGCTTGTGAATTCATGTCTGTTTGTAACATGTTTTTGAAATACTGATTCATAAGTCTTAAAATTTCTAATGCAAAATGAAGGAACTGGCAGTTTAAGTCTTAGAATCATATTAGTTTTAAAATCAATATTTGGGGGGGGGGGGGGGGGGGGAATAGACCTGATTTGGAGGAACTCTTGAAATTAGGATCCTAAGTTAATAAAATAACTAATTTGAATGATAGACAATTTAAAACACATAGGTGTATGATAGATTTAATGCAATCGGTTATAATATTTTGAAAGTAAATATGCCTAAATTAGTACACATCTATTGCAAATTTTCATTAAGGAAACTGTGAAGGTCTTTGTTACTCATTATACTATAGTTCAAGCAGTCAGCATAAACTTGTATTTCAGACAAATTTAGTGAGTTTTAGCTTGGAGTTTTTAGTAAAGCCATTTGTTTAATAGATGTGATCTTATATAACCTGTGGTTCTTTTTAAAGATAGTCTGTGGTGGCCAAACAAAATCTGAATGATTGCTTGTAGTAACAAATTTTTGTCAAGCAGCCCAGAGGAGAGAACAAAATGCTGAAATTGTTTTAAAAATTCAGATTAAATTCCAGACATTACAATATTTAAAACATGTTTAGAGCTAATAAAGTGAAAAAGTTGTTTTACTAACGAGCAGATTAAATAGTTTTATTTATAGTTTCTGTACATACATTCATGGAATCTCTCATAACCACTCAGTAATATACTCAGATTTGATAAGGCAGAAATTACTTCCTGGTCTAAACCATGCATCTAATTTCAATCATTGTTTTTGTAAATAGAAAAACTTTAGGTTGAACTAATTTGTAATTCATCTTATTTTCTTGTCGTTATAAACAACTAAGAAAGAAAAAGGTGCTCACATAATTTGTCTCTTCGTTCAGGTTAAAGCTGCCCTGGATATGATTGATAAAACTTGAACTTTTTCTTACTTCATCCTGGTTCCAGTAGTATAGATGCATAAGAAGTACAATCTCAGATTATTGAGCCTATTAATTCTGAATATGTTTGTTTATCTGAATATAAATTGCCCCTAACAATAACTTTTCAGTTAAATAATTGTATTTAAAAATTTATATCTACTGATAATTAAATTTTCCTTTTTTTCAGCGAAAACACAGGAACATGTTACTGGTTAGCCAAGATGATAAGAGCAAAGACCAACAGCAAAATTTAAACACTTACTAGAACAAAAAATTATAAAATATGGACCTAATGAGAGAAAAGAGACAAAAACCACCGACTTGTTGGTACGTCTTATTGCTGGAACATTGTCACTATTCCATATATTAGAGAGCCCTGAGTTTAAAGATTTTGTCCATGAGCTAGATCCATGTTATAATATACCAGGTCGTAAGACACTGGCCACAACAAACCTGGATAAAGTTTATCATGAAGTTGAAAGTGCTCTTAAGCAAAAATTGAAACTGGCTGAAAATATTTGTGTTACTATTGATAAATGGAGTAATCGCCAAATGAGAGGCTTTCTTGGTATCACAGGTCACTTGATTTTGTATTTACAGATGGACAGAGCTATGATAGCGTACAAACGCTTCCGTACACGTCATACAGGCGAAAACATACGTCCGAAATACGAGGAATGTGTAATGGCTTATGACATTGCGGAAGACGTTACAAACATCATTAGTGACAATGCAGCTAACATGAAAAACGCCTTTAGCTTTTCACTCCCAGGATACACTGAAAACGTTGAAATTCTGACAGATGAGATGGATAGCGGTGATGACGAAAATAATGTAGAGTGTATTGAGAGTGATGAACTCTTGGAAGATGCGTTTCCTACATGTTCTGTTGGACACTGTTTTGCCCACACCCTCCAACGAGCAGTAAAGGATGGCATGAAACTGAATCAACATCTGAAAACATCAGTTGAAAAAGCATCGAGCCTTGAAAAATTTGGAAGAAAATCAGTTTTTGCTTCAGAGATTTTAGAACATGAAAAGAGGCCCCAAACAGAAAATGTGACATGTGAAATGTGACGGAATTCCCAAGTAATTATGATTAGATCCGTGCTTTCAATCAAAGAAGACAAGTTGAACAGTGTTGGTGAACCTGCCAAATTTCTTCTTATGAAAGAAAATTGTTGAAAGAGCTTCTCTCAGTCTTGGACCCCTTTGAAGAAGCCAAAATCTTGTTCAGGCAGAAAAGTCAGTGACATCAGATCTCGTGGTACCAGTTCTCTTGGGTCTGCTAAACAAACTTGAAGTAATGTCAAAGGTCTATAAAACAAGATGGTTTCAGCGTTTAAACAGTCAGTTGAGAAGCGCCTGTCAAGCTATGTAATCAATGACGACTGTTTTCTAGCAGCTCTGCTTGATCCCAACTTCAAACAGCGTTGGTGTTCTGATCAAGAAGCGATTGAAGACAAACTGGTTGTTTATGTCAGAAAGCTTGAAAAAAGTGAGATGTGTCCTGGTGATGAGGATGAAAATATAATGTCTCCCCTGAGAAGAGGGCTAAAGTGGATGAATATGGACTTCTTACTTTCATGACCTCAAAGACTAAAAAAGTACGCAACAAATCAAGTGACATTGTCAAGCTTGAAGTTTCACAGTATTTGATAAAGCCATGTACAGAGAAAAAAGATGTTCTGACATACTGGCAAGATAATGAGCAAAACTTTCCTATCCTTTCAAAACTCGCAAAAAGATACCTTGTAATTCAGGCAATATCTGCCTCTGTGGAACGGTTATTTTCAATTGCTGGAAATGTTTCCGCCCTGACAGATGCAACTTGAGTGATTTAACGTTCCAGAAACTTATGATGATCAAATGCATTTCTCAAAAGCAAATAAAAGTTTATGTTTGTATATATGGATGTGATTGATCAGTTTTGTGTGATATACTGTGTAAAAAGGTGACTGAAAGCATAATATTTACAAGCAAACGTAATTAAACTTTATAAAAGTACATGCATGTGACATTCTACTCAGTTAAACTGTAAAGCTGTTCATTTGACAACACTGTATTATTTTTCTTTCTTGAATCTTATTTCAGAGTAGATTTTATTATCTTATACAAGTTTTGATTTTAATTAATCGTGATAATCATGATAACTTTTGCCAAAGTAATCGAATGTATTCAATAACATGAAATTTTGAGTAATCGATTAGTAACCAATTACTAGACATTACCAAATGTAATCGATTATTAATCGATTATAGGTGACAGTAATCGAACCCCAACCCTGGTCAGTACAAACTGCCAACTGTGCCCAAATCAGTCAACATGCAGAGTGATTTAAGGTTTTGACACATCTAAAGTTAACTCCACGTTAACAGGATCTGTTGCAAGAACAATCTGATTAAATGAAATTGTAAAATTGACATTGCTAAATCTAATTGTTTTAATATTAAATGTTCACAGTTGTTTGTAGTATATATACTTTGATCATTCCAATCTTGAACAGTTATTTTATAATCATGTATGTTCATACATTCCTTATAATTGGCATATAGACTTTTGAATATATGTATGACAATCGGATTAAGTGGGCTTTTTCGTCGGTCTCTCTGGCTGACTCGTTCGTCATCCTGTTGACAGAAACACAGTTTTGATCCAGTGCAAATAAACAAAATGATAGCCTGTTTTAAAGAAATGTATGAACTATCAGGATGAATTCTATTATTCACTCTCCATTTGATGAAATGAAATAGGAGGAATATAGGAATCAACCACAGTTCACTATCCTGTCTGTCCCATCCTGTCCTGTTCCTTAGTAACTTGAATTGCAGTATATTAAAGAGCGCAAATTATTCACATTGTAACGGTCAAAGGCAAACCTTCCTATTGTTGTATAAAGACAACCTCTGACAGCTGAGTCAGGGAATCTATTCCTTGTCTCAGTGGTTAGAGTGTTGGCCTTCGAAGCGCTTAGTAAGGGGTTCGAATCCCATTCTGGGTTGTGTATTCTAAGATGGATTGCATCTTTCTGTTACGGACTCCCATGTTCGTAAGAACTTGCATAGACCTTAAGATTTAGATCAATGTTACACATATTTTAAATTCTGTAAGATGTCTATCCTGAATTGAGAGATATTGTTTTCGTACTTTCCATCTGTCTGACACTCTGTATGTATGTCACAAAGTTTATATGTACTTCTCCGCCTTAACCCCTGCTTTGATTTCAGTGGAACTTGCTATAATTTATTGGTACTAAGCCTAGATGAGTTTATCTTCGGCATGTTCATATTAGCCAAGTTATGGGCCACAATATATTTGTCCAAATTTGAACACACATAGACATATCGCCATAACTTGTCAGATTTTGACGAAACTTCAGAGGAATGATTGTTAGCAAGGTTATTTAAAATTTAAATGCATTAAGGTGTATCCACTGTTCGGATTTTTAGGAAACTTCAATAATGATTATAAGAAAGAGTTGTTATGCACACTTTCGTGTTCTGGTCGGATAATTTTCAGTTTAACTTAGGTCCAAATTTGAAATTTGCTATATTCCACGGTAGATTACCAAATTTTAAAATCTATTCATTTCTAACACATATGTATAATTAGTTATAAGTGACACAATTATATGCAGTACTTATCATGCCATTTTTACTGTTATTGTCCCTGTCAGGCTATTCTGTTTACCCCTCTATTCATTTCCCACCTGAAAATGAACACAACAAAGTCATTTTCATTTTATCACTTAAAATTTACGTTTAAACAAATATCTCTATTTGTTCATAGATGAACATCAAAAAAGATAATTTAGTCTATAAAAATACTTCATTTATAGAAATATTTTAAAACAATTATCGGTTTACAACGACAAAAAAGAATAGCCGAAAGTAGTTTGCAGTCACGTCAGCGGGCGCGCCCTTGTATTCAGCGTGCTATTATGTATATGACATATCACACTCAATTCCTTACGTGTTTATTGTCGGCGAATTGCGGATAGTGTTAGAATAGGAGGGATGTCCTCGCTGGACCTATTGTAACGGGCGGAATATTTGAATATCAGAAATACTTGAATCAGCCTGTCGAATTTGATGGGTGTAAGGTCTAAGGGTGACTGTGACAGAGCATAGCATTCTATGGATAACAAAGGATGGATTGAAATAAGCGCGTAGAAAAAGAGCAGTGAAAATATGGACAGACTAGAGAAACAGTTGGAAATTTTCTTGGAATGCTGAGCTGTCCTACGTTATTTGATCCACATGTATTGAGTGTGCACTAGCAACTTCAGAAATTGTTACGAGAAGATAAAAGGTTTGAACTGGACAGGAGAGAAGAAGTATGAAAGAAGCAAAAAGATAAATTGACAAGAAGAATGGCTTCTGCCGTGTCTGAAAGACTTATCGTAGATTTATCTTAGTTAGAAAAAAAGACAATATATACATGAAAAAAATTGCAGCTTGGTTGTTTTAACGAAACTGCAATGTCTTAATTGTACCAGCTGATCCATGAGTTGTAATTAAAGGATAGGCAGCAACACAGAAAGGGTAATTATTGTATAAAGATAAAGTAAAAAGTTCAAAACTAAGATTCGGTATGCATTTGCTAGTCGGGTCAAGAGCACGTGTAGAAACTTAATAAGATATAACAAAATACTTCAGGAATTAATTTATAGGTAGTACAAATACTTTGACTATGAAGTACTCGGAAGAATCAAAGATCAGGCCATATTAAATGATATATTTTGAACTTTGCACAGCAAGTTGGTTACTGATCCAAAGCAACCACAATGCTTATAAGTATGATACTATAAAGCAGGTAGTGTCGAATTTTAGTTAATGATAAAAGGGTGATAAAACTGCCAAACTAACAGTGAGAGGGATATTATTTCTTTATATTTCTAAGGCTCGTATTTCGATGATAACTGCAGTCTAATGATTATTTTTCTATGTGAAATAACGTGATATAAAGAAATACATCCTACATTCAATAAACAACTCATGAAGGTATTTGCAACTCAAGCAATGTGACATCAGATTTATTTATATTTTGAAATGTTTAAGCAGTTAGCGAAAGAATAAGATTGACTTGAACATCATAATTCCGAAATACCTGAGAGCTAGAAGATATGAGGGAAGTGAAAAAGAAAAACTTACAAATATTCGAAAAGCAAGAGTACAAAATCCTATTATAATGTACTTCCTTCTGATAAGATTGCGGTCCGAATTAAACAAGGCAACTTGACTCAGTCCAAATGAAGATGAAATAGAGGAATGTCAAAATTAAGACATCAAAGCTCTCGATAAAAATCAACCCTGAACAGTAAGAGAGACCTCAGTAAAAACTCGTCAAACAGGGCATAAGATAATAACGGAACAGCACAACTCGATTAATGTGTAACTTAAATTGTCACTAGACGGACTGTATATTATCGTGTAACAGGCTTTGAAAGTGTGAACGTTCATCAATGGTTTTGTAGTTTTGATGTTAATATTTCATTTTCTGTTAAATCTAAAGTCTTTTATTGCTTAATTTTATTTAATATATATGATAAACCTATATTTTTCACAGAGGAAGTTATATGGAAATATCTCCGTGATAGAACACAGTATTTCACTGGTATGTATAATTGTACTCCACAAATACCACTATGAAACGTTAACTTTCTGTACGTGTTCATGCTATGTGAAGTTAGCTAATAAAGACTTTTGCCTGCACCATACAAGTCTTGTACCAGTTTCTAAACTTATTTCTGAATCTAGATTTTCCTGTAATACGGTTGAACGAAATCACAATTAAGTGATATCCTCAAGTGGGTGGTGACCTGAGAAGTTTTTCTATCAGACATACTACAAATCCCTAGTATTAAATTATCAATAGGAGATATTGATCTGACAACTTGCACTAAAAAAAACTCACAACATTGAAATATGAAACAGGCCGTTTTACCTATCATGATTCAATTCGATAAGGAGTAAAATAGAAAAAAGGACTTCTTAATCAACATTATAGAAGGTAAAATTTTAAATGTTTAAGCAAACAATTCTACTAAAAAGCGCACTCTACATAAAACTACATAGATATTGTTTAAGTTTTGGAACCTTATTTCCAGAACTTTATTTTAGACCGTTCCAAAACTGATATTATTATTTTTTGGTATTTATTATTCCTGACTTAAACATATTTTTATTAATTAACTCATGAAAGTCTCTAACAAGTAATATTTTCAAAAAAAATAGTCGACGTAGTTACCAGTATTAATGTTGAGTTTTTCATTTAGTATTTTAGCAGAGTCACCGTTCCGTTTATTCAATTAATTGATGACATCTACTTTTATTGTGGTTGTTCAAAGTGAACCACGTGCAGTGATATTATAACCCGAAAAAACCTTTATGTTATGAACTGTGTGTGTCGTTGTTAATTTAGAATATTTTATAAAAGATGCAGGCAGATCTTGGTACTATATATATACTTGGAATTGCCATTGAAATACATTTCATGACTCTACTGATCAACTATTCTTTTAAGCATAATCCATTGTATACTTATGTGTCACGTAAACAGAGTAAAAGAAATATTCCTTGTTTCGGACAGTGTAAATCGTGCACAGTCACTGAATTAAAGGTTTAAGTTGATCCTCTTTCTCTTTTTAACCCCGATATACTACAATGTTTTTTCTCTCAATTTTTACAATATACATTAGTTGTGTAAACATTTTTACAAAGAAGTCAATCCTATTTCATGTTTTTAAAGGTTTTGTGTATTTCACATTTATACTGATGTTACGTAAACAGAGTATAAAATCTATTCTCGGATGACCAAACTCCGCGCACCGGTTTACGCAAGGGTTTTAGTCATACCTAGTTAGGGGAGATCACTGCGTTGGTGATTATCGGATGACATGTACCACAGGAGCTCGGGATCTAGGTCGCAGATTTTCCGAGCTATTTAACTCGACCGTCATTTGTTATCAGAACTTAAGGTCTATTTTTGTAAATGACCTGAATTTTCCCTATCCTGACTGTTTAAAATTTGGTTACAAACTCTCGGAATGATTTTTTTTTTTGTAAATCCTTCACTAGATCCCAAGCTCCTGTGCCTCGTTTGCCGCCATGAAATTATCTGTTCTGATTGGTTAGAATTTTACGATTTTCGTTAGCAACGCGTCCCATACCAACGGAAGTTCAAACCAAAAGTAATCGACTACGTCGAAAAAAGACAATGAACTCTTCAAAATGGAAGCTTGAGTTGTGTAAAACAAATTTAATATGTATAAAACACATATAATATTGAAAACCTTGTTCTCCTTTTCCAAAGTTGAAACTATGATAATTGTCATTTGAATAACTGTTAAAGCTTACAAAATGGAACAAAATAAACATTTCGCTCATCAACCACATGTTCACAATATTATACTTGTTTTATTTTTTGATACAGTTTCAAAGAATACTGGGCAATAAATTTGCATTATTTAGCGCTTCTGTATCTGCCACAATGTCTTCTGTCTTTAGCGGTGTCTTGGAGGAATGTGGTCACGTAATACGGGGGTGACACTGTCTTTGTTTTGATAAGTCACCGTTATTTGTCATTGACTGTTTTGCTTGATCAGTCACAGTAAAACACTTTAATACCGTATTTTGCTCTTGAGAAAATGCCTAAAGGCTATAAAACATAATCTTTATATCTTTTGTACCTGATTGTAGTATGAAATTTAGCGTCCATTGCCGTTTTGACCTTTTTTCTTTTCTATTTTTCTGGCATTTTGGAAATCTGTGCTTTTGCAACTTATTGATATGTACAGCATGTAAATTTGTATATGCAGAAAGAAAACAATAGCTGCAAAATACACGTTTGTAAGATATGGATCTTACAAAAATACGTTTGTTTCCTTCTTCTTATTTAAACATTATTGTTGTCGATATTACTTGTAATACAGAGAACGGAATTATTATGACACCTTTATATCTGTACCCTTTTAGTCGGATTATTTAAAGATAGATACATTCACTTTTTAAAAGCAGTTTTCCGTGAAATTTTGATAAAATGAAAATAATTAATCTACCGGAGAATATCACAAGACCTTTATTTAACAGTTCAACAGATTGAGATGTAAGCAAAAAAATGTGTAGTAAGAAGAACATCTGATAAGTCTTTGTTGATAATAGATGTTTCATGAATATTTTTCTCTGACATACAACGTCAGATAAATATTATAGCTATAAAAATGGCACTTTTTCTACGCTCCGCATTATAAAACTGCCTCAATCTGCAGCCCTTAATGGCGGACGAAATGGAGGTAACTCGGGCCTCCGTCCTACATATTCTATGTATACTACTCAAACTTTGATAGGGATCACCTGTTATTTCTTAAATATCTTTTTAATGATAACGCCAAGATAACTGATTTTTTCTCATACATGTAGTTTATTCAAATGGCAAAGCCGACCTGTCCAGCAGATTTTGATTGTTTACCTGTGCATGGCTGGAGATGCACGGGAAAAGCGATACCCCTGGAAAAGTTGTGCAGCGCCGGCATGTACCTTCATGTTGTTTTTGTCACGCATAGTGGAGGGCATCAGAGGTCCACAACTCAGCGTGAGAACCGGTTTATTGTCGTTCAAGTGCGACTTCAGCGCTTTGTTACCGCTACTGCCCTCCAAATTGACTTCCAGAATGCCACTGGTGACTTTCCACTCAAACCATCAGAAACCGTCTTCATACAGCTGAGATGAGGCCTAGAAGGCCAGCAATCCGAATCCCATTGACGCGAAACCACATCCAGGCACGTCTTCAATGGGCCCGCGATCACGCCAGGTGGACGCTGCAAGACTGGACCCCAGTGCTGTTCACTGACGAGTCTAGATTTTGTGTGGACTTCACTGATAGGCGAGATCCGCCAATGAGCGTTTTGCACCCGTATGTGTTGATACCCATGACCGTCATGGCGGGGGCTACGTCATGGTGTGGGCGGGCATTAGCATGCAGAGAAGAACGGACCTGCACATTGTTCAAAACGGCACATTGAAGGCTGTACGATACGTCAATATACGCGATATTAAAGCAAAATTCAGCCCATAGACTTGATTTTTCCAAAAAGTTCCATTTCGTCTTCTGTCTGCGTTATTCCAAATTCGTGCCCCTCCTACGGCTCAGCCTCTGTCACGCTTCAACGGTTTACAGACTTACTCATTTTTTTATACGAAACTGTTGTCATATGAATATTTTTTCAGAATCACAATAAAAAATGTTACCTTTCAACCTTATGTAGTAAACATTCACATTCCTATAAGTGATCCCTATCAAATTTTGAGTAGTATATTTTGTTCAATTTGTTGAGTCAGTGTTATCGTTATTGATAAGTTTGTTCTCAGATTAATTTCTGTTTGTAGTTAAAATGACATGTCTACCCGAACCTTATCTGCCACTACATGTCGAATCACAGTATAAATCTTTGCATTTTATCAACGCTTCAAATAACCTTACAGTTTCTCTATCAACAGTTAAACTATTCGAATATGAATTTACCATATTATATTATCTTCATACTCACTTAGCCTTTAGACAGTCAGTTACAGTACTGATCGTTATGATCGCTGATGTATAGTTAATTATATGTACAGTTATATATGCAGTTATATGTACAACAAGTCTTTTTTACAGTATATGCGATTTACTAGGGTTAGCTGAAACAGTTTTTCAGCACAATTGCATGTTAACACATACCCATCGAACACACATTGCTTCATAGGAGCTTTTGGTTCAGAATTAGGACCATGTTATTGTGTTAAAAAATGAAATAAAACAGCAATGTACAGGAAACAATCAAACCAGAAATAAGACTTGCACCTAATATCTTGGGATAATATGAGGAGTATATCTAGTGGCTAGGTTATTACATTCCTTCCAGAATAGTTGTCTTTAGACAGCCTGTATCAGTTATGATAATGAGGAATGAGTTGAAGACATTTTGTATCGTTAATACTCAGTATAGGGAGATAACACCGTCCGAAATTTTCGTGATCAATGCTTTCTGTTTCTCTGATCAATGTCTCATCAAGTATAAAGCTTTTGAATTAACCTTTCGTTGGCGGTGACGTCGGATGATTTGATGATTTTGTATTCAACACACTCGTTTTATTGGGAGGAAATAATTTTGACATTACTTTAACACTTAGCGTGATCAGGGGCATATTTGACACTTTGAAGAAAATACATCAGTTACCAAAACTATTAATAGATTCTAATTTTTTTTTTTTTGAGAAGGTATCTAGTTAGAAAACGCCTTTTTACAGGGAACTCAAACTTAGGCAATTTGTTCCTCAAAAATACATAATTTTAATAATACTGTACGAAACATATGATAAGATGTCAAAACATTAGTTTCTAAGTACAATTTCTGAGCTGTATGCATCACAATTATGTGTTTACACCGAGTATTGATGTACAATACTTGGTTGGATAGCAATTAATATCAACTGGAAACATTTTGATTGTTTATATACCCTAAGGAAAACGTACGTAACAAGCTTCCTTCTGTTCATTATTTTTTCCTCCTTTTATTGCGAGTGAGTCAAACATAACATATTAGCCTAATCGCTTAATAAAGTATGATTCTTTAAAACAACTTTATGATGTGTCCCTCTTTCAAGCTCCTTAACCTGAGTAAGGCCTTTACTTTCTATTTGTTAAACCTTTAGTTTCATGTTCCATTTTTGACATTTGAATAAACCTTTAAATTCTGCGCACCATCTTGTATAATATATTACTTGACTGGTGTAAAGGATATCATTTGTCTGACTTTAGTTAAATATGATTGTTATTAACTACTAAGATGATTACATTTCGACATGTGAGACATGTTTATTTATATTAGTTGTTAATTGTTACTCTTTACATTTATTTTGAACTTCGAGAGTCAAAGTCTCATAATTGAAATAGATAAGCTTGATTACAGCTTATCAAAATGAAGACCATTCTTTATTTGACGGAAGACACAGTTTTATCAATTAGTTATGAACAGCAACTAGTGGTACTGATTTAAAATTAAAAAGAATATATATTTTTTTTTATCTCGTCTGCTTTAAAAGAAAAAGGTCGACTATTGTGATCACTTGGTCGTCGTTGTAGTCGACAACGTAAAAAACTTTAATGTAGCTGATAACGCATAAGCCATAAAGCTTAGAGTTTAGATAGTTGGTGTGTATCATTGTCTAGTATACACTACTAAGTTGGTTCAAATTGTAACCACAGTGTCAATATTGGCCTCGCCTCGGGGTCATTTGATTTCACATTTACTTATACATGTATTTGAAAAACTTTTTGTCTCAAACCGGAAACCCTTGATTTTAGATACTTATTGTGTATTGTTGTTAAGTGAACCTCTATCTAGTTTGATCAATTCATGATACCAAGGTCAATATATTGGACCCGCCCTAACAGTAGCTTTCTGTCACATAGACATATATAGGGGACCATAAAAAGTCTTCTTGTACAAACCACAAGACCAAGAGCTTAGATGTTTGGTAAGTAGCGTTGTCTTGTAGACCTCTATTAACATTGTTTAAATTATGCCCCTGGAGTTGAAATTGGCCCCGCCCCAGGGTCAGTTTTCATACAAAAAATATAAAAGAAATCTTCAAAAAAATCTTCTCTGAAACCATTTGGTCTTGGTAATTTAATGTAAGGCATTCACTAGTAGACCTCTACCAAGATTATTCATTTTATATTCCTGGGGTCAAAATTAGCCACATCAGAAGGGTCACTTGGTCATTCATAGACTTATATAAAGATAAATAAGATACATTTTTTATTGAAAAGCCCAAAACCTAGAACTTAAAAATTTATTGGATGGGTAAGTTCTTCCCATCCTCTCCAGAAGACCCCCTCCCTTACTTTGTTGGAATGTGTTAGCACGTTTTCAGGTAAGCGACCCAGGGCCATCATGGCCCTCTTGTTATGATTTCATTTAGCAAGATGTTTTATATCTAAATGATATTTCTGTTTTCTTAACAGTTTCCCAATATTTAATAATACCCTATTTAAATTTGAATACAAAAATACTCAATTTTTTAGAAGAACTTCATACAATTTATTTGGATTGCTCTTGCCATATTATAATTATCACAATTATTATTATCACTATTTTTTAACTATCCTTTAAGGTTAGATACAGGTATTGCAGAAATGGCTTCTGGAATTTCTGTTGGCCATGGAAACAGTGAATATGAACCAGAATGGAAATTGAAAAAAATCAATGACATTTGGTTTCTGGACGTTTGTGGTAGACTACAACGACTTAACATACTCAGCAAAGCAAAATACGTCTATTTAGAAGGCAACGTTATTTTTGCTGATGACATTATATATCAACTCTGTGTGAATAGTGACGGCGATCTTCTGGTTTCTAAAGTTGAAGACGTAAAGGAAGAAATCGTTACTGCATCACATGTGGTCACTGCTAGCATTTCGACACCCAATAAACAGATATTGTATAAACGAAAATCAACTGTAAGAGCTGATAAAGGTTGTGAAGACATTTCTAACAATATTCATGTGTCAAAGAAAGAAGGTAAGTACTTTTATATTTATAAAGGTAAACTTTCTGGATTGCACGTTTTGTTAAGTTAAGGATATAAATCTTAACTAAAACTAACAAGTAAAGTTTAAATTTTCTTTAAATTAGCCTTTATTAAAACATACTTTTGATCGACAGCAAACTAACTGGCATACATTATTTCATTTTACTTTTATCATCCGATCAGTACAGATTAATTTGTATTACGTTACATTATATTGTATTCCGTTACAGTATAATGTATTCCGTTACAGTATATATTATATTCCGTTACTTAATTAAAAAATACTGTATTTCTTTAGTTTTTGCTTAATCGATGACCTGGTATGGCTAGACGCGTTATTTATTGTATTTCTGGAAATTAACAAATCGGTAGCGTTGGTATGGTAAAAAATATGTGCAGAAATGTTTTTTAAAGTAAGGAAACTGTTTTATAACCAAACAAAAGCTTGACAATACCATGAACTAGACTGCGTAAACGATGATTTCCTCAGTTATAAGGGAATTGGAAATATTTCAATGAGACCAAACGCCTCATGACGATCCCGTATCTCTCATTTGCGTAACACTGCTCTTAACATTAAGGCCACTGTTGAATAATGTTTAAGTACAGCACACTTGGACATCCAATACTAAGTTTTCTTGATGGCAAGTTCGTAAACTGATCATGGGATGTTCATCTGACTATGTGCAAAGCCAGCCAAAATTAAATCTAAAATCAACATGCAAAACCTTTTACGTGGTTCAAATGTTATGGATGAAATGACAGAAACTGTGAATATCAGTGAGTCTTGTTCGTAGTCGCAAAAAGTGAAGTTGTAATGTGCAGGCAAAATTATGTATATACAGTTCACATTCGGTATGTCAAAATCGCTTAAGTCAAATTTCCGACTAAGTTGAATTTTTTCAGGACCCGTCAATAACCCTTCTTTATTTATATTATTTAACTCCTGTTTAGGCAAATTCGACATGTGCGTACTTCGGCTAAGTCGATCGTATTTTTCGGCCCCGTCGTGTAATTTCCTATGTATTTTTTCCACTCAATAAGACGAAGCTTGAACATTTACGGATAACCAATTATTGTCGGTGCCTCCGAGGTGTAAAATGATCGGACCAATAAAGCGTGTCAACGATTATTTGTTGATTGCCACTTTAAAAATTAGTTAGTTAGTTGTCAATTTTAGGTACTTCAGAGTGAGAACTGATCGTGTCTCCGTTTGTTTGTTGTTTGCACCTTTAAAAGGTGCACTTAAATTAGGATCTTTATTGTCACTAATAGGTCTGTTATTAGTTAGAAATTTATGTTAATTTAATGAATCCACCAGCTTTGATTGAATTGCACTTAAATGATTTTAATTATCACTGATTGAGTAAATTATCGGTAAGATAAATTCTTTTAATATTTAACGAATTTGAGTGAATGAGAATGAAATTGATATAAAAATGAAAGGTGTTGAGTTTCCCGTCATCATTTCAAAATGTTAGAACCAAATTCTATAAGCTCTCCTAGCACATAGCGTGGTGTAAAAAGAAAAATTGGATGGCAAAACGATTGAGGACAGCTTTTCTTCTGACATGATTTATGTAGGTCAGGTTCCATGTGTACATGTTTGTATTTACCTGTTTTGTAATGATGTTCATTTGAATAAAAAAATAAACATTGCCTGGTTTTAATATGCCCACGTAGGTAGGAGGAATAAGAAAATGAGTTGATTTAAAACCACTGAAATTCATGGGAATATAGCGTGTACTCGAGTCAAATGTGAAAAGCAGTTATATTTCCCAAATACTTCAACTGGTATAATATATTTTAAGTAGCGCTTTACATTCCAGATTTGAATTTTATCATCATGAGTATGCTGTTTAATCACAAGAATCAGACTTATTGAACGTTGCTGCTTTGTGCGGGATGATAAACGTATAACTGACAAAAAACATTGTTAGGTATACCAACTTCGGACATGTCTAATTTCGGCTAAGTCTAAGTAATTTGTACGGTCCGCTCAAATTTGAGATATCGAGGATGGACTGTATTTCATATTTTATTACTGTAGCTTAGAAAACAAGGAAGTTAGTAAATTTTAAAGTTCATTCAATGTTAAAGTTGCGATCTTCATGTAAAACTGTGTATATAATGTGTCAAAATGCACAAAAATTCTTCAAAAACAGAATTTGGTCAGTATGTCGAGGACAGTCATGCCAAAGTTGGAATCTGCGTGCAAAATTACATCTGTAGTTCAAATACCAATATTGATGCTACAAAAGCGAAGATGATGGTCAAAAGGTCAAGGTCAAAATCATATAAATGTAAAGTCACATGAAAGGCAAGGACAAAAATAACTTTAGGAACATGAAGGTTCCTTTTGAAAATATTAAGAGGATTTTAAGTTTTTCCATAATAGTCTATATTGTACTATTAACTCCTTTGGTGGTGTAAATTTTGTCCCTGTGACCACGATTTTTACCATTTTATCACAGATCCGTTACACATCTTAGCTATATTCCTAAAGGTATGCAAGAAAAAGCTAACATTAAACAAATGAAGTTTTTGATCCCTCAAGAAAAGGTAGTTGCTTACCATCCGTTACACATCTAAGCTATATTCCAAAAGGTATGCGAGAAATAGCTAGAATTAAACAAATGAAGTTTTTGATCTCCCAAAGAAAGACAGTTTCTTACCATGGGAATTTTTGTGGAGAAAGACAATATAATGCTACACACTATATCTTAACTCTGACCTTTCATTTTCCTGCTTAAGTCTGTGTGAAAATAATTGACCACGGGCACCGGGCTCAATTTGACCATATGGTCATCATTGAAATGATCATTGCAGGTTTATACTATACAATGCTACATACGAAAGATCTAGACTCCAGGGCCTGCGTATTTATTTATGTAGATATTGAAATTTTCGCCTTTCTGTCTTTGTTAAAAACCATGACCCTTGGACGGAACCAAGACTGATTATTATTATACACCAGATTTATATAGCACTTTTTTCATGTTGATACACGTTCGAAAGTGCTTTACAATAGTAAAAATAAAAAAAAGGAAACTTGATATAAAATAATGTACAACTTACATATCAAAACAATAAGAAAAGCAAGGTATATACTGTAAAACAATAAAACAGCATTATATATTAAATACCTAAAACATACATTAAGCGTAATAATTTTAGTTAGAATGAAAAAAAAAAAAACAACAACGTAGCCATATAAAACGATATGAATCAAATTAGTAAGAATAAGACATTTAGATAGATTTGTTGCAGCAGTTAAAACATGACGGGTAAGAATAAGACATTAAGATGGATTTGTTTCAGCAGTTAAAAACATGACAGGTAAAATATGACAGTTTTTACAACACTACACATGTCAGTTTCCGTAGTAATCTAAGAATAAATGAGTTTTAAGATGTTTCCTAAAAATGTCCAACGAAGATGAACTGCGAATAGCGTCCGGCAGAGCATTCCAAAGAAAGGGAGCAGCATGACCGAAACTTCGATTTCCGAAAGTCACAGTCCTGGATCTTGGCACAACTAGTGACAGATCATTACTTGAACGTAGAGCACGAGTAGGTCTGTACACATTCAACAGATCAGTCAAATACTGGGGACATTGGCCATTGAGTGCTTTGTACGTATAAACAAGCACTTTGTATTTTATTCTTTGACAAATGGGTAGCCAGTGGAGTTCTTTAAGCACCGGTGTTATATGGTCATAACGTGAGGTTCTGAAGATGATTCGAGCTGCGGTGTTCTGAGCTCGCTGGAGTTTATTTAGATTTGAGCTTGAGATTCCAACAAGGAGAGAGTTACAATAGTCAAGTTTTGATGTCACTAATGAATTAACCACGGACATAATTAGTACACTCTTGGTAGAAGTCAACGAAACAATAATACACACCACAGTTCAGAGTTCTTGAAATGGTGCTTTAAGACAAGATAGTTTTTCATGGGATTGCTTTCTGCAGTAAGAAGTACACGACGGACAAAAGATAATTGTGATCATAATAGCATGCGGCCATAATAGCATAATACCTTTCAGCTCATATGACCTTAAATTAACGGATACGAATGCATCTCGGATTGTCTTGTTGCTGGATAGATATATCACCAATCAAAACAACGGTACTACATTCTATAGACGAGAAGAGTTTAAGTTTAGAAGTAGAGTGCTAAATGTCAAAGGCAAATAATAAAAAAAAAAATTGCAAAAGAAGAGAAATGTGTTTGGTCGGAAAAAGTTTATGCAGGTGAAGAAGAGGTATTTCATTTAAATAAGTCTAAGTGTACTTTTAATTCTGTAGCTATTAATGATATTCATACTTTTTTGAAATGTTGAAACAAGGAGCAGGGGATAAGTTACTGTCGAGATGTATCAATACATTCAGCAAGTAGTTTTTAACTCTACAAACACCGCTATGTATAATGCTAAGCGCAAAAACAGCTGCCTACTCATACATATTCCCACCAAAACGGCTACAGGCACTCATTATAGCAGAGAAAACAAGTCAGTGGGTGAAGGCAAAATTTGTCAAATGTAGAAGCTGTAATATACAAGCAAAACTGTACGTACGGTCCAAATTTCATACCCATTGCTTCAAAGACGGAAATAAGGAAGGACCATTTTTGTCTCTAGGGCCATGATTTTGACAAAATTTTCGGAGAACCATAACACGATACCACAAACTTTAAATTCAGATTCTATGCCTGTTCATTTCTGGCAAGATTTTTGTCGTTTGTGCGTCCGTCTATATGATATTTATGAGATAAAAGCATATAATAGATATTTTTTGCAGCATGAAGATACATCCACAGAGACATCAATATAAACAAATGATTTCGTTTTAGTTATGTTTAAATTAAACAACCACTTATTTTAAGAGTTCAATACTATTAATAAAAAACTTATAAAGTCTGTCTAAATAAATAAAAATGTTTCCAAACATTCGTAGTTTGCAGGAATTAGAATGAGTAGTTTCTCATCAAGCATTCTTCACACTCTCATTACAGTGTCACATTCGTTTTATAGATATGGGATAATTATAACCAAACTAATACATAGGCCTCAGTATTTTAAAGTGAATCTTATAATTTATTTAGTCTTGTAGTTCAATGGAAAAATTCTTTCCGCTTCGAGGAGGAGCAGTGGTCGAGGTGTTAGAACACCGGTTTCCCTATCCAGAGGTTGCTGGTTCGAACCCCACCATAGGTGAGAGTCTCCAGTGAGATTCTACATTCTGCACTTTCGGCGTGAAATTTCAGCCCAAGAAGCAGTAATCAAGAGGGATTAATCTGATTTGCAAGAACTTGTTTTGTAATACATGTAAATCAAAATAAGTTTAAACTAAAAAAATAACTGTCACTTCGAAATGATCTTTGAAAACTGAAATGTGGTTATATAAATGGTGGGGTGGTTGGAACCCAGCGATAAACCAGATATATTTCCTGTTATTCTACTCTATATAAAAGATAAAACAAATAGAAACGTAACATATTTTGTATGCTTAATATGAAATGAAAGAAAGAACTTATAAAGTCGATTCAATATAAATGTACCACATTGACGACAATGAATTGGCCAATCAAATGGCTTGCCCGTAAGTAGCAAGGCAAATTTTAAAATATATACCGCATGTTGAGCTTTAGATACAGCTTCATGTTGTGCGATACGTCGCGTTCACATTTTTTTATTTATGCTGTATTTACATGACTGAATATTGTTTTCAGAAGTTTACTTTAATTCAAATATTATTTTATGTCATAGAAATTTCAGTCTATATGCATCCCTGGTGCTACTTTCTACCAAAAAGTGCACCTAAGTTTGAACAAACTGTAAGATCAACTTGCCATTGCATGGTAAATAAATCAGCATCAAAGAGAGTACTTATTTAATATTATAACGATAGAGATGTCCCTGTTTTACCATGACATAAGACATTTGATTATCGACACAAAAACTCTATAAAATAGCTGAAGGAAGATAAGAGAAAAAGAATAATTGTCCTGAAATTCAAGGTGCTGCAATACAAGAAGCTTAGGGCACTTCGGACGGTATTAAATGAGACAGAATCTCATGCATCAGATAAAAGTTGACATTCAGTTGTCTAACAGTCAACCCATTACCAAGGAATTTGGTTTAGATACCACAACTGTTTCTATCAATCTCATTTATGGAAGAAATAGCATTTTTCAGCAGCTCTCAGCAAAAGCATGTTAAAAGTACACATTTGGAAGCAAACGGCTGAAAGTAAGTCATCTAAAAAACGAATATAATGTGTGTTTCTTTTTCCAGTTGGTAGTATTGTTACAACTGTGCAACCTGATGAGGAGCGACTTTATATGTATTTGTGTTTTGTGGTCTTTGAAATAGATTTTCAGGCAAAATCGTAATTTAGTCATTATTGTGATATCTAAATATTCTTGAGTAGTATTATAAGAGAACATGATTGTTGGAACGTTAATTAGTTATATTTACTATTTTTATGTTTTATTTGCTTTTTTGCTACTTTTGAACTCCATATGTAGTTTATTGTAGTGTATTCGTATTATATTTCTGACTTGGTTACATAACAGAGCTGCATTCGCTCAACATTTTGCCGATGCTTAAGTTTTATCATGGTGTTGTCTTGTTGTGACTCACAAAAATTACTAGACTTTATCTGATATTCTTTTGCCCCTTCTACTTATGTATTAACCAGTTGTATGTACATTTTGTGTTCAGACTGAAAAAAGTGCAATTTGATTTGTAATAAATATTTTCTTATTTACCAGTGTCAAGAGTGTGGATCCTGTAATATGAGCTATTTTTTGAGATTTACCTTTATCATATTTTTTTCACTTTACTTTTAAAGATAAAATTTCAAACCCTACCTGCATTTCATCTTTTTGTGCATGAGGAGTCGGTAATATATAATGTGAGAAAAATACACTGTCTTATAGGAAAGGAAAATTTGCCACCATATACCTTCTGTTTTATATAAATTAAGATAATAGAGTCAATAACAAGTTATTTAGAGTTGTTGGTAGAGTCCAAGATATATTTGAAATAGCGCAGAGCTATCAAAGTTTTTTAAGATAAGTCAGAAATACAATAAAGAGAGTAGTGAGTAGATTACTTATTTGTTAGATAGTGTTCTATGTATAACCAGACATAATGACTTTTTACACAACTGGAAAATAATAATAGACAAAATGATATTACTTATTTAGTTGTGTACTTGTCCAAACTTTAACGTGTTACTCATTGCTGTTCATCATATCATATTTACATAAATTCGATCTAACGTGTAAACCAACAAAAAATAAAGTCTTTTGAATAACGAAATGTATTAAAGGTATTTTCTAGTACCAAAATGGTTGAAATATTATAACGAAAAAAAACGTTTGTTTGGTTTAACAATTTTTGCAAAATATTATTGAAAACTTAATAGATTAAAAATAGCAATAAAAGATGAGTAGCTTCAATAGACGTTATATATTGTTTTTGGATGGGTCACTTTTCAACAGGTGTCGTCTTGGCTGACCTCCACGGATACTTTCTAATACAAGATATAATTGTTTTCTGTTTCTTGTTTAGATTCTAGTCGTTCACACAGGAACAGCAAAGATTCTCCTAGTAGTTACGATAAAGATGAGTACCTGGTGAAGAGACAGGAAGAAGATTTGGATGAAGGTAGACTGCTTTTACTTTGTTCATTTGCTGGATATTTTTCATATTTACAGTAAATAGGTAAATAAAATGAAATTTCAAATGCTTTTAATGACGCAATGCATCACAGGTTTATCTTGTCTAGAAAATGTAAGTAATGCAATAATATGTCTAATTTTGCCTTTTTCAGGCTAAAATTGTTGAAATATTATAAAGACATAACTTTTTGTTAACAATTTTTGCAAAATATTGTTGAAAACTAACTAGATTGAAATTTACAAAACGGGTAGATAGTACCTTTCAGTAGACGTAAGATATCGTGTGTTAGATGGGTTACTTTTCTACGAAACATTCATAAGTTGTTTGCCTACTGAAAAATAATTTACAGGCGTCGTCTTGGTGAACCTCCACGGATACCTTCTATTACAAGATATAATTGTTTTCTGTTTACTGTTTAGATTCTAAACTTTCAAGCAGGAACAGCAATGATTCTCTTAGTAATTACGATAAAGATGAGTACCTAGTGAGGGGCTAGCAAGAAGATTTGGGTGAAGGTAGCACTGGAATTTGAATGATATATTTTAGTTGAATTTGTTGTTTTTATTGATACCTGTATCAGTCAATAATAAGCTTTAAATGTAAACAAATAACCCTTATTAAAGAACTTGCAATTTCAAACGACAGTGTTCCAGAGGATACTAAAGTTTTATCTTACTTCGCAATCAAAAATTGTTTCCTGCTTAGTACCTTTCATAATATCATCAACATTTTGCTTTAAAATTAAAAAAAACGCCGAAACATTTTAAGGATGTTTTCAGCATCAAGCTGAACGATTTAACATAGTGAGTTTGATGCAATACACTTCTATATTTGCATTTGCAACAAGCAGGAAAGATAACATCTTTACTTAAACTCAGTTGTACCTAACCTCAAAAATTACCAGTTTTCAAGTTTAACAATTTCATACTAAATGTCCTTAAAGAAATTTCAAGATCCAAATTCTTCTTTCGTTCTGCTGCAATGTTACTTTAAAACAATACATGACAATAACTGTGTTGCTTTTCAACTTTGAGCGTTGAATAATTATTAAGACTGAAATAAATACAAAAACATTGTTTTTAATTTCTTCATATGCTGGATATTTTTTAAAATTTATAATAATTTGGTAATGGAATTTCGAACTTTTTAATAACGGAATGGTGTTAAAGGGTTAACTGGTCTAGAAAATGTAAGTTATGCAATTGAGAAGTAAGTCTGCTTTTTCCAGACTGAAAAGTTATTTTTTCTCGTATCAAAATGGCTGAACATTTATAAAGAAAAAAAACATTTGTTTTTAACATATTTTGCAAAATATTTTTGAAAAAGTACTAGAGTGACATTTACGATAAAAGGTAGCTGGTAACTTTCAGTAGACGTTTGATATCTTGTTTTTCGATGGGTTCCTTTACTACAAAGGATTTATAAATTGACATGTGAATGCGCGCACTTACTTAGGTAGGTTTTTGATTCAATAGGGTGATAATAACTGATGTGATGCCCATACTAGTAGCGTTGTGAAAAGGTTGTGTGATCTGTATGCGCACCTGCATCTTCACAAGTGGTCCAAAGTGGTGGAGATAGTGTGAGAGCGGTTCGAAAGCGTAAAGTAATCTAGGGTTTACGTTTGAAGATTGACATGTGCTGCTGAAATATATACAGCATGGTGAAGGATCAGGAGAGTGATTAAGGGAAAATATTGTACTCTGTATTCTCAGAGCATAGCAGTGACATATGAAGGCGAGTTTTCAAATGTTTCGCCACTATGCGTGATTGAACAACTCGTGTTTGTAGTAGAGAGCATAATATGGTTTATCATATGTAAAGTTTTAAAGTTAAAATATTTAAATTGATTTGCAGTGAAAGGGTACATGGGTTTTGTAAAAAAATCAAAATGCTTTTCTACTTCAGAAATTTTGGAAGTAAGCGCAATGTTTGATTTTGATAGTCAGCCCTACGATGATAGTTTCAGCTTCAGGAAAGGAGACAGATTAGAGGTGGAAATAAAGATCAGGTAAGTTTTGATATCTTTTTATTTATAGAAAAAGGGAACGTTTACTTATCATGTTAAGAACTTGATAGAGTATATTTTACTTTATTATATTTTATTTTATTGTTAAGTGTAAAATTCCGTGAAATAGCGAGATGATTGTTTTTCAGGTCAACCTACCAGATGTAAGATTATCATGTTAAACCTACTTAGCCATAATACACTAAGGACTACAATAAAATAACAATAAAATCAATACCATCGTAAAAATCTTCACCATATTTATTATTATCAACAACAATAATTTAATTGAAAATCACTTAAAAATCAAATTTCAACTTTGATATGTTTCATATTATTCTCGGCAGATTAATTATAAACTTTACCAAAGCCTCGGTCGATATTTTTCATGGACTGATGATATTCTGAATTAGCCTAACTGTAATGGTGTATTTATGTACTGCAAAGGAGGAAAAACAATTTTAATCCATCAGTTACAAACCATTTGTTTATTTGTCCTGCCTCATATTGTTATATCGTTTATAAGGCTAAGCTTAAATGAAATAAAAGAGTATATGATTGTAACTTAAAATGTAATAAGTGCCTTGCCTATTGTAGTTCATCTTCACTTATTGGTGAATATCATTTTATATTTTCTTT
Source organism: Cyclina sinensis (assembly GCA_012932295.1). Taxonomy (NCBI): domain Eukaryota; kingdom Metazoa; phylum Mollusca; class Bivalvia; order Venerida; family Veneridae; genus Cyclina; species Cyclina sinensis. The sequence goes on along the minus strand of JAAONU010000012.1, from coordinate 52,528,767 downwards.
CAGTGAGGAGTGGTGGTTTGCAACACACTTAAAAACTGGAAAACAAGGTTGGATCCCGAGTGCTTGTGTCACAAAACTTGAGTATGTGCATTATTAGATAATTTCTGTTCTTCCAAAATAAAGTATTATTTAACGAAATCGCCTGTGCCTTTTTTAGCTTTTTTAATAGTGAACGTTTTGTTTAATCTCCATGTGTTGTGATTTGATTGTCGATCTGTGTTAAAATAATTATTATAAAGTTACCAAATTCCTTCATTTTCATATATTTTCACCTTGATAAGACAGTGTGTTGCGTATAAGACCTGGGTTCACAGTTCAAAGGTGAAGGTCACAGTCAATGGCTAAAAGTAAAAATGTTATAGACTTAATAGATTATAGACTTTGTCCGGGCCATATCTTCTCTTTGCATGAAATAATTTTAAAATACCTTTGCACCTTTGTTAACCGCTCGTAAGAATTGTGTCCATTTCTCAAAGATCAAGGTCAAATTCATGAATTAAGGGTAAAAAATATTGATTATAGAGCTTATCCGGGCCAAAACTTCTCCAGGCATAAGAGGATTTTAAAATGCCTTTGCATTTTTGTAAACCTTGATGAGCCGGTGTGTCGCGTGTAAGACTGGTGTTGATTTCTTGAAAATCGAGGTCAAAGTAAAAGAAAAGGTGAAAAATGTTGATTATAGACCTTGTTCGGGTCATCACTTCTTTAAGCAATGAAGGATTTAAGATACTTTTGTATATTTGCTCACCTTGGTAAGATCATGTGTTGCATATAAGACTTAGGTCCATTGTTTAAAGGAAAGGTTACAGTCACTGATTAAATAAAAAATCTTATAAACTTTATAGATAATAGACATTTTTCGGGCCATAACTTTTCAATGCATGGAAACATTTTAAAATTCCCAGGCACATTGTTCACCTTGAAGATTCAGTGTGTCACGTGTAAGACCAAGACCCATTGATTAAAGCCCAGGGTCATAGTCACTGATTTAATGTAAAAATGACAATAGGTTTTTCCGGGCCATAACTTTTTTATACAAAGAAGTTTTTTAAAAAAAACTTTGCATATTTGTTCATCAGGACTAGACTGAGTGTTCATTATGTCCGCTATATGCAAGACATATGTGTTGTGCACAAATGTCTAGGAAACAGTTACATGAGGAATTATAGACCTTGTCTGTGCCATCACTTCTATATATATGTAAATATGTTCAAATTACGTTTAAGTCCCAGGTCTATAGCTCAAATGTCAAGGTCAGAGGTAAAAAAAGTTGATGATAGACCTTGTCTGGGACATAATTCTCCATACATGGAAGACAAATAGATGTCCCCTTCCTTCTTTATTGCCTTCTTGGTATTCTATGACTTCCTTTCACATCATGTAATTAAATAAAATAGCATTATAAGCATGTTTGTTCGTTGCATTACAGTGCAAAAGTTCTGCATTAACCCCTTTTACTTACAAAGCCTTCTGTCCTTTGACTAAGCGGAGTGTAAGGGTTTTTGTCTCTTATGTGACAAGCTCTAATATTTTTTTCCAATCGTATTCAAAAGCTTATATTTATTTTGTTTCACAGTCGTTAACTTGATCAGACATAGCCTCTTGAGTGCAACTGCGTACACACAATGCCTCAGATAAGTAGACAAATGAGGACTATATTATACTGGTAATTTTCGCGTTTGAATATGTGTAAATGAAAAAGGTTTTTTTTTAAGTTGTAAGGTACTCGCATCTATAGTTAACAATAAACAATAAAGGAAATCAGTTTTTCACGGAAACTAATTTTTTTCAAGCGTGAATTGGTCAAACAATCCTGATTTTTCCCGCATGTCTTTGAGGTAAAATCTTTTCATTTCTATAATCAAAACTTGCTAATATATATATATATATATATATATATATATATATATATATATATATATATATATATATATATATATATTATGGAAATAAAACGATAGTCAATATAAATACACTAAAACAATTGTTTTGATCGGATTACAAATGTCTAAATTTGCGTCGATCACATGATGCAAACGGTAAACATGCAATTTACCACTTGACACCGTGAACCAGACTAGTATATTTACTACTTTTCCGGTATTTGTCGGGTTGACACTGTGTCTGTTTTGAAATCAGTTCAAGAGAATCGATTGTTAGGTAAGTTTATTTGATCTAATATTGTAAATATTACACTATTTGATCTTCTTTGGGAGGGTATGAAAAACAAATCAAATGTTGAAAACATTCCACACCGGTTGACAAGTTCAGTAACTATAACAAAGTGGTTCTAGTTTACTTACATTACAAAATACCACAAGTAACTCAGTTGAATGTATGACAAAACCCCATACGGACAAAAAAACCTTGATATATGATTTAACATTGATGCTTACAGAGTGGAAAAAAACATACATGAATTATATAGAGTGGACGAACCCCCCTAAATTGCAGTTAATTTAATTGTTTCAGTAGGTGTTTCTTGAGTCTTACAAATTTTATTGCACATGGTTTTATCTATTTTGATAAGTATTTAACATATAAACCTTTTTACAAAAAGCTTATTATTGTTAGAAATCTATTTCAAATAGTGTCATAAAAGTGCATTGTTGTTGAATGTCTATTGTTAATAACTGTATAGTATTAAGTATCGATTTCCATATTCGTCACATTTACAGTGTAGTTCAATCCTCCAAATATATATAAAATTTATGGTGTGGGGTTTTGTCTGTGTTGGGTTTTGTCTATCTAGCATTACAGTCATGTCCCAGTGAATAAGAAAGTGTAGAAATTATTTGGGACAGGACGTTGTATTAAATATGTTGTATTCAAACATGCTCTTTTTATTGAGCACGTTCAGTTGCAGTATTTCCGTAGAGATAAAGTTCTACTTTTAAACCATAGAAACTTAGTCCATGACTGGTAGTGGTAGCATCTGAATGTAATATTTAGGGTAGTATAAGCTTTATCTGTGACTTTTTTGTGGTAATAAGTTTTTAAAATTGATGATCTGAAACATTTTCAGTTATAGAACAAAAGAAAACAGCTATCAGAATTTCAATTTATATTTTTATTCAAAGACATGAAAAATTATTGTAAAAAGCTCTTACCAATTTTGTACTTAATATACATTCTCTGTTCTAAAGTGATGTGTGTGTTTTATTCATTTCATTAAAACAAAGTACTTAAAAAAATATAAAAGACATATGTTATACAACATAGCGCCATAAAAGTATTGTAATCGAAAGCATTTTGGTCAGATTACAGACTCTAGAGATGGAGATTTGATGTTGTCTGATTATTTGATGTCCATTTGAAGTTCAGCGAATATAAAATAATTATAAAAAATCACTTTTTTTTAATTTAAAATAGTGTGGAGTGAATCTTTAAGTTCAATCTTCTTTTCACAGTTTGACTTAAAGGTTGCAAGTCAGTGTCCCTGTGTTGTTGTAAAGGCTTCAGGTAAGCATAGTTTTTACAAATTTTACGTAATAATATTTTATTGTAGAAAAGTAAGTTATTGTAAGTAACTTGTACTCATTTAGAATCAAACATTAACATCAATCATGCAACTTTCTAAAGTTTCTAAAAAGTGCTGGTTGTAAGTTTTCACAAAATCATTTTAATAATAATAATTATAATAAATACTTTATTTTGAGAAGCAACACAGTTTGGTCCAGTCAAATCTTCCCTTACATAATCACAATATTCAGAAATCATATTACAATGCAGCAATTCTAGAGAAAATATTTGCAGAGATTAACACATACAGGAAAGAATGAGTAACGTTTAAACACAGAATAGAATAGAACATGGTATAACTTTACATGAGTTTAAGTGTTAAGAAATATTCATATATCTGAGTTAGGTAGAAGGCATTTTCCAGTATACAATGTATTTACTTTTAAAGCTAGAGAGGATTTCAGCCTGATATATTTTATCTGCTAATGAATTCCGGATTTTAGTTCCAGAATATTCAAAACTTTTCCTAAAGTCTCTAGGTTTAGGGACATTTATTTTTCCATGGCAAAGAAATGTTACATCTCAATGGTAGGTTCATATAAATGTATTTTTGCAGGATTGTGAGTGACATACTTCAAGAAAGTATCACAACCTACTGGATTCTAGACATACTTGTACAAAATGTTTTTACTGTTTGGAAAGTTAAATTACGAATAACTTTTTGGTAAAGAACCATTATCTTGTTCACTCAATACAATTTATATGTATTAACTAGTACAATTAATAAATTTAGTCGAGTAGTGATCTTATTACACATTTGCTAGGTCTTACCATAGTACTGAAATGTTTACTTTTTTGAAAAGTTTTCAATTAATCAGAAATAACATCTAAACTGATTAGATTTTGACATATTCAAAATCAGGCAAAAATGTACGTTAGTCACACAAACTACTGAAAGTGACATACTAAAATTGATGTAAATTGTTAGGTCTGCTGAAAGAGGTATAACAGAGAAACTCGAGAAATTCTACCAACCACTGCCTTGACAAAGGATTTACAAAAGTTTAACGCATCAAGCAGAAAGCATCATTCTAAATGGGGATTTCAACTTTGACCTCAGCTGACATTGACCTTATACTGCTGACCAACTTACTGTTTTCATACTGTGTATGAATTTGGATTAGATAATAAGATGTACACATTTTCTAGATTTAACTCAAACATTTGATGAAGTAACCTTAATTTCTTCATTGGTCTCACTGTTGTAACTGATGGTACTATTGGTTGGCGATATCGGACCATCATGTTGCCTTCTACATTAGTCGTATTTTTAGTAACATTTATATATGTATGTGTATATATTATATTCCTTTGCTGAATTGTGGTCATTTGGTATCCGTTTTTCTTTTAAACTTTTCCTATTGTACACAGTAGAATTGCATTTTTCATTGGATCTTCACGAAGTTTGGTTAAACTGATTGTCAGTTAATATAGTTTAAATTTGGATGTCTGACCTCGAAATCTATGCCACAGATTAAATCTGAAAATCATGTGAGCACTACATGCCATATGTTGGGCCCAATTTTCGTGAACCTTGTGCAGATAATTCCTTTCATTTAGGTTCAAAACATTCTTTTTTTGTTATGTGCAGTCAAAAAGGTCACTATAAGGGTCATTTAATCCCCTTTTTCAGCAACTTATCGTAAAATAGATTTTTAATAATCTAGTTTCCTGTGGGATTCGAACCCGCACCCAACGGCACCCACCGACCGTCTAGCAATGCAAAGTAAGCTCATTTTAGGACGCAGTGCTCATGTGAGCTTTGAGGATCAATGATTTCCCTTTGCATCCGCCGTCCACATTGTTTCAAATGACATAATATGAAATCTATGTCATAGGTCAAAATGAAAAACATCTGAGCACTACATGCCATATGTTGGGCCCAATCTTCTAAAATTTGTTCAGAGAATTCCTTTCATTTGGATTCAGGGCAATTTCTGAGCTTTGTTATGTGCAATCAAAAAAGGTCACTAAAAAGGTGATTAAATCCCCTTTCTCAGCAACTTATTGTAAAACAGATTTTAGCTAATTTCAGCAAGCAGTGCTCATTTGAGCTTTCAGGATCAGTAATTGTCCGTCGACGTCCATCGTCCACTATTTTTTCAAATGACATCTCAGAAACCGGCAAGCCATATTTGAAAAAAAACCTGCCTTCATCCTAGCATAAAGCTGTATCAAAAATATTCAAAATGTTTCAGTCTATTACAGATCTGGGCCACAGGAACTTAAGGTAGATTTAAAAAGTGAAAACTTTCAAAATCTTCTCTGAACTCGCAAGAACTTGAACTTAGATATTTAGTTTGTAGTATCATAGGGTAGACCTCTAATCTTGGCTCCAGGGTGAAATTGGCTCCGCCCAAAGGGCAACATGTTTTTTACAAAGGCTTATATAGGGAAAACTTTGAAAACCTTCTCTAAAACCACAAGGTCTAGGGCTCAGATATTTAGTTTGTAGCATTGTCTAGTGGACTTTTATCAATGTTGTTGAAATCACGGCCCTAGGTTCTGAATTGGCCCTGCCCTAGATGCAAACATGATTTTATATAGGCCTTTATAGGAAAAACTTAAAAAAATATTCTTGTCTGAAACTACTATACCGTGAGATTTGATATTTGGCATATAGGTTATCTTATAGCTTGGCTGCGAAGTTTGTTCAAATAAGGCCCCTGGGGTCATAAATGGCTCCGCCCCAGGGTCACTTGATTCAATAAAGCCATATATTGGGAACAATTTGAAAATCTTCTTCTATGAAACCACAAAGCCTGGGGTTTAGATATTTTGCATGGAGCATCATCTACAAGTCTTCTACCAAGATTGTTCAGATGATGCTCTTTTGGTGAAAACTGTCCCCGCCTGAGGAGTCACTTGATTTTTGTAAATACTTGCATAGAAAAATAATAATAAATCGTCTTGTAAGTAACCATTAGGCCTAGTATTAAGATATTTGATGTGTAATCCTAGTAGATGTCTACCGAGTTTGTTTAAATCTTGGTGCTGTCCCAGGGTTATCAAAGCTAAAAATAGACCTCAGATATCTTAAATATTTGATAATCATAGGCACACTACTTAAACGGCTGCTGTTTACGATGGTCAATGTCATCGAGGCTTTTGTATTTATCCCTATAGAATCTTCATTTTGTATCAATATCTGAGATATTTGGTTTGTAGGTAGCTTGAACATATTGCAATGACCCCCTACCGTTAGATGGAGTTTAAGGTCACTGTGTCAAGGTCAAGGTCTCTGAGGTTAAAATAGAATTTTCTTAGAACCTTTATTTATTTATTTATTGATAGTTTAGATATTTGATAGTCACCTTAAATGAACTAATTCCACTAAATGGGGATCACAAAGGCTACAAATAGAGTTTTCTACTTTTCGTTATGGAGCCTTAATTTATTGCCTGATATATATTTTACATTTGCCGTTTAGGTACCTTGCACAGACCTCTACCACTGAGTATAGTTTAAGATCACTAGGGTTAAGATCAAGAAGGTTGAACATAGAAGTTTTTTCTTTCTGTTATGAAGTCTTCTTTTATGACCAATGTTTTGAATATTTGGGTAGCAGGCACCATCTATGAACATTTAATTTTCACTGGGGCAAGGTTACCAAGGCTACAGATTTTTCTATTTTTTGTTTGTTTTAAAGCCTTCATTTATCTACTAATAACTTAGATTTATGTAATGAAGGTATATTGCTTGGACCTCTACTTTTAGTTTGGGATTTGAGGTCACTAGGGTCAAGGTCACTTTGGTTAAAATAAAATTTATCTGAATCACATCATAGTGTTATGCTCATATTCGACTAAATTTCAACAAAACTTTCATAAAACATTTATGAACAATAGATAACCCTTCCACTGAGGTAACCTGATCCTATCATGGGTTCCAGAGTTATGGACCCTTAGCAATTGTACACAGGTGAGAGATTTAGGGCCTTCATGGTCCTCTTGTTATGAAACGTGACGAAAATACTTTTTTGGAATAGCGTCAATGGATGTTTTATTGGCAAATATCTGTTTCCTGAAATCAACCCAGTACTTTCTTACAGTTTTGCTTAATTCATTTTCTAGGTTAATTACAAACCCTGTTGTAACATCGGTAAAAATTGATATTTACATATATGACTGATTTTAGAAAAACATTTGATGCATAATAAAGTTTTGTATTTTTATATACTTACTATATTTCTTTTATTTTATTTGTGCTGATAATGCCTCTGATCAGCTCAAAAGTTGCTGTCCATTTAGTTTACCTAAAACTTATAAACCTTATAAAGCATTAAATTTGCTTAACTTTGGCACAAACATCCAATAAAAAGGAGGTCGTTATTTTATTCCATCTGTATGCCATACTTTGTTTCAGCAACACAGCTCTATTTCTATGTAAGTAACAGAAATTGTTGAACGTTATGAGTAGATGACTTTTATTGTTTTGTTGGAATTTACTTAAAGATAAGAGTACATCGACTAATTTGACCAATGGTCTTTAATTCTCAAAGTTTATCTGGTTTCAATGGTAAAATGGTTGTTCTTTATGTGTATGTCTACATAAGCTACAACTTTCAACATTATAGAATTGTTGATGACCCCTTTTATTTTGGGGATTTTACTTATAGCTGAAGGTGACCAATCTGAAAATACATCAAACACCCTTTTTTATTAAGGGTCTTTAACCGTCAGAATTTATCTCACTACAGTGGTATTATGACTGATCAGTTAATTTACTTAACAAATGTTGTTTCTTCAAGGACTGTTTAGTTTTTAATCCTTATGTCTGTGTTCAGTACTGAACAAATTCAAAGGAATTTGTTTCAGAAAAAAAAAAGGAATATGTAGTTCAAAAATACTAGTATAACTGTAAGTAAATGAGGTGTATTTTGTTTACTTAAGTTGGTGGTTCAACCTAGACAGAGATGATGCCGAACGATTTTTATTACAGCCTTTCAACCCACCAGGATCATTTCTTTTGAGGATTGCAAAAGGTAGGTTGACACGCATTTAGCACATACACTTTTCATATACGTGACTTTTCGGAGATACATAGTGTTTTTAACGATTTCATACACGTGGCTTTAAATGCTGTTGTTTACATGATATGCATTTCTGAATTTGTTTTGTAAACATCTATGACAAATCTTGTTAGATCTTGTAGAATTGAGTCATTTTTGTTATAAAACAGATGGTGAGGCGAATTGCATCTCGTCTTATATCTCTTAGTACTATTTCATTGCTGTTGTAGTTGCAAAAATGAACTAGATCTACCCTTAAAACGGCAGTTTTCATATGTATTTGTTTAACTTCATGTATTTAATCTGTTTATTTGTTAAAATCTTTGTTCGGTTTACTAATTACTTAGGGGGACCACCGCAAAAAACTATTCATCGCAAGAAATGTTGTGAGTGGTGAATGTTTTTAGTACATATCAAAAAAACACATGCAGTAAAATGCCAACGTGCAAACGTTACAAATATTGTTCTCTTAATTTTCAGAATGCAAAACTGAAAGATTGAAATACTTAGCAAGGCAACACATACATCTTGGTTAAACAAAAGCGCAACACAAATAAATTGTAAAAACCATAGGTGCAAATATAACACTTTTTATGTAAAAGATCTTAAGGCAAAATATTAAACTTAGAATTGCTAAAGAGTACAGGCATAAACATATAATGTTTTGCAAATCTGATTTTCGATATGAAGTTAGTTGTTGCAAAACCGTCTGTAGTCAGTCCTGCAGTCCTGACAAATACAAATAGATTTAGACTGAAAATCCTTCAGTTTTCTGCCAAACAAAGATTCACATTTGTTTATTTGCCAACATATAATTGACAGGTTTAAATCTTGTAGCGAACAAAGCAAGGACAAAGAAAGAATATATCTTTATCGACTTTCTTACAAATTGTAATAAAGACGTACAGTCTGTTATGAAAATATATTAAATGACGTAAGATTGCAATCAATAGCCGTAAAACATGCAGTCTATCTGATATGAGTGTTGATAAAAAGAACTTTCACATTAAAGCTGAAGAAACCATATATTAAATAGATACATGTAGTTCTATTACATCTACTTACTTTAATTACTCATTGTAAATGGGCATTCCCATTTTATTTTAAACTAATGTATTGGTTTTTCCAACATTTTCGTTCAAGGTCGAGTTGTTTACATGAAGTGATACCTAGAGAGTAGAAAAATTAACCTGAGTATTCTTAAATGATAATTCTTTAGAATTATCTAGAACATTCTTTGTGCATTTATAAAGGAATATACTATGAGACATAAGTTGTATGGCTGAAGTATATATATATATATATATATATATATATATATATATATATATATATATATATGTGTGTGTGTGTGTGTGTGTGTGTGTGTGTAAGTGCTTAAATTTGCTGGCGATTAACTTTCTAGAGTAGCATTCATGGACATTTCAGTTTAAAAGGATTCTGTGAATGAAGATAGTGACAATAAGTTATTTTGGATAAGTAAACATTACAATGTAATTCATTATTGTTTCATTGTTAAATATTTTGATGCTGAACTAAAATTTGTTTTATTAAATCAAAGAACTGCAAGTTTTTTAAACTGTGCTGTGTCCTTTTTCTTTTACTCGTAACATGAGATTGGTGGTCGTCGGGATAAGATATTGTATTGTGAATGTAAGTGATACAATATTTGTTTACTTAAATAAATATTTAATAGAAAATTGTCTAAATTTTTGAAAACTTTGGCAGAATTGAATACAAAATTACTAACAGTAAACACAGAATTGTTAAATTGTGTGAGTACAAGTGTTTATGGCAAGCCCCTCCCAGGAAGAATTCCATACTTTGAAAAGCATCAGTTATTAGAACTTGCTCATAGCCTAAATCTAAGCCAGTGTAAATCATCTATGAAAAAACAAGAGATAGAATATATTTATACAAGGGTTGTTCCAAAAATAAGTGCAATGGGCTTGTATAAGCTGAAGGGTTTCAAATATCAAAGCAAGACTTATAAAGCCATTAAATATTATAACTGAGCTATATACATACTAAAAATTAAATATGTACATAAAACATTTATTGCACAACAGTGCGTCAAAGATATAGACCCGTACCTAGGTGGGGAAGCACGAGCAACATCAGCGACGTCAAACTTTACACACTTGACAAACTTTTCTCAACGTTGTCCCCATTTACTCACACACGTTTCTGTGCCCAGCGTATTCAACTTTGTATGCGTCCTCGTACTACTTAGAGTCGAATTGCTGAACGATTCCCTTTGTTGCTGCCATAAGTCCATCTGTGCTATTGAAGTGTACAACAGATCTCACGTCGTCAATCAAATTATGACGCATTGCGGGTCTACCTTGGCGCTCATCGTCTACTATGGAACTCCGCCCCTCCTTAAATATCCGGTGCCATTTAAATGCACGTTTCTTAGTGCACTTTAACCCTGATTTCTCAAACATTTGAAACGGTTGTGTTGGAGTGTGTCCAAGAATATGATCACTGATCGAATTTCCAATTTAGACGTTGACGTCATTTCTTTCTTTCTTCATTTTGTCTCCGTCAGTAAAATGTTGTATCATTGAAACAACTTTCAAAACAACATTACATAAATTGACGTCACAACGTCGTACTAACGTCATGCAAAATGGCGCAAAGTCTTTCAAACAGAAAATGAAGAAAACTCGATTTGTTTCCTAAATACTTAAGAATTTTTAAACGCCCCCCACGTCAGCGTTCATGGGTCGCTATGGTAACGTCATTTCTAGTCGTTGGATGTAATATAGTTCATCTGCCTATCAACCTGAAAGCCAAGGCGCTTTAGAGCGTTTTCATCAAACTTTGAAAAACATGATTAGAATCTATTGCTTTCAAACGAAAAAAGAGAGGGATGATGACATTCATTTCCTGTTGTTTGCTGTAAAGCTAAACAGGAGTCTTTAGGATTTAGTCTTTTTGAGTTAGTTTTTGGTCATACAGTTAAGCTGTCGATTTAAAATGGTTAAAAATCGATGTTGGGTGATACAGAAAAAAAACTTCAATATGTTTGAGATTTCCAAGAAAAAATTGTTGAACTATCCGAAAACGCTAGGTCAACTTCTAACGTCACAAGAGAAAATGAAACAGATCTTTGACAAGAATGTTAAAAAAATGATTTTAAGCCTGGAGATAAAGTCCTGATAAAATTAACAGTAGTTTCTCACCAGGCACTGCAAGCACTGCAAGTATTATGGCACATATACACTGCAGTTAAAAAAGTTAGTGATTTGAATATATCGTAGAAACTCCTGGAAGGCGAAAAAAGAATCAATTATGTCATGTAAATATGTTAAAAGAATACACAGAAAAAATGTCAAAAATCAATTTGTTAACATAACCACGGTTGTCCCACCATCAGATAATGCTGGAAATAGTGATAAAAACATTTTGTTAGAACAAGATCCACTTGTAGAGGAAACTGTTAAATGCCGGCTGTGTTAAACTGCGAAATGTCTAAAATATTGAAAAATCTAGAGTAGAAAAAAAACATTTGGAACGCACAGAAAAAGAAAAACATAAAGATTTTATACTAGAATACAAACATTTATTTCCGGATATACCTACACGAACAGATAAAACAATTTTGACGTTGGAGATTCCAAGCCTATAAAACAACATACTAATTTAATTAATCCAGTCAAACACCAGTATCTGAGGAAAAAAGGAATTCAGTATCTTTTAGAAAATGACTGTATTGAACCAAATATAAGTAACTGTTCTGCATGCATATTAGTTCCCTAGCCAACTAAAACATACGATTTTGCACTGATTATAGAAATAGTGAATAGTGTAACAAAAGATGACCGATATGATCATACCTAATTCCAAAATTTAAGACTCTATTGATAAAGTAGGCTCTGCAAAATACATCACAAAATTCGATCTCCTGGATTGTTTAGGTGGAGTCTTCTTTTACAAGAGTGTAATCTGGATATAAGACATATTAAAGGCATAGACAGTACTATTGCTGATGTATTACTGTGATATTTTATTTTGATGGGAAGAAATTTCGCGAAAACAGCAAAAATTGTAACATCGTGCGGTCTTAGATTCGAGCATTTCCATTTTCATTTTTTCATTTGTAATAAGGTGGTCCACTGGTGACGAATTTGAGTCTTCTGCGCAGGTTTCGCGCATGGATGTTGTAAATTTAAAATTACTCTTAACGTATTAATTTTGATTAGAAAGGATAAAAGAAATTTTATTTCAAAATGTTTTTCTGCGTTATCGCTTTTATATTGCAAAATATTAGACAGAAAACGTCTGCAAATCTTTGTACGACACTAAGAATTACCTCCCTTAAATCAAGACTGCTTTAATATGTTTTATCCGAAAAATTTAAACATCAAAACACGTTTGCAAGTAAAACAAAGAAAAAGACGTGCAAATTTTGCTTACGTGAGAAGGAAAAGATGTAAACAACAACAGCAGTACATGTACGTATAAATTTTATCAGTTTTTTTTAATTTACGTGAGTTGTAGAGCTTTTTCTGAAAACGAAAGTAGAGACTTGTAAATAATGTGTCATGTTTTGAAGTTTATTTTTGTTATTTCCTTTTTTTTCATTTTTATCCAGTAATGAGTTAACATAAATGGGTTTAACTGCATATAAACTAGTTTTCTGTTTGGTGTTCAAAGAAATGCCCCATCTGTCAGCATAAAGAACAATTAATGCTAACAACTTTCAAGAAGTAGTAAGAAAGGCAACTTATTTTCAGTTGCAGAGGTCTGTTTACTCATATTGGGCCCATGTATCACACCAGTCAATTACACAGTGCGTGTTGTAGTTTTTGTATTAATGATAGATGCATATGTTTTTACAGATGAGTGGATGATTTGTTAAAAATATTAATTATGCTTCCACAGTTTGTGTTACTGTAGATGATAGCTTCCTGTTTAGTTAAAACTGCAAAATGCTGAATTCAAAAACATATTTTTAATTGAATTGGACCTGTGAACAGTTACTTTAATGGTTTCAATGACTTCCACATAATCCTGATAATACACACACTTGTAGGGACTTTTGTTAAACAAAATTGAAATAATACAAATTACATAGTTTGTGTAAAAGTTACATTGAGTCATTTTAAAATGTAGGACTGCAGATTAAACTGATACCCCTGTCCCCCAAAGAAAAATAAATAAATAAAGTTTGCAGATTAATCTTTTAGTAGTTAAAAGCAATAACAAATCAAACATGTATTTTACCACTTTGTCTTTACATTTTAGATTAATTGGTACCAGGTAGTCAGATAGATAAGTGAAGAAACATCAAGTGTATGTGGAATTAACCAGCCAAATTGCAATGTTATGACCATAGAGATAAACCTTTTGATTATCTAGGATATCTGCCTTTTAACTGCTCTGGTGAGTACTTTTTTAGAAATTTTATCTTTACAAGAGCTATTTTTTCTCATTTTCGTCAAGTTTCTGCAGTTTTTTTTTACTTTGTTGGTAGATTTATTTCAGTAGTAAATTTTGTAAGGGACTGTTAGACTTAGTTGTACTCTTCTTGAGTATTTTCCTTAGAAACTTCCATGGGATGTATGAATGAATATTAGTGTCTAATTGATTTAAATACATTCAGCTGGGGTTAAAACCAGGAAAGTTTTCAGTGTAGGCCATCTTTTAAATTTCTGATTTTTAGTGAATGATCCAAACTGTCAAAACAGTAATTGTTCCTCATTTGAGTTACTTTTAACACAAAATTTCTTGAGGAAAAATTGAGCAAAGGAATACAGAAAATAAGCTTTGAATATAGGACTCTTGACTTGTGGACATATTGCATTTGTTTCACAGTCATCTTGTCGCTAAAGGTTATTATTTTTATGTGCATAAATATGTAATAGATATTATTTCTGCAATTTTCTTGTTTTGTTTTTTAATCAACTCTTGATAAATAGTCAAAGTGTTACATTATTTATAAAAAGAATTGTTGCAGTGCCATAAAACAGAAAAACTTGGTACAGTTTTGATAACCCTGTCTAGATATATGTATTAATTTAGTTTGTCTTTTGTTTACAGCAAGCTGTTCTTCAAGTCCCCAGATGACTGCTGTTAGTGCTCAGTTTGATCAGCAATTTGCAACAATTCTGGCATACTTTGAACTGGAAATCTAGGGAATAAATGAAAATTAAACTTAAAAGTGTGAAACCTTTCAAAAGTAAAAGCTTATTTATATAGGTGACAGTATAAGAACTTTTGACTGTCATTACTATAAGTACTTTCTTGTACTTTTACAATTGGATTGAATAAAATGAAGATGGAAAAAGGCATAGACAAATTGATCTGAAGACTTTTTACTGAAGCTGCTGTAGTCACTTTTTGTTGAGCATTAAGGTCTGATAAGGATAAATAAAATACATTTATTAGAATTTAACTTGTACACAATAATGTGTAATCATGTTTAGTGCACAGATGACACAAGATCTTCGCAAAAGAAACTACAGAATTAGCAGTCTTCCTGCTATATGGTTACCTGTTATCCAGGACAATGAATACTGATTCTGTAAAACAGAAGCTATAGATTATAGACTTTAACTTTACATAGCTCCAAGATTTGAAATGTTTTTGGCAGGCTTCATGGCTATTTGTTGTCAAAAACTGTTTTAGACTGCTTAAGCTATTTCTCAGCTCTGTTTGTGAAAGATTATTTGTTGAAATATGTATGAATTGATGAATGTGTTAAGCTGGTCTGTTCATAAGGTGTTAGACATGACAAACGCAACAATCTTTATTTGGTAACTAACCATGTTAGACCTATCATCAATATTAATGTTGTAAATATGCATGTGAATTCTGGGTAATTGTACATCTGATTCTTTCATTTTCTTTCAACAAGACATTTCTAAGCAGTGCAGATATAATATTTGAAAAAAATCTTATATTTATTTTTGCTGTGCAGAACATATTGGGTGGGGTAAATTGCCCCCCCCCCCCCCCCCATTTTCAACATATCTGGCTAACTGAGATATATGATATACATCTAAAGTGGTGTTTTCTACATAAATTTGTTGCTTATGTATCAATTGTACCTATTTTACATAATAAGATGCATCAAATATAATAAATTAATCCAAAGTTATACATACAATTTTTTGTCTGTTACGGCCTGATAGGTCATAGGAATTTTTATTAGATAGCTCTTAAAGATGAACGGTGACATACTCTTTTTATTACATTTTTAGAATGACCATACAAATATCTACAAAATATCAATTTATTATAAATTTGTTGTTATTATGCCACTACTATTTTTTTCTGGTGAAATTTGCCAAAAAAGTGATTTTTTCTTAATTCTGGACTTAATTGGATAGTAAATTAAAATTTGACATTAAGTGCTAATATTAATTTGTTAGTATTTTTTAAACTATTTTTGTTAATAGGGTCTATACTGATAATTTCTTTTAAAATTTTATAAATTGAATACTCTCTGTTATTAAATTATTTGAATTTTTGTCAGTTAATGCAAAATTTCAGCCAGTTTTAGAGTCAAAAAGCCCTAATTTAGACTGCATAGCTTCCAGTTAAATTTATGAAAAAGTTCATTCAGCAATCTATGATTTTTTTGCAGAAATCAACTTCCAATAAGTTTAATCTTCATAAAAATCACAGGCAGAAAAAATTGGTGTTACTTTGAATTTCACCAGTGGACCCTCATAAGTCGTCAAAAATTTATGCAGGTGACTGATTAAATGTACAATTACATCCATCGTCACATATTTACGCGCCAGTCATAGTGGTCCTCATTGAATAAACAAACTGACAGGTCAATCTGTCAATTGGCATTATTTTATGACCTATAAATAGACGCGATCCCATTGGTTCAAAGCGCAGTCGGCGACCAACAATATTTCGTTATATTCCTGGATTCTGGGTTTTTCCTATGTTATATTTTAGATCTAAAAAGATTGCTGTTGATACTCGTAGAAGTGTTGTCTGGTGCCCGGCACTCAGTTAACAAAATTACTCTAATGGCGGGAAATAAAAAAAATACTAAGACTTTTTCTAAGAAATGGCGTCTGGTGTGTGTGTTTTTTTTTTTTTTTTGTTGTTTTTTTTTTTTTTTTGTTGTTGTTTTTTTTTAAGGTTATATTGGATTTCAAAATCACCTGTCAGACTTCTGAGTATTATTGTAATGTGAGAATGAGTATAAAATGTCCTACAAAAAATTAACACATTTATTTTAATGAATGTAAAATCAGTCTGGAAGAAAACCTAGTAGAAACAATTGTAGTCATATAATAAAACAGTTATTGACTAGTGTGCCATTTAATATGATGTGATATGTGATGATGTGCGAAGCCGAGGTCAACATAACATTTTGCCGGTGAATATCACATCATATTCAATGGCACATTAGTCAATAATTGTATATTAATTGATACAAAAATATCAATAGGCAATAGAGGTCCCACGAGATCTTACCAAAAAGAAACGGACGCCTGACCCTTTACACTAGTACAGCAATGTTCGGTGTGATAATAATTTAATTTCTATAATCAGTCATTTAAGTTATGCTACGTCTTTCCACTTTCGTATCTGTTTTCAGATCGAGTACCGGTAAATGCTGATTATTGATTTGCGTCTTATATTTTCTTATCTTTTAACAAAGCCAATAAATAAATAGAAAATAAATATGAATACAAAAATAATAGTCCCAATTGTCAGCTACATATTACCGAAAGTCTTTATTTCTTTATTTACCGACGTTTTGTCCGGATGAAACGATATTTCGCTTTTTGACAGCTTTCGCCATCCAGAAAAAAAATGAAAAAGAAAAGAAGGAAAAAGAAGGAAAAATGTTTCATTTCAGTTGGACTATATAATCAAAGTTTGACAATATATTGGAGTATGTAATTAAAATTAGCAGAAACAAACAACTAAACGTAAAGGGTAAGAGGCAAAATGATACTCATATATTTCGGACATGTACTTAAGATGGATAATTGTTTTATTAAAGCGTAGACTTAAAATTTGCGAACTGTTTCCAGCGTGAAATATGCAAAATTTCCTCCTAAGCGAACAAAATGATTTCACAGTATCTAGAATGTAAAATATAATGTTATGTAAAATTAGATTTAGATTGGGAATAAATCATTTCGGTGTTTTGGTTAAGAATATATAACCAATTTCAAATGTACATTGTGAATATGATATGATATACATTGTTTATATGATATGATATTAATTAGTAATAATTAGGTTTGCATTTTGTTCCTTTGCTTTGAAAAGTAGATTTATTGTGATGTTTTAAACTAATGCCTTATATTTATTGTATGTTTCTAGTATCAAAAGAAAGCTTATCCATTTTCTTTTCTTCTTTAAGGAAAGAGGTGTAAATTCTGCCTCCTTTACTCATTGTAACATTTATATTTCAATTTTATTTAAAACTAATGTATATTCATTCAAGGTCGAGTTGTTTACATGTAGTGGTACTTTGTAGAATTTACCTGAATATTCTAAAATGAGAATTCTTTAGAATTATCTGGACAATTCTTTGTTCACATAAAAAGGAAGACACTGTGAGACATAAGTAGAAGTGGTGGAAGTTGGGACTTTAAATGTACATGTATATATTTTAGTGCTTACATTTGCTGGAGATTAACTTGCTGGATTAACATTTATGGACATTACCAACACTTTTAGAATATATTCAAAGCTGGAATTATATTTCAATCCAAAAGGATTCTGTGAGTGGAGATAGTGACAATAAGTTATTTTGGCTTAGTAAACATCAAATAGTAAGCCATTATTGTTTCATTGTTAACATTTTTGTTGATGAACTCAATTTTGTTTTATTTAATCAAAGTGCTGCAGGTTTGTTTAAACGTGTTGTGGTTATTTCTTTTCTTTACTCGTAGTGGTTTAAATATAAATCTAAACAATATTTAAATAAATTCACAGGAATGGTGTAGACCTACTGCTCCGACTTTTGAGCACTTCAGTATTTGTCAAGTTCAACAAGTTTACATGAGACGAAAGAGGCTTTGTACAAGTTTAGCAGATTACTATTCCGTGGATTTAACATCTGTGTGTCTATTTTTTTAACAGAGCTGGGAACCAAACGGAATGGGTGCAGCCAGTATTGGGATAAAAACCTATTCAGTTCTCTGACCACTTTTAAAATATTGTTTCTTTGGGAATTTATTCTGCATTCTGGTGACCTTCCCGCCCCCTTACATTATCCAATAGTCAGCTTTTCATAGACATACTTAACAAACCGTAGCTGTCACTTGTACTGATGTATAAATTATTCTGCAAATAAATACACTTCTCTACATGGTAGGGCATTGTTAGACTGTTATAGCCAAAAGTTCGAGAACAAATGCTAAAACTTTTCTTAACGGCTTGATATTATGACATCTTATAGAAAAAAATATTTCCAGCAATATGTTTTAAACAATCATATTGTGTAATAAATATTAGATTACAAGCGGTCGATATGGTAACCCGTATTTGACGTTACCGGCGCAGGTCATCAAAATTGTTTGCACTTGTATATATTCCGTCGATATATCAACTCAAGACGTCAAAAATTGGCAGGAAACATCATGATAATGAAGTTACGTCATTTTTCTTTAATTATGTCAAATTCTGTTTGAAGTGCACCATCTTGTTTTGAATTTATTCAATGTAGAAAAACGCATCTTTTTGTTGCTGAGTAAAAAATGACGCCCGAAGATAAGCTGGAAACCAGGTCCATCATACAGTTCCGTGTGAATTTGGGTAAGATGCCGTTACATAGCATGGAAATTATGATAACTGCTTTTTGAAAGTCTACAGTTGCCAGATCGCTCGTATACAAGTGGGACAAAAGGTAAAGCGAGGGAAGAAAAAACGTTTGTGACGGTAAGAGGAGCAGCCGTCCGGTTTCCCGTCGTAGGGAAAGTGACGTTGAACTTGTCAGATGCGTGCTTGATGAAGACCGACGATAAACTCTACACCAAATCTGTACCAAAGTTGAGATGAGCTACGGCAAAGTATAACAGGCCGTATAATAGCAGAAGATCTTGACATGACACGTGTTTGTGCTACGTGGTTGCCACGTTTATTATCGGACCAGGATAAACACCGCGGGTTACCCAGTCCATGCGTTTTCTGAAGAGATACGACCGCTAAGGCGACAATTTTCTCAACAAAATTGTGACTGCAGACGAAACGTGGCTTTATTACTATTACCCTGAGACAAAACAACATTCCAAACAATGGATTTTCTAAAGAGATACGACCGCTAAGGCGAAGATTTTCTCAACAAAATTGTGACTGCAGACGAAGCGTTGCTTTATTACTATTATCCCGAGACAGAGCAGCATTCCAGCCAATGGAAAAACATCGATCTACCGCCACCAATGGAGGCATGGTATGCGCGATCTATGGATAAAAAAACACGTGTTCTTTGTCTTCTTTGACATCAACGGACCAATCCTGATGCATGCTGTACCGAAAGGACGAACCGTAACTGAAAACTATAACGCTAAGGTAATAATAATAATAATAATAATAATAATCACTACAATAGCAATAATCAAACCAATCACTTTTTACAGGTAATGAAGCAGTTCTTAGCCGATGCGCTCCAAAAGAAGCGGCCACATGCGCTCCGAGATGGATTCATACTTCATCACGACAACGCGTCATCGCATGTCAGTGACGGGGTTAAGACCCACCATTCAGATTGAAGCGGAAATTCTCCCTCATGCCCCTTACTCGCCTGGCCTAGCGCCTTGCGATTTTCTGATCTCAAGAAACAGTTGAAGGGCAAGCGCTTCAAACACTTTGATAGACTGCAGACAGCAGCTCAGGCTTTGCTGCACAGTTTTAGTTCAGGCTGGTTTCGAAGTGCTTTCAAGGCTTGGGTTGAGCGGCATCGTCGTTGTGTAGAAGTCGACGGTGAATAGTTTGAAAAAGAATGACGCTGGCGTCGATATTCATAATGTGAACTGCGCCGGTACGCGTATGGTCATGTTTTTATATGTACGTAATGTTTTTTTTTGTTGTTGTGTATTGTATCATCCTGCAATTTGCAGTAAATATCAGATAATGACTTCGTTAACGGATGTAAAAAAAAATATAATATATCAGTGAAGGCCAAGGAGTCGTTTAAATGACATTTGCCCACGAAAATTTTGGCTATACCTTCGTATAGGGCCGCGCAAAAATCCCCTAAAAGCTATACGACGAGCTCTTCAAGTCTCTCTAGAGTTAACCGGGCGGGCCCAAATAGAGCAACTGGGCGGGACCCAAGTTCTGTTGTGTAAGATTATCTTGTTTAATGGGGTTATTAATTAAAACACATTACATGGTTATGATAATTTCTTGCATTGTCTACCATGTTTTACCTCTGATGGGGTCCAGTGAACCTGCTCGTCGAACGCAGTTACTCAATTCACTAAATAATTAATTTACATTATTAGTAAAATGTATCATTATCTGCTTGCTAGTAATTGCTCCCCTTATCTCGCAGTTCAATGCCTCATCTTTTCCAATCTCTTACATTCAAGTGTTCTTATTTTTCATAATAATTATCTGTCTGGAAAATGGTTGCCGACTGAATAAGCGATAGTAAAATTCGTTTCTAATAAGTTGCATGATGTCCGGGGTAAAAAATAGTTGATCCTCTGGTTTCCAGCCAGTAAGAACACTGGTTTCTGGTTCAAGTGAATAATAATTGTGCATTTTACGATTTGCATAAAACGTATCAATGTTAGAAGTATGAGTTATACACGCAACGAAAGCTAGACCGGTTTAAAAACGTATATTGTAATTGTACGTTAGCGACACCTTTATTTTGTGTTAGAGTAAAACAGATGGATATTTTGAAATGTAGCTCTAGATAATATAAATCTAGACGTCCGAGAAGTTAATAAGATAAAATTGTTTTAGGTTGGAAAAGTGATTTTCTTTAACAATCTTTTGAAATTGTCTTCAGATATATGCTGCATGGTTTATCATATTGAGAAATGTTCCATATTTTGAAAAGAGAATTCCGTCATGTTTGTATTCTTTTGCATTCTCAGGTTGTAGCATTTCCTTCTTCGTAAAAAGTGTATTATATATATATATATTTTTTTTTTACACTCGATATTATTTTGCGACAATGAAGCATTTATGTATGATGATGTATTGCCGAGTATTTAAGTCTATAAAGTTTTATACTCCGAAGTTTTACAAGAAAAGACTTTAGTGGCGTTGCTTTTATAATATTATCATTATTATTATTGTTATTGTTATTATATGTGTTGTATTGCTAAACATTTCAGTATCTTAAAGTACTACATTTAGAATTATTTTCATTCTCAGTGAAGACTTTTTTGGAACACTGGCAATTAAGCACTTATTTTGAGAGGCAATGCCTACAAAGAAATGCTTGTTTTATTAAAATCGGATCTGGGGGTTGATGTAAATTAATTTCTGATCAACTCGGCCATACCTGACATGAAGTTCTTCTCCTCTTGAGCGTACGCATACGCACTAAAATGCGATAGTACGACTTACGACTGTGCGACTGTACGATAATACGACCGGACGATAATGAAAACGCGACATTATGATGATAATAATGCGACAGTACGATAACGATAATGCGACAGCACAATAACACGACAGTACGATAACGAAAACACGACAGCATGTCGCATTATCATTATCGTAATATCGTACTGTCGCGTTTCGGTGATTGTTTGTCGCGAGTTCGTGTTTTCATTATTGTACAGTTGACCATCGTGTTTCAGAGCAACACACTCTTAGGCGTTGGCCTGAATGGTATTTCGTACGAATGAGTCAGGTTACTAAGTTTTATCCTTGAAAGCACCACCAGAGCATAGTTCGAGAGGTTAGGGTAATTGGATCGTTTGAATGTTGAAAAAGGCCGCGTTAACTCCAGCCCTTTCTAAAACCAAGCATTCGAATACTATCAGATTTATTTCTAATCTAAATCCATCTAAAAATCAATTGTAACCTACTGAGTGGCTCGCTTGTTTATTTTTTTCTGAATTTATTACTAATACAATAGGTTTACTTAGAACAAACTGAGTAGTTTTGGTTAGTTATAAGAAAATAGTTCATATTGTATCAAAACAATACAGAGCGTGTTATATATTTTTTACGATAATCTGAGTGCCTTTGGGTAAAGTAAGCCACGAATCTAAAATGTTTCTTGTTGTTTACTTTTTGTTTTGCACCTTGTGATTAACAAACAAGTATATTTTGAAATTTACAAATATTTTTTTTAATTTCAGATGGAACGTCATGTAAACTCAGTTTCAAATGTTTTAACCCAACAACAAAACAAGCCTTTGTTCAACACTGCAAAATTCGAGCTTTAGAGAGTGGAGGTTACTACATAAATGAAGAGAAAAGCTTTGTTAGCTTGTTTGATCTAATTTTCTATTACAAAAGTAAGACTATATAACTTTTTACAGTGTTCTATAAAATTATGCCCCAAATCAATACCATCGAACGTCAATTATTCTGTGATTATTACACGTTAGACAAGCCTATATAAAAGGCATGCTTGACGTCGAGTGTACACCTGCCAGTTATTTGTCTTTATTAACACTTGATTCCTCCATCGGGGAATGTACTCTTTGGCTCAGTGGTTTAAACAAAATTTCTCTAACACTGGCACAAAATTGAAAAAAAAAACGGTGTTCGATGCATAACATTTTACCAACTTAGTTCAAACAATTTAATTACATGCAGAACTTAAGTTCGTTCGGCTACTCGAGTGAAAATTAAACTTAAAAAAATATCAAAATAATATAAATATAGATGTAAAATCTGATTAAGTGACTGAGGTCAGAATCCAAATAACGAACTTGCAAAGAGGATAACAATAATTTTGGATGTCACCGTATGCTTTACTTTAGTTGAATGTTTGCCATTGGCTTTGCTGTTAAAAATAATTGCACTCAGGTGAGCAATATATTGTCATCAGGGCACTCATGTTTCGGACTAATCCTGTCGTTGCGTGCATGAGTTCGAATGCCACGTTAGAGTGGTCTCATCCTGAAGCATTGTATCTGGCTGTTTAGGACATTTGTTTGAAAATGTAAAAACCACTATCTACATATTTAGATCACTTGGGCCGGTAGCTCACGTGAGCCATTCATATTGCCTGACAACGGTGTTCCGTTTGCACAATCGTGACATTTTACTTTACCCTATCCCGCGATGCAGGATGCTACGATGGTGAAAACACGATGGTACGATGACACGAAGATAAGAACACGAGGTTACGATGATGAAAACACGATGGCACGATGATGAAATCGCGATTACATCATCGTACCGTCGTGTTTCAACTATCTTAAAATCGTGCCATCACTATTTCACAGTCGTGTCATGGCGTTTTCACTATCGTGTCATCGTGGTTTAACCATTTTGTCATCGTGATTTGACTATCGTACCATCGCGATTTCACTTTCGTACCATCACGTACACTGATGAAACCGTGATGATAAGATGATGAAAACCTTCACATGAATGTTTTTCACCAAGCCATTCGTGCATATCGTCAGGAGTTTCTGGTCGGATTAATTTTGCCAGTGTTATAGGCCCGAAGTCATGTTTTACTATAACTTCTATATTAAAATCTTGTCTAAGCTACATCTCCAAAACCGCTTTGGGAATTTTAGTATATATAAAACATGAGTACTGTTCGTATTCAAGGCCAAACTCACAGCTTTCTATTTCATTAAATAATTATGTCTTCAACCTTCATATAACAATCTGAAGCAGAAAAAACATTACTTTACCAGTTACCTTCAGTTCCTGCTCTATGTGTTTGTCTGATCTCTTTTCCACAGACATATTCGATTATATATTTACACCATGTTCATTTCAAAGGTACACTTCGGGGCATTTGTCAATTTCCAGTGACAGCTTTTATCTTACTTTAGCAGAATGTTCTCTGAAAGGCACCGTTTAAAATTTATGAAATATGCTGAGTTCATTGTGGACGCTGCAGGATGCAATGGCTACTAGAAAAATAATAATTATAGTAATAAAAATAATTATTATCATTATATTATTATTATTATAAATAAGTAAAAACAAACAAACTTTATAGTTCTTTCACTCAGCAACCTGTTAATCGATTACACAATAACTCAGCAAGAAAATGTCCTTTGGTTGCGCTGTAATTTTATGGGGTCTTATTGTGTTTATATGAGAAATTTAAAGTCTTCGTCTTAGAAAATATTTCCCAACTTTGAAAATAATTTGGAACAAATGTTCGTTTGGTGACATATATTTAAATTGTGATTGTTATATCTGTAAGCAAAGAAAATGGCCGACAGGGGTAGGACTTGTGGTTATTTCCGTTTTCTATTCCAGAAAAAGAACACTATAAAGGCAAAACAATTCAGAATGCAATACTTGAAAACTTTTATTTGCCTTGTAGAAAATCCATTAAAAAGATGCAAGCTGCTGGAGCCACAAGGGCAGTTAAGAGAACTTGATGTGTCAAAGGAGTCTGTTACATTGACAAAGAAACTTAAAGACGGTTATTTTGGTGATACCTATTCTGGTAAGCGTTTGGAACGATTATTCAAAGTATAAATCTTTACTTTTTTACCCGAATACAAATGAAAGACAGCAATACTCTTAGACAGCCACTGTTTCACATTCACATGTTTCTTACTAGGTACTCTGTTATCTTGATTAAGTTTCTAGTATGTCAATTTAAGAACAGTTTCAAAATAAGAAATGTCTTTGTTCTGTTCAGCATATGCTTTTGGACAGTCGCATCTGCAAAATGTCGTCGTAATCTGAAGTGATGTCATCTTTTAAAATTTAAGGAAAATTGCAAAACGTAGTCGATGTGGCTGTGAAGATAACAAGACAGAGGAAAATGATAGCAGACGACTATCTTGCTGTAGCAAAGCTCATGCATCGCCTGCGTCATAAAAGAATTGTACAGCTAATGGCTGTATGTACGAAGCCGGAACCGATCTGGATTATCACAGAGCTCATGTCAAATGGTGCACTACTGGATTTTTTAAGAAAAGACAATGGCAAAGAAATTACATTTGATGATATAGTGGACATGGCTTATCAGGTAGATAGATGTAGTTTTTGCTGTGTCAGTTTTTTTCTCAGGTTTCACACAAGTTCGCATTTGTGTTCTGGTATTTGCAGAAATTGAAAACTGTAGCAATTAAAACTTCAAGACGGCACTGATACATACGAAGGGAATTTATAATTGTTAATCTCCTTTACAGGCATTAATGATCAAATGTTGTATATTATCTGTATTTGGTCGTTTCATGCATTCGAAATCTCGAAAAGGTAATATTTAAATACATTTCAGATAGCAGATGGTATGGCCTATCTAGAAATAGAGCATGTCATACATAATGACTTGAAGGCTGCCAATATATATGTAGGTGATCGAAAATTAGTGAAGATTGGACACTTCCATCATTCTAGGATGATTGAGGAAGATGAATATAAGATGCTTCGAGGTTAGTAAAGATGCAGTTTGAATTCATAGGTGTTTTAAACCTTTGCATACAGAATTTCGAGTGAAAGAACCAGGAGTGTCGATAAAAGTAAGTGTCGCACAAATATATATATATATATATATATATATATATATATATATATATATATATATATATATAAGGGCGTGGTCGAGGGGTTTGAGCGCCGGACTCTCGACCCGGGGGTTGCTGGTTTGATTCCCACTAGAGATGAGAGTCTCTAGAGACCTTCAAGGTACTGATTTGACCCCAGAAGGCAGTCATCGACAGGCATTAATTTAATTTTCAAGAACGTATTTCCAAAATTGATGTAGAATAAATAGTTTAAACTAAATATAAAAAGAATGAAATTTGCCTTTCGTGGGCTATAACTTTGTCGTGCTAGGAATACTTTTTACATAGACTTAACCTAAATATTAACATGAGAAAGACAGAGGATCTCAAAAATGAAGGTCACACTTCCTTGTCACAGGTTCACAAGAATGCGTGTTAGATGTAAAAACCAAGTCTGTTGCTTAAAGGTGAAAGTAAAAATTGTTTAGCTTTTCAGTAAACCGTAGCGTCCAAAGTGTGATTTTGATTATTATGTCTTTACACTAACTAGATCCACGGCAAGCAGTGTAGAGTTTAAGTACTAAGACTGTTGCTCAAATAGCAATATTCTAAACGGTCAAAGGTAAACAATAACTGTAGCATGTCCGAACTATAACGTTGTCATGCATGGAATTTGCACAAACATATGTCATTGCTCGAAATAGTTTAAAAACTAGGTTTCTTACCAGTCAAATAGATCAATAATTTCACTTTTACTGGACTGAATCGCATGTCTCTCAGACTCACTACCCGTGACAAATGTATAGCAGTAAATCGGATTTTTAAAGTTCCGCAAATTATTTATCTTTATAACTGATTAAATACCTAAAATTCTATACAATTTGACTAACTCAAGATTTTTTTCCACCAGTTGTCGGCTGATGACTGGTCATCGTATGTTAACGCTTGGTTTGTTTGGGCTGAAAACAGATTCAATACCAAGCTCGGGTACAATAAAAAATACGAAATGGAATTAAATGAACGTAAAGCGCCGTTAGCG
The DNA here is from genome assembly GCA_012932295.1 of Cyclina sinensis. Lineage (NCBI taxonomy): Eukaryota > Metazoa > Mollusca > Bivalvia > Venerida > Veneridae > Cyclina > Cyclina sinensis. The sequence continues at coordinate 52,501,631 of JAAONU010000012.1, read as the reverse complement.
TTGAACAACGTACATGTATTCAATATTAGTAACTTTCACTTTATAACATCCTACTACGCATCCTATTGCGCACAATGAAAGCATATGATTGGTTCAAAAGTCAACAATGAAATACAGAGTTTGAACTGTTGCCCGGACCTGAATAAATTGTTGCTGGCGTACCAGAAAGATGGTAAAATGCCAGGAAACAGGCAAACATAATTAATTACAAGTTATACACAGCGTGAGGTAATAATAGATAATATAATGATAAACCACTAGTAAAATTTACAAAATATAATTTTCACTGTGCCCTACTACCTTTTACCCCAAAGTGCATCCTATTCACTTATCTACACAGTAACTTCCCTTTATTTATTTACAAACAATGTACATGTAGGTACACAAACTCCAAAATTGTTGGCTAGAAAAAATAAACATAATGTCTTAAGAATCTGGACTTTTTAGGCTAATATCTAAATATTTTTATAATGATTCTACATTTGAATTGTACAATTTATCATTTATTGAATACAGATATTATGCTTTTCATCACAGTTGTCTTTTGATATAATGCGATCGCACCTTGGGGTGAAAAGCAACAGATCTAGTTCCCGCGTTGAAAATTTGGTAAGAACAAGAGACCGTATATTACCACGTATGTGTCGTTCTGTAACAGTTAATTAACTGTCTACAACAACAATAAGTCATGAAAAAAATGAAATTGTCAGAAAAGTATTAAACGACAAGATTGTATTGGATTTCGATGCATTTATAGCGTACAGACATTGTAAATACTACAGGGTGCGTTTTCTGTGTCAGATCATTTTATAAAATAGTGTTTTCGAAAGGCGTTGCATTCCCATATTCCCATATGCCGTAAATTATCTACGAGTTCTTCAAACTTATTTTAAGTAATCCAGAAAAATGCGAAAAACGTTAAATTATCCTAACAAAATGTAGTGTTACAATATCACTGACACAGAAAAGCAATATGACGGACATTTCAAAATCCATAACGTGCAAGAACATATTTTATTGCTGATTGCTGACATTTCTGTATTATTCATCTGTGTCAGTTTAAATCACGAAAAGTTATCGTTGAAGATGGTTTTCTTTTTCTTTCTTTTTTTCTTACAAAAGGTTAAAGTCACCACAAAGTAAGGAGGTTCTTATTTGTTTTTATCGTTTTCCTTGGTACTATTTGAATGACGTCACGCACGTGCAGACAGTAGTAAACACTGGGGTGCACAACGGGTTTGTGAAATTGTTCACGGCTTGAATTTTTATGCCCCCACAAAGTGGGAGCATATAGCGTTGCACTTGTCCGTCAGTCCGTACGACCGTACGATAATACGACCGAACGTCTGTACGTACGTCCCGAAATTTTGTGAACGCAACTCCTCTTAAACCGGATGGCAGATTTTGCTTAAACTTTCAGGGATGAACAACCTTAATGTGTAGATGATCGTAAAGGAAGGAATTTTTGCTGCGACCAGATTTAACGGAAATATGGTCCTTTGTTAATTTTTTCACTATATACCATATAGCGAAATAAATTTGTGAACGCAACTCCTCATAAACCAGATGGCAGATTTTGCTTAAACTTTCAGGAATGAACAACCTTAATGTGTAGATGATAGCAAAGGAAGGAATTTTTGCTGCGACCAAAATTAACGGAATTATGGCCCTTTGTTGATTTTTTCACTATATACCATAAAGTGAAATAAATTTGTGAACGCAACTCCTCATAAACCGGATGGCAGATTTAGCTTAAATTTTCAGGGATGAACAACCTTAATGTGTTGATGATTGTAAAGGAAGGAATTTTTGCTTCGACAAAATTTAACGGAATTATGGTCCTTTGTTGATTTTTTCACTTTATACCATAAAGCCAAATAAATTTGTGAACGCAGCTCCTCATAAACCAGATGGCAGATTTTGCTTAAACTTTCAGGAATGAACAACCATAATGTGTAGATGATAGTGAAGGAAGGAATTTTTGCTTCGACCAAATTTAACGGAATTATGGTCCTTTGTTGATTTTTTCACTTTACACCATATAGCCAAATAAATTTGTGAACGCAACTCCTCATAAACCGGATGGCAGATTTTGCTTAAACTTTCAGGAATGAACAACTTTAATGTGTAGATGATAGTAAAAGAAGGAATTTTTGCTGCGACCAAATTTAACGGAATTATGGTCCTTTGTTGTTTTTTTCACTATATACCATATAGCCAAATAAATTTGTGAACGCAACTCCTCATAAACCGTATGGCAGATTTTGCTTAAACTTTCAGGAATGAACAACCTTAATGTGTAGATGATAGTGAAGGAAGGAATTTTTGCTGCGACCAAATTTAACGGAATTATGGCCCTTTGTTGATTTTTTTACTATATACCATATAGCGAAATAAATTTGTGAACGCAACTCCTCATAAACCGGATGGCAGATTTTGCTTAAACTTTCAGGAATGAACAACCTTAATGTGTAGATGATAGTAAAGGAAGGAATTTTTTGCTGCGACCAAATTTTACGGAATTATGGCTCTTTGTTGATTTTTTCACTATATACCATAAAGTGAAATAAATTTGTGAACGCAACTCCTCTTAAACCGGATGGCAGATTTTGCTTTTACTTTCAGGGATGAACAACCTTAATGTGTAGATGACAGTAAAGGAAGGAATTTTTGCTTCGACCAGATTTAAGGGAATTATGGTCCTTTGTTGATTTTTTCACTATATACCATATAGCCAAATAAATTTGTGAACGCAACTCCTCATAAACCGGATGGCAGATTTTGTTTAAACTTTCAGGAATGAACAACCTTAATGTGTAGATGATAGTAAAGGAAGGAATTTTTGCTTCGACCAGATTTATCGGAATTATGGCCCTTTGTTGATTTTTTCACTATATACCATAAAGTGAAAAAAATTTGTGAACGCAACTCCTTAAAACCGGATGGCAGATTTTGCTTAAACTCTCAGGGATGAACAAACTTAATGTGTAGATGATAGTAAAGGAAGGGTAATGTTTTTTACTGGACCTGACACACCTGGGGTTTCTATACTTTAATCTGTAGTTAACTTTCATGAGTAACATTTTTTTTAAATTTTACCTGCTTACTTTAATATCAGCAACATGTCATTACTTGTGTGTCCCTTTCTTCGTATTCGCTAATGTGATTCCTCATAATACATAAATATTTACAACATTTTTATGTCGACTATTCAAAGAATAAGGAGGTCTGTTGTAATTGCGGCGTGGCTATCGGGTTAAAGTTTTAGGGCAAGCTTCTCATTTTCATTATTTCTTCCCTTTCAACTGCAGATATTTGGTTCAAACTTGGCCGTAGATTGTGTCATTCTATCAAGGCCCATAACTCTGTTAAGCATTTTTATTAGTTATTCCCCTTTTAAGACTTTGAAAAATATTTAATTTCAGGCTTGTATTATACCTTCAAGCACTAAGAATAGTCAAGCGTGCTGTCCATCCGACAGCCCTTATTTCAGTATAAAATATCTAATTTTGAAATAAAAGGACAGCATTAATAATATACAAAACACCTCAATTCATTTGCAACTACAGAAAAAAAATTGTTCCCCACCTACATCTTACATACAGAATGAATATACATGCTCTTGTTTATGAGCACGTATGCATAGTGGGGGCATCCGTGTCCTATGGACACAGTTCTAGATTCTAATAAAAGGCTCAGGAAAGTATGAGATATATAAAATATTCGGGGTTTCTTTCTGAATGAGATCGAAAATGTATTACACTCGACAGCATCAGATTTTTAGATTTTAACTCGCAGCTACGCCACTCGTGAAAATATATAATCTGATGCTCATTCGTGAAATAAATGTGCAATCTAACACAGAAAAAAGCAAATATCCTCTATAAACATTTTTTAATACATATTTATTTTGATATAAATCTGAAGTTTGACCAGTACAAGTATCATACTTAGTTATTAGTTTTCCAGTTATATCGCTAAAACAATTTTAAAACCATTTACGAGTCATAATTATTCAACATCGTGCTTGAATACAAGCATTCAACATCAAGGAATAAATTGATCTCTTTTTTTATAATCATCAAAAAGATACAAGTCCCCACATGGATCAGTAAAGACTGAAAAACTGGAAATATCATGTAAGAAAATAACAACGCAAAATCAAATATAGTCATCTTATAAAGCTTTCCTGTTAGAACTTTTTTCCAACAGTTATTAAACAATAATTGAGCAGTCATGTACATATTGATTTTTAAAAATAATATTATACAAATGTACCCTGACAAAAAAGACTGTGTAAGTACCAGGTCTATACTCAAATATTGTGGTCACAGTAGCAGGTAAAAGTGCATTTTAGCATGTGACACTGGAAATACCTTTAAAAAAATACTTTTTTTTGGTCTTAAGGAGATTTCGTGTTGCACATGAGAACTAGAACTAGTTATGTTGCTGAAAAGTTATATCATACTTGGAGGTCAAAAGTACAATTTAGTTCTTCACTTCTTCACTAACAAAATATATTTCGACAAAATTGCAATTAGGTAGCATAGTAACGGTTGTTTGTATTTTGCAACATAGTAGTCTCTAAGAATACGTATAATATTGTTTCTTGGACACTTTTCAATAACCAATGGTTGATATTCATTGCAATTTAATGATGCCTTAGCACAAAAAGACAATTTTTTATCCAGCTGTTGTTTGTTGTTTTGTTGTTTTCTCTCTCTTTTTTATGTTTTTTTCACAGCCATGGTCTCATTGGATTATCCCTCATAGAATAATAATGTGTCGATGTGTTTTGCCTTAACTGCTGTATGCGACCGAGACCTCTTAAGCTCTTTTAGGCCTGACTAACATTTTTGCTTAAAGATTTTATGTATATTGTGTGTACAATACTTTTTCTTATAAAAACTACGTTTCAGGAACAGTGGGGAACTGGGGTACATTTCTGTCACTTCCAGGGATGCTTTTGTTTAAAGAGATTTTTTCCTGAAATGTTGAATTTTTATCTAATCAGTATTTAATGTCTGATCTGCTGTAAAACTAATCTGGTGACTAAATCCTGATCCATAAATCTCTGGTTTTAATCTCTGATTATTTCAACGGATAAAAAACTTTACGACACCAACTCTTTCCTTAAATGTAATGATAGTTATGAGAATAAACTTATATGTTCATCTTGTTTCTTTCTAAAAAAACGGAAACCTGTTGATGTATGTTTCTAAAAGTTCTTACAGATTTTGCAAACTCTGTTTGTTTTCTGTTCGATATTATTAAAAAGAAAATTTGTATGTTCATAGCAAGACTGGTTATCGATTGTTACTGTTAATCGCAGCTTAAAATCACTGTTCGTATGTTTATTCATAAAAAAAGGGCGTAGAAATGTGCAGACTTAAAATTACAATCATTTTATTCAATATTTTGCATGCATACATAACACGTCTAGGATAAGTTCTGTACTTATGTCTTAATATTTTCTTATAAAAATGGTTATTGCAAAACAATTGGACTGACATTTTTGAAAGTGTTGCAGAAAATACTTTGAATACATAAGGTAAGTCTGGTATAAACAACAACAACAAACACTTGCCTTTGAGATGTGCTGCCTTCAAAGATAGGTTAAAGATAAAGTTTGGGTCTAAGACGTTCTTACTTTCCTTTGCTGGGCGGTTGGTGCCGTTCGGTGCGGGTTTATATCCTAGTGGGAACTGGATTGAATTGATACCCTGCCTACTAAAACCCTTATCTTGATACCTTATTTCAAAGGTAAAATAATAAAAGTATTTTTTCACATTAAAAGCGAGATAATTTTCACGAACATATATTTTAAACTTAAAGTATTTCGTAATAATTAATTACTTAAGCGTTGACAGAAGTATTCCATCATACGTAAGACTTTTAAATAACATCTTCCTTCCAACAGCTGGTACGTTGAATGTCAAATGGACGGCACTTGAAGCAATATATGACGCAAAATTCAGTATCAAATCAGACGTCTGGTCGTACGGTGTAGTGTTGTATGAATTAATCACCTTCGGCAGAGAACCATATCCTGGTAAGTCATCTTAATAACAATGGATAAAATCGTAACTTTTTCATGAAGCATTAGGCCTCCAGATACTAGAAAGAGTCATACTTTAGTAGATTCTTTTCACAATTCAAACTCAAACTTAAATATTATAAATACAGTCTTTATTTAGATTTGACGAACAGAGAGGTAAAACGGAAAATAAAAGAAGGTTTTAGAATGCCACAGCCAACAGATGGACCATTGCCATGCCCAGATCCATTTTACGAGATGATGTTGGAATGTTGGAACATAATGCCCGATGGTCGACCAACATTTGAATTTCTGCAAGATTTTTTCTCCAACTATCGTTCATAACATGATGTCAAGGAGGATAGTTGCTATCACATTGCTTTGAATGATAATGAATTTGTAGGACAGCCGCTATCAAATTGCTCTGAATGATAATGAATATTTAGGACAGTCGCTATCAAATCGCTTAGAATGATAATGCGAATATTCATACCTGGTGTCACCGTACATTTTTTCATAGTTACTGCAATCATGTAAGGAAATATTAATTTCAACAAATCAAAAATTGCTAAAAGAAACATCATGGCAGTCATTCAGTATGTATGGATGTAAGGATGGATGGATGTATTTTTTTTTTTTTTTGATTCAGGTCTTTTTAGTACTTTGGTTAATACATCAGTTCTAGGTAATCAAACTTTTCCCTGAATCAACAGGTTAAGGGGATAAAAGATGAAGGCAATGCTTCTGTGCAGCTGTTTTTTACTATATACTACTTAACATTTGAAGGGCCACTGTTTCATCTGATTATAACTAAACACAAAACACACAATTCTATAAATTAATACCAGTCTAAAGACAACCAGTGTCCGTATTTAACGACGTTGAAATAATTCACTCATACATGCAAGAAAAGGAACAGGTACAAGTTTTGACGTATTTACACAAGTAATTTATATAATCTGAAAACTTTTATTTTCGTTGACATACGACTTGCGGTGAGTCAGGTTTTGGGAATAAGTCTCACACCAGTTGCTTAAAATCAACACTAACAAAAGACCTGTATTTTCTTCTCCAGGCACAGCGAAATATTTTTCAGGACGCTGCTAACTTAAGAAAAAACTTTCAAATGCAAACGTAATATAAGTACCAACACGGACTATAATGATAATTTGCCATTATTCCGTTGATAAAGAACCAGTGCAAGCTTATGATGGGTTCATCACTTTACTGAATAGACCCTGCATGATTGGACATTGAGGCTCATTGCTGACAAGTCAACCCTTGACTTTACAGACATAATTATGTGCAAGAGTCCACCAGATTATGCGTTGCGAAACAACATCCGTATGAAGGTCTATCCTGGAAATAGGAAGGCGTTAGCGTTAAGGGAAAAACGGAGCTCTGTGTTATTGCAAATGTTACGTCCTACGTAAAGGCAATCAGTCTAGTATTCTGTTAGTATATGAAATGTACTGGTCTGCACGGTCTTTGGAACTTACTATAATTGAACGTGCTAATGCCATTCAGAAATCGTCAAAAATCAAAACAAGGAAGCACTGTCGTTTAACTTCATGTCACGACCACCAGCATTCCGAAGTTCAAAATAACCCGCTTTATTCGTAGTGTTATATGATTGTTCAGCTCACCTGGGCATATATTGCTTACGGGAGCTTTTCTGAACGACGGCGGGCCATTGTCTGTAGTCATCCGTCGTCTGTCGGCCACAATTACTTCAAAGGACATCTTCTCTGAAACTAAAAATCAAATTTAATAAAACTGGCACTGAATGAAACTATACCCAAGTTGTTCAAATTGTTCAAGTTCATTGCAGATCTTGTCCACTGGAGCTAAAATAAAATATTGAAATTGAAAACTTTAAAAATCTTTTTCTCATAAACCGCAGAGCCTAGAGCTAAAGCATAGGTATGCAGCATCGTCAAATGAATCTATACCAAGTTTGTTCAAATCACGGCCCCAGGGTCAAAATTGGCTCCGCCTCACCTGAAACATGATTTTTCATAGGCTTGTACAGGGAAAAGTTAAAAAATATTCTTGTCTGTAACTACTTTGCATTGAGACTTGATATTTGGCATACATGTTTACCTATAGGTCCTCTACAATGTTCTCTTAAATTATACCCCCTGGATCATTAATGGACCCGCAATGGGGGTCACTTGATTTAATAAAGGCATATCTATGGAAAACCTTTTTAAAATTCATCTTAAAATTTTAGAATTCAAATTACAAAACAAAATGAAATGATGCATTTTATTGTTGTAAAAGCCAGACTAGTTCTATAAATATCTTATAAATGAGTTTAGAATGTATGTGAAATGTGTTTACATGTAAAATATTCGATATGTAATAATAAATCATCTAATAATAATAATAATAAAAATAATAATAATAATAACAAATATTTATTGGCTTTGGTCTCCGCTAACTTTAAAAGTAGAAACGGTAGATACAATATCTAGTAAAACTTAAGAAAGTATTTAAAATTGTATTCAGGAAGCTCTATCTTATAACCTATAATTATATTTTCAAACCTATTCATAGATTTCGATTGACCACAGCAAAAATCCCATTTATTTCATTTCAAAAAATCTTTAAGTACTGGCATGTTATAAAGAAATTATCATAATCTTCTATTTCGTAACAACTACTACGTAAAGGGGAGTCTCTTAAGTTCCACTTGGTTAGGTTGTTTGGAGCTTTGTATTTAAATTGTTTTATTTCATTGTCGTAGTTAAATTTGTTCATAATAAGATAGAATGATTTCCAAGATTTTTTTCGTTTAAAAAGTTTTCCCTGATATCGATAACTGAGTGGTTTTTCAAAGAACTGTTAAACATTGGTTGATATATATTTTTATTAGTCATTTCCTTAAACCTCTGGTGTTTTATTTTAAAAAACTGTTGTGTATTTATACTACTTTTTATTGGGTCATTTTGTTTTATAATTTTTAGCCAATGTCTAGGTATCGCTTTTTTTTATTATTTTTACTTCTGATATCAAGTTTGATTTATGTATGAGCTTTTGTAATATTACGTTTGACTTGATTGTATCTGTTTCTGATATAATGTCATTTATGACGTAAATGCCAGTGTTTGTCTAGTGTTTAAATAGCAGACATTTACCTTTGTATCTTATTTCTCCAAATTAATTGGTTTCTTTTTGAATAAAAAAACTTAATGTTCGTTTTATTGTCTCTGATATTTATAATTTCAACCAAGGCCTGTAGTAAATGATTATACAATGGCGTTAGTTTGATATTATATCGGTAAAGAGATTTTAGTGAATCAAGATTCATGTGAAAAACTAGTAAATTTATTTCTTATTGCTATAGAAAATAAATGCATTTTTTCCAGTTAGCGTTTATGTCTGCATTTAAGAAACCAATTTATTTAATCATCATCGATCTATAAAACAGCTCATAGTTAGGTGTTTCAAGACCTCCGTCTAGCTTAAAACCAATTATTGTGGAGCGAACGTTTTTTTTCAGGTTTTCTTTTCCAGAGAAATTGAAACATCATTTATCTGATTCAGTTTCTTTAACTTTGTGTGTAAGTGGTTTGGGCTAGGTCGATAAATATAGGTAGAAAAATAGATTTCAGTACTGTTGTTTTACCAAACGTAGTTGAAATTTGTTTATTCAAGTTGATTAATATGCGCCTTCCAATTTCTATTTTTAGTTCCAATTTAGGGTTTGCTAAAAGTCATAGTTATTTTCAAAGTAAATTCCTAGTGATTTGATTTTGTTGCTGGAAAGTTGGATTCCTTGAATGACTGTGTCTTATTAAAGGTCCTTTTTTATTAGATATTAAGTTCTAAACCAGAGGTGCCAAACTCTTTTAGAACAGATAATGCTATAGGTATATCCTCAGTATCTTTTTGGCAAATGTTGCGTCGTCTGCAAATGGTGTTATTTTAAACGCATTGTCTTTAATTCTTAAACCTTTATAAACAGTTCCTTGTTTTATTTTTGTAGCAAATATTTCAGCAATTAAAATGAAGTGTTGAGCAGATAGGGTCTTGATGGAAACCTTGATATATGCTAAACGTGTCTGATAGCCATTCACTGTTAGTTACACGAGAAGTTATGTTTGTATATAGCTCTTAGTGTTTAAACCCAATTAATAAAGGAATCACTTTTGGGTATGGAACATGAAAAGCCATTTACCTGTATCAGAGGCTTTTTTAAAATCAAAAAATAGAACAAAGCCATCGATGATATACATGTTTGCACAGTCAATTAAGTCCTGTATTTGTCTTATGTTATAGGGTTAACGCACGTTTTTTCGTGTCATAACATCTGCAGAATCCCGAGGGATGGTTGGTAACCAACATATCCAGAGGGATTCTGCAGATGTTATGACACGAAAGAAAGTGATTTAATGCTATTCTAGCATAAAATGATCTAGAAAAGACATGTTTACAAAAATAAAAATATAAAAAATAGTACAATCGTCTTCAGGTTGTTATTGATACGTGTTTTGAATATGCGTTCCAGGGCGACACGTCAACATGTTTCAACCTGTCGAGCGGCCATCTTGAAACTTAAAAAGTGTCGATTAAAAAATATTTAAAAAATATTTATGGAATGTTTCCGACCTGCAAAGTTACATAAACTGCCGATTTGGGACAAAAAAAGACGGATCAGCGTCCATTATTTACAAAGGCCCTGTAACGCGCATAACTGAAAACAGTTAATAATAGCGCGTGAATTCGAGAACTTCCTTGTTAACACACCATTTTGCTCTCGTTAAAACATAGGCAAAACGCGCAAAAACAAGCGATTTTATGCTAGAATGTAAGTAATATTTCTGTTCTGTATATAGCATTGTTGATCTTGGTTTATTAAAAAAGACAGGACCTTTTGTAGGCGCTCTGAAAGAATTCTTGCTGCTAATTTACAATCTACGTTAAGTAGTGACGCCAGTTTTCAAGATCTTCTGAGTTTTTTTTATAAATTAGGGAGAACATACTTTGCTTTTGTGTATAAGACTCTTCTGATAGCCAAACTGTAAAGATTTTTTTTTCTAAAACACTGACACTGCTCCAAAATAATATTATTTTATAAAATTCTACAGTGAGGCCATTAATGCCTGGACTTCTGTTAAGTTTCATGTCACAAAATGCATTGTAAGCTTCTTCACTTGTAATTATGCCATCACATTATGCCACTACATTTAGTTGCTAGATCTTCACTTATTTTTTGTGTCAAGTAATATGTTATCTAAGTATATTTTAGTCATATTTATATTGTTTAACGTGTAAAGTTTGAAATAAAAATCCACATCAGTTTCTCAGATTTTATGTATTGTTTACCTGAATGGAGTTAGTAGTTTCTGAATTTTGTCCAGCTTTTTCTAAATTCATAAAATACTTTGTATTTTTCTCATTTTCTTCTACAAGGTGTGCTCTAGAGCGAATTTGAGCACCCTTTGCCTTCAAATCATATGAATTTTGTAATTGTGCTTGAATTTGATTGATCTGATTTTGAATTGTATTTTCATTGCTCGTGTTGTTGTCTAATTGTTCATATCATTATTGCAATTGCTTTTCTTTTAGAGCTATATATTTCTCTCGCGTACAAGTGGTCTTGAAATAGTAGTGAAAATCCTATTATTTCTGATATACAAAGTTTCCATTTTATTTGTGGATCAACATTTAATGTGGAGAATGAATGAAGTATGTTAATTATTTTATTTTACATATTCATTATATCTTAGGAGTGCATTATTTGATTTCCAATAGCCTGGTCCTCTTTTATTATTTGGTATTCTATTTTCTCAAGAAATTGCCATTTGAACAGTGAATTTAATAATTGCTGGTTTATATATATATATATATATATATATATATATATCTGTTCCATGTTTTCTTCTCCATTTAAACTGACTTATTAGCATGAACATTTTTCCATATATCTTTTAATTTATGTTTTCTAACTGTTTAGGCTGTTTACGGGGGTTTCCTTCTTGGTGATTTAGAGACTCTTTCTTTTTGGTCGTAAATGTCATTAAAGTAACCACCTAATATTTTAATACATCGGCTTACTTCTGTAATAATTTCTGACAATTTTGTGAAAATGAATTTTGAAATTTATAATCTCATGGTGCATAGTATTGGGTATATATATATATATTTTGATCTATTTCTAGAATTAAAATAACATACCTTCCAGAAAAATCAATACGTCTGTCTTACTCAGATTTTAGAAATGCTTTTTGTACAAAAAAAGAGCAGCCTCTTTTATTCTTATCACCGAAAGAGTGATATTGAATCCAGTATGGGAATTCATTTAATAATGTGTTTGTTAAATCTGATGTAAGATGAGTTTCTTGAATAAATATTATGCAAGCTAAATGATTTTCTATCGATTTTTGCAAGCGAACATGCTTTCTAGAGTCTCGTAGCCCTTTTGCGTTTAATGATATTAATTGATAAGGTTTATTATAAGAAGAAGTCATGACTGAAGTGTTAGTAGGGATTTATGGAAAACTTTAAAAAATCATCGTGTATGAAACCACAACGAGTAGGGCTTAGATATTATGCACGGGGTATATCTAGGGGTCCACTACCAAAATTTATCAAATTTAGCTGCTCCCCCAACCCCAGGGATCACCTGGACTTTTATTAATTCTTGGCCCGGGGTCAAACTTTGCCGTGCTTCTGGGGTCACAAAGGCTAGAAATACACTATTCAACTTTTCTTCATAGAGCCTTTTATATCTTTGTTGGCACCTTGCAGGAATTTCTGCCCTTCACTAGTGTCTAAATCTATAGTAGTCATGACATAAATTAAATTATTTTACCGCACTCGTAGTATTTTATTGTTGAGCATAAAGTAAATCCACACAAACCCTTTAAAACCGTAACTTTTGAAATATATATTTCTTTTCATGTACTGTACATACCAAGGTTATTGCCTGAATCACGTTCTTTTACCAGTTCCTAAACATATTTCCATATAACTGCCGAGTACTTGTGGAACCAGATTTTCCTGACACAGACGTAGGTAACCTGGAAAGGTTTATCTAGAAGACGTTAAAACTTAGTATAACTCCTAGGATTAAACATATCTAATCATTATCAACAGTGGGTATAGATGTATATGTGCAACAAATATAAAATTTCTTACACTTACCGAATCGTTCACGTAATCATAATGATTAAATTTTGACAGATAGTAAAATAGAAAGGAATTCTGAACAGTGTAAAAGGTAAGAATTCAAAACTTGAACAGAACACTTTACTAAAAACTCTGATTTGACACATACTTAATAAAAAGAAAATATAATTTTCGTTTAATATTTGAACTTAAATTCAAGCAAAAATGAAATAAAGAAAAAAAATCATAACCTTTAATTTAGATAAAACGTGTCACGTAATAAGAGCATTAGCAAAGTATTCAACGCTCTATATGCAAGTGCTAAGGTAACATTTTGTAAGCATATACGACAGAATGAATACTTAATGTACTCCGTGAACGGCACGTTGTCCACTACCATTTGTCCTTTGTTTTCGGCTTTGATGCAGGTATATCCTGTCGTGCTGTCATTGCAGGATTTGTCTGTTATTGCATGTAGCACGCTTCTTGGCCTAAATGCTAGGAATGATTGACGTCACTATTTTTCACTATTGTTTTCAAATATAAACAAAATTTATTTCTCGTGTATGCCATTGTACCGCACACTTAGGCTTTCGTGCAAAACTTTCGTTATGCTTTATTTAATGTTAGAGTTGTTTAGGTAATGATAAAGTTGTTGAAGCTTAGGCTCAAGTCTCTTTTTGTCATATAAAAATTCCTGCTATTAAATATGTCAACCCAACCCGATTCCTATTTGCTAATCTATGTAGAAGGATAGACCTTTGCATTTTACTTACATTTCTACATTTTCTCAAGTCATCAGCATGGATATAAAAAAACAACCGCAAAGTCAATTATATTCATTCTTACGTAGTGCTCAGAAAGTTTGTTACAGTGCTGCTATTAACAACATTAATTGTTCAGTTACTGCATATAAATGTTGTAAATAGTTCATGCCATAGTATTCAGTAGTTTCATCAGTTTATCTTTATAGCAGTTTATCATGCAGCACGCACCTTGTTTTAACTGACAACTCACTATATCTGCATGGTATATCTTAAATAAATATTGTCAAGATTAGATTAAAATGTCTCAACTTTAGTGTTACGGCATTTGAGGATAATCCGTATCCCTAAGTAGGGGCGTTGAATACACTATCCATAATTTTCGTAAATAATAGTTTCGGTTTCTCACAAATTTCTCAATATTTATTTTTCACAGGGATTTTTTGTCTGTTAAAATTAGGATGTGAATCATGAGCTGTTGCAGCGCGGTATCTTTAAGAATATGCAAGATTTTTCCCTCATTTTATGACTTTTTATTCAAAATACAATATTAATGATGATTCAGATTATGATGATTATTGTCCCTCGCGTTTTCGAAGAAAAGGGGAATATTTAAATGGGTTCCGTCCGTCTTTCTGTTCGTCCGTCTGTCAGTTCGTCATACTTTGTGTCCGGTTCATAACTCAGCCATTCATCAAGAGATTTTGCACATATGTTTACCATAATAAGACAACGTGTCATGCGCAACACCCAGACTCCTACCTCCAAAGTCAACGTCACACTTGGAGGCCAAATGTCAACATTTTCTGTTGAAGGGTATACTTCGTGCCCGGTCCATAACCTTTTCATCCAACAAGGAATTTTAAAATAACTTGGCACAAATGTTCACCATAAATAGGCAACGTGTCATGCGCAACACCCATACCCCTACCTCCAAGGTCAATGTCACACATAGAGGTCAAAGGTTAACACAGTCTGTATTTTTCTTTGTCTAGAGAATAACTTTACAAGTATTAGAGTGATTCCAGTGAAACTTAAAATATAAATAGATAACAGTGAGAGGGAGTGCACTGAAAGAGAACAATAACTCCATCTTAAATAATTTTCAAATTGTCTTCCTTAATGTACTTGTTTTCAGTTATAAAAAGTGCACAAATGTATTTTTATTTACACATACACTGGAGTTATCTCATTTTATTGTCCCCGCCTTTTCAAAGGAAAAAGGCGGATGCACAAATGGGCTCCATCCGTCGGTCCATCCGTCTGTTCATCTGTCTGTCTGTCCGTACATACAAATGGATACTTAAGTATGCTATGGGAACAGTAGGTAATAGTAAATTTCAGTAGAAGGTTTGTATGTGGCTAAAATCTGTTATGTGCCTAAAAGAACAATGGGGCGAACAATGGGGTAGCCACCTGAGTATCCAAATGTTAGGTAGTTCGTCTGTCCGTCCGTCACACTTCGTGTCCTGTCCATAACTCTCCCATTCATCAAGGAATTTGAAATAACTTGGCACAAATGTTCACCATAATAAGACAATATGTCATGCGCAACACCCAGATCCCTTCCTCCAAGGTCAAGGTAATACTTTAGGATCAAAGCTTAACACGGTTTGTTATAGGGTCTGTTTTGTGTCCGGCCCACAACTTTTCTATTCAGCAAAGGATTTTGAAATAAGTTTGCACAAACGTTCACCATAATAAAACGACGTGTCATGCGCAAAACCCATGTTAATTGTATGTGCAGATCTAGCATTTTTCAAGATTTTGCACTGGAAGTCCAGAGCCATACCTCAAACTTTTGAAATAGTACAATTGTGTGCTTCATGTAAAACTTCCCTCAGGCGGGGAACGTTGGTAACTCTGTTACAAATTCTTTTTATTTTCGTTATCAATTAAACATAATTAAATTTGTTGTAGAAATGGCTTCTGAAATATCTGTATGCCAAAACAAGGCTAACTGTGAACCAAAATGGAAACTGAAGAGAACCAGAAACGTTTGGTTCTTAGAAGTTGATGGTGAACTTAAACACTTAAGTATACTGCGCAATGCAAAAGATGTACAATTAGAAGACAATCTTATTTTTGCCGATGGCGTTCTTTTTCAACTCACTGTGAGTGCTGGTGACGTCATACTTTCTGAAGTTGAAGACGTAAAAATGAAAGCCAAACCTTTCAAGAAAAACCATTCTGCAACTGAAATACTGGAACAGGATGATGCACATGACGAGGGAATTTCCTCAACCAAAATAAAGAGTTTAAATGATCTCGGAGAAATAAATACAGAACGTAATCAAATAAGATAATGATATTAAACAAAAACGATATTAAAGAGCATTTCAAAGACATAGTAGCATTGTTAACCATATATTTGCAATAGCAAAATACAATAAGAGATATGCTGCCATGTCTGTAATTAGTTGAAATCACATTTCATTTTTGCAAATTTTGCAAAACGTACTGGCTCAGAAATAACTTTTTGTGTTTATTTAAATCATTTTCATTTGGTAGTAATCATTCCTGCATAAGAACAGCAGAATTAATGCTGCACATGGCCAAATTGTCTGACCCATATTTCTAATCCATTAATTTTAATGTTTCATGATTTTAAACATCGTCGGAAACCCACGTTCGATTCATTCCGTTTCACTCTATTTATCTACAGTGGGACAGTTGGTTGATAAATTTCGTACTCATGAATAATTCATTACCTACTTTCATTGGTTTCCGAAATATTTCCCTTGCGCAATCTCAGCCAATAAAAGTACTCGTTACAGTTGGCCTTTCGCGCCCATGTTTAAATGTTGGGAAATACGTCTATTTTAAGTAACTTGACATTATTCATACTCTTCACACTGAAGAGTATCTATTTGTATTGCGGTAATCTCGTTCGACGAGGAGTTACTTCCCTTTGCTAATAAATATTCATGAAAACGAATAATCTGCAGTCAATTATCCTACGGTACATAATGTAGTTGTGCGGAATATGTGCCGGGGGTCACCGACGATGGATTTTAAATTGTTATTTAGATTTTCAGCTGGACGATTCAATCGATAATCGTACAGTCTGTTATTCAACGGAAGATGGCTTGAAGAAAGGCCAAGATTCATCAGAAGTTTCGTCTACAACAGGTACCATTAGATATTGAAGGGACTGTTAAAAAGGTTTACATATCTGCTAGCTTATATTGCCTTATTCTAACTAGCACATTACAAGGTTATTTACAGTTATGTATAAATTGCTCATTAGAAACCGCTCTTGAATGAAACTCAACTACAAGAATCAATAATTTTGATCTAGAGTTTCATAGTTCGACTGAGTATGTATTGAATCAACTGTGCCCTAATCAGTAACATTTTTAATGATTTTGCATTGTTATTTAGATCTCAAACAGGCTGATTCAAGCGCTAGGCGTACTGTTTGGTATTCAACGGAAAGTGATGATAGGAAAGAAAGCCAAGATTCATTGGAAGTTTCGCCTAAAATAGGTAGCATTAGAAATCTAATGACTAGCTAAGGGGTTTACATATCTGCTTGCCTATATTGCTTTTTTTCTAATAAAACAAAACAAAGTTATTTAGATACCGCTCTTGAAAGAAAATTTAACTGAAAGGTTGATGAAAACTTCTTCAGTTTGGTTGAAGTGTGTGTGGCATAAATCGTCTCAAAGACATCCCACTATTTCTAATTTGGCGGAGAACCGTAATACAGGTGACAATACGGCTTACGCATTAACAATTTAGAAACTCAGAGCTATGAAAAATAACCCTGAAGGTTTGAACTTATGTCCGTTAAAAGTATCAGTAGCATGTTGTTTCAGACAGAATTGCAAAAACTGTGTTTAGCCCAGATTACATGACTATACTTTCGGGAATAAGGACGTGTGAAATGAAGGCCTCCGAAATAGAAAAAAGTGTCATAGGTCATCATGTGAGTCTACCCTTTACTGTCAGATGGAACTAGAAAAAAATGGATCAAAATAATATCTAAGGGGTATAATCAATACATTTTGTAAATTCCTAGATTCATGCAGGTCTAGGACTGGACCTGAATAGGTTTACCAAGCAATGGAAAATTTCAAAGCAGTTGGCTTACTAGTCACAAACAAACGTATGAGCACGTAATTTCAGTAAGTAATGACACAAACTGCAGACTGCACACTCATTTTAGTCTCATATTTCATTTCAGGCCATAATCCGAACAAACTTTAGAAAAAATTGTAGTCTTAACTTCCCATATGCATATAAATATATACTGGCGCCTTGTAGTTTCAATCGAAAATGATTTAAAATGTTTTGTTTTATTCAAAATTGAACAACACTTCGATAGCTTTGATAAAATGCATGCAGAACCATTTCCTCCAGCATTCCTCATCGTGTTCTATAAAGTTGTTGTTTTTTTTTCGGAGTGGTTAATGCAACTTTTAGCTTACGTACTTCTTTCAGATGCGCAACCAAGTCTTTTAAAACGGTTTCAAAAGTATTTTAAGAAAGAAATCTGATAAACCTCAGGTACGTATCTCTTTACACTGTCCCGAAGAAATAACCGGACGTTTACTATAAGGCCGAATAATACTTTAGATTGCAACGAATATCATTTAGGCATTCTATTACCCAAGGTCTGATCCTTAAGATTGAAAGATCAAATTTCTATTGCCCCTAAATGTCCAAAGAACCGTTTGTGGATATAAAACAACTCACTGACCTCTTTAAAATATGTCTTACGATCGTCGAAACAATTAACACTTATTGTCTTAAAAAAGCTGAGCAGAACATTTACTAGTATGTAACTATTTACCTATAGAAATTTGTTGCAATTGGTTCAACTAGTACCATCTCATTTTAATAATTCTTAATATATCTATCTTGGTGAACAGGTAGTTGTCAAACCTAGAATTTCTCGGGATGAAGAATCGGATAAAGATAAAAGTTCTGACTCAAGAGAAATATCTGTAACAGATGGTAGCGATGAGTGCGTTGAAGATGACCGTCGTATCAATAATCAATCAATTGAAAACTACTGGAATACCGACGGTAGGCTTCTCTATTTCACATTAGACTTAAAAAGTTGAAACGTTGAAAGGTATTAAAACTCTCTTTAAGTTTTTACTCTTAATCCTTAATCAACGTTATCCCACTATGCAAAAGATTCGATCAAGAGAACTTTAGAAATATTTAATCGTCTTATAGTAAGGCAATAGTTTAAATTGATTTTCGAAAAATGATAAAATCCATTCCATGTTAGAGAATATAAATATTCAATTCAATCAATTAAGAAACACCTGTGAGTGTTAATGACTCCTGTTAAGAATCAGATGAACGCTGCTTTGTTCCATACCTTTGGTGAATCATAAGATGAAAGAAAATCTCACAGCAGAAACAAATTAATAGAGTTTATATTGCTGAAACTTGAACTTCAAACAGATTCTATTTCCATTCAGATGTGAAAGTTTATGCTTTGTTTGACTTTTGTGAATCCAACCGTGAAAGAAGAAACTTAAGACAAAAAGACATGTTAGAAAGGAAAGAAGACTTGAGGTAAGTTTTTAAAATAACTTAGTTTTACTTCAAGAAAATTAGGAAAAAAAATATAATAATATTTTTTTTCTTAAAAAGTATCATGTTTTTTTGAAAGGTAGACACTGAGGAGAAAACCTTTACTACAGTTCATAATACATTAACCTTGAACCTTCGTGGAATAAACATATAAGGGTATGGTAGTCACATTCCCATCTGTCATAATAAAAGCGTATATATTTCGTATATTTCGATTTCGGATGTTATATAAAAGTCTCTTAAATTTTGTTTTACACCCGTGTGTATCTAATTAACAGAAGAAGGTACTAGTTAATTTCAGTAGAATTATCCAAGCTATCACACGACACATGTTGACAATATACCTTGTTGGGATTTGTTTTACCACTGCATGAACGTTACTATCATGGTCTTGTCTTTATAATCATTATTAACCATATTTGGCTTTTGTTGATTCAACAGTGACAGAATAAACTTTAGAAAAGGAGATATATTAGAAGTGAAAGTAAACCTCAGGTAAATATTAAAAAATGACACAGTTTTACTTGCAGAATATTAGAAAAGAATATCAGTTTTGTTTAATACGGCTTGTGTTCTTCTGAAAAGTTAAATACTCAGGAACATACACCAGCTTCTTTATAGAAACAAAAATGTTCGACTGTAAAGATAGTCCTATCAAAATTATATGTTGTACATAGAGGATATTCAAGTTTTTTCTATAAATACGCGATTTATTTTCATCGAGTGGTATGAAAATAAATATTTCATGAGTGGCGATAGCCATGAGTGAAATATGATTATTTTCATACCACGAGATGAAAATAAATCCCATATTTAATGAAAAAAACTTGAATTTTCTGTTTATTATAATTATACTTTACTCTGTTTTGACCTTAAGATTCGAAAGAATTCCCCTTTAATTTAGTGTACTGGCTGAACTTAGAAGAAAGTAGTCCGGCAAGACACCAGTGAAAATACGGAAAATATGTTTCACTGCAGTGAAAAATAAATTTTTACAGTGAAAATACGGAAAATGAAAATACGCAATTTATTTCATCAATATTTCTCAATATTACATTTATAAGTATATAATAAATTGATCGATTATCTTTTTATCAAACTATTTTGCGAGATTTTTTTGGCATTTAACGTTATTTTTTTGCTTTTCAGTGAAACCTCTTGGTTCGCAACGCATTTGAAGACCGGGGAAAAAGGCCAAATTTCAAGCAGTTATGTCACGAAAAAAGAGTAGGTATTCTCTTGTATTAATACTTTGTTTTAAAAGCTCTGAAAAAAATAAATGAATACAAACTTTTCAAGAATGTCTAAAATTTTGCATCGTTGGCATACCACATAGATTTTCAATCTGCATACTTCATTTTATTTACTTATAACGCTTGAGACCTCTGCTTCTTCAAATGCAGCCGACATTAAGCAAAACTAAGCAGTCAGGTTTTTTCTGGTATAGTCAGTTCCAGTTCAAAAGATTTCAACATTTATAAAAAAATAAATTCCTTTCTAAGAAAAGTTTCATACGTTATGGTTCTCAGATGAGGAGTATTATTTGCTTTTCCGCCATCGTGTTTCCTGTTGAACTAGAATTGTGTATTCTACGTCATTTGTAGATACACGATTGAGTTTTGTCTCAAATACTGTGTTAATATGACAAATGTTAACAGGTGAAAGAAAATGTGACTTATGTCAAAAAATGATTATTTCAGGTAGTTTAAAGCTTATTTGTCTCTAGAATCGAACGTTTCAATATGCAGTGTCACAAAACCGCTATCAGCTGAGTAGCGTTACTTAGCTCTGTCTATTAAAATAAAGTTTCTTCTGCACTTCTGCTAGTGATTAAATCTACGTTAAATTCACTGCTATGGATTTTTAGTCACAAAATACATTGTTTTATTTATTCTGTAAGATATTAATGAATATTTTTTTAAAGATTAATTTCTGTATGAAGGTAATAGTGAATGAATTACAATGTAGCAATTCTGATAAGTTAAAGCTCTAATAACATGTTTCTCCGTATTTAATTAATGAAGCATCTGTCCATCCTTTCAAAGCAGGTTCGTTTCCAGAATATTTTTCTTGTAAGTGGTGCAGCAGGAGAGGTATCTTTATTGCCAGTTTCAGAAACCATTAGCTTGAATTCAACCTTTCTTTCTATGCAGCTAAACAAAGAAGGGAATACGCCATTAAATGTTGATATTTCGTTTCAATTTGACTTAGATTTAACCCTTTGATCGTAAAATAATGCACTTCCATTTTATTCTAGAATCAATGGCTTTAATTTAGTCAAACTATGTATGTTGACTATGAAGAGAGAACATGCATATTAAGGGAAAAGAGGGAACACGCATATTAAGGGAAAAGTTTGGTCAGATGAATGAAATGCTTGTTCCGGCTTTGCATCCATTGTAACTCCACTGACACGAGCAGTTTCAAAAGAAAAGAAGAGGAAAAGTAAAGTTGTCGGCAAACTCAGGATGGATGAATCTTTTTGTAGTTTTATCTTTTTGATTGCAAAAATTAACAGTGATTTTAGTATGATAGCTCACCAAGATAACCCGAACTTATACAAATGGTCATTCATCTGTTCAACTGATATGTTCGTTTAATACAGATGGTGGTACAATGTAGGGAGACAAGATGCCGAAAAATATCTGTTACTGCCTTTCAACAAAATAGGAACTTTTCTGCTGAGAGATTCAGGAGGTAAGTAGTCATTTTTATCGAGGCGAGCATGAAATAGAACAAAAGCTTAACTGCTTTTGTATTTTGGCTTTCAGTAAATTTTTCATCTGTTGTTTGAACTATGCGACTAACACTCAATTAGGTTTGTTATTAACCCATATTTTATGCAGAATGACAACTGTATTACCATCTTATTAGTAAATTATGAGACTCGTCGTTTTACCTAATTCTGCAAGAGAAGTACAATGTCACATGTACCTATTTTTCATTACAGATAGGGATTCATTTGTGCTCAGTGTGAAAGAGGACAATCCAGGAACAAATCATGCCTCTGTGCATCATTATAAAATAAGGCGTACAGAAAATGGAGAATTCTTTATCAACAGAAGACTGACTTTTAAAAGCGTGTTCCATCTAATATCTTATTTTAAAAGTAAGAATAAATAGAATAATACTTTTTAACATTTCTGCTTGAAAGAGAAGAATTGCTTTAATCGTTGAGTGATAATGGAAAAGGGGGGAACGGTTTTGACCGTGCTTTTCAAATATAGAAGATTGACTTGTACCTTCGGTTTTTACTGATACTTTAGCAAATCTACCAGGAAATACGTCAAGTAAAGGTTACACAATATTATATTATATACGTATATTTAATGTGTGTGTGTGTGTGTGTGTGTGTGCGTGTGCGTGCTTTAAACTTAAACCAACGGTGCTAGGCATATGACTACTACATATCTGAGAACAATTTACAGAAAATCACTAGACAATGCTACTTTCTAAATAACATGCGAAATATCAGAGCTCTTTGGCGTTTATTACATAGACAATTTCAGAGATTTTCCTGTTATGTTTATGTAATGATTTGCCCTCCGGAAAGAAGCGGTAGCAACCACATACCAAAAAGCAAAGGTTTACTAGACAGTGTTGCACATAACTATATTCTGTTCAATGCCATTGCTATAACGCATCGTCTTAATCTTTGATGCCAGAAACATGATATTATGTTCGTTCAAAAAGAAAAATAATGTACTGAATATACGAGTGGACATTTTTCGGTACTTGGCTTTCGATTGTAGCCACCTTCAGTCCGTTCATACACCTTAGATAATCGAGAACGTACCGAAATACTTAACAATGAAGACTGATCACCTAGGCATACGAATATAAACCATGCTTGCAGGTGTTGTAATTAAGATATTGTTTTTAAATAGAAAATTTCAAGATGCATACTGAGCTCGTTGAACCAGGTGAACATATAGATGTCTTAGAAGTGGCAAAGGGATCTGTTACACTGGCCACGACAGTTAAAAGTGGTCAATTTGGAGACTGTTTGTCTTGGTAAGCTGCTTGTGTAATTCATGATGAGAAACTGATTTGACACATAAGTATGACAATTAGGTTCTACTATACCTGTTACCAGTTTGAACTTTCAATCAAGCCAGACTTTTTATCAATAGAAATTTTGGATTTTTTTTTTCGTTTTGACAAAACTGCTGTAACGCAACAGAAATCCTTATAAACTAATTAATTAGAACTAATGTTTTAAGACGTTCATGCTATCACGTAACGAATATCAATATGGATTAGCAAAACAATGACATTGAAATCCCTCAAATATTTGTCATTTAAACTACATGTACATGATAGATCTTCGAGTTAACATTTGTTATACGGAGCCTTTGTATAAAAAAAATTGAAAAGTTCCGCAATTCTGCCTGAAATTACATTCATTACTTAGGGCAACTAAAGACGTTATTTTCTGTGGTTATGCAGGCTATAACAGAAAAGAAAATTGTAAAGATTGTTGATAATTTGTATACTGCTGAACGTCAGAGTGACTATTAGACGCTCACTTTTGCTTGTGGTACCTGTCTGATTTTATTATAGATGCGGATTCTGATATGATTCTGATTTGACCATTTCTTGCACACACATAAGGTGTTCATTTAGAATGGATTTATTGATTTTATCAGCGAGATGTTACAGTTGTTATAATTTTGTGTAGCAACAGTCCTTTTAACTTCCAGGTAAATTACCCAACACAGGGGACGTTAATGTCATTATGTTGAAACAAAATCAAATGAAAACAGAGGATATACTAACCATGTTAAAGCTCATACATCATTTACGACATAATAAAGTCGTTAAGCTACTGGCTGTATGTACAAAGTCAGAACCGATCTGGATGATCACAGAGCTCATGATTTATGGTGAACTTCTGCATTTTCTACGTCGGGATAAAGGCAAAAATGTACAGTTTAATGATTTGGTAAACATGGCTGGTCAGGTAGGTAAATATTTAATATTTCAGCGTTTATTAAGTGTTTGTCAAATATAAACGGATAAACAGTATGTTCGTATTTTTATCCCTGCTTGGTGTTGCTTGTCTTTCAGCAATGACAGAAGGCGCATTTTTTAAGTTGCCCAGTTGTTGACGTTGCAGACATTGATGTATATTCCTGTAAAAAGAGTGCATTTATTGCATTTTCCTAAGGCTGTTGTCAAATTTGTCAATTTAAAGCTGTTTGCTACACTTTCAAAGTAAATCTGGATTGTACAGTTTAGAACGACAACCATTTGTCTAAATACTTACCTAAGAATAGAAGAAAAGTTTGATGCGTTATATGTCTTAGACCATTGTAGAAAGTTTTCTTTTGTTTGAAGTCTCCTTGATCGATATAAACTCTGAAAATTAGACATAACAAGACAAGATCTGTAATCATTTAGACAACGACATTTTGGTTGATTTCTAAAATGAAGAAATTGATTTGCTCACTTAATTTGAAAACAATTGCTGTGCTTCCTGAACCTATTATTTTAATTAAGTTTAAGAAAATATATTGGATGGATCATTTCAGATAGCAGAAGGTATGGCTTATCTGGAGTTGGAGCACGTGATACATAATGACCTGAGAGCTTTCAATATATTTCTAGGGGATGATAACATTGTGAAAATTGGAAACTTCTTTTTAGCCAGAATGAATGAAGGAGTTGAATATGAAATGTCTGGGGGTTAGTTCATGAGCTAACTAATGTTATTGTAAATCAAATTCAAACTTTTTAAGAAACAAAACTGTCACAGTGCTTGTTACATCTGTACAAATCAAAATGTTCAGAGTATTATTTGCATTATGTTACATCATGTATTTTATGTACTAAACGAGACCCGAAAATACTTCTTCAACTCATTTGTCAATAACTGTTTTCATCGATTCTGCAGATTTAATGTCCAGACAATAAGTTTAAATCTGACTCAGCATATAACCGGTTAATTCTCTGATTATTTAAAAAGATAGAATTTTATGGCATCAATAGAATTGCAAAGTAAACTGTAAAATTTGAGCATGTTGATAGTTACGACAACAATCATCTCCTTTTTGCTTCACTTTCAAAGAAAGGTTAATATTTCGCATAACTGGTACAAATACAAAGCTTTCCATTCAAACGAACAGCCCCTAAAGCAGCCCTCATACTATATATAAAGTTTTTCCAGCATTCACGCATTATAGCTCTTTCCTATACTTTCAGATACAAAGCTCCCTTTAAAATGGACAGCTCCAGAAGCAGTCTTTGATAGAAAATTCAGTATCAAGTCAGACGTATGGTCATATGGTGTACTGCTATATGATCTAATCACATTTGGCAATGTTCCCTATCCTGGTATATATTACTTATATTTACTTGTTTTACAAATAAGTCAGATATGAAGGTCAAGATTGCGACAGGCTACGTGGAAGGATTCTTTTATTGTTGATAATTTTCCACAAGTATTTGTCTTGGAATCTTCCATTTGAGTCTTGCTACAAAACTGAATCCAGAAAGTAAGCAGGCATTGGTATGAGACAGGTTCTGTTTTGTTTTGTTTTTTTGGAAAAAAAACATTTCAGGAAAGAAAAGTAAAACAACACCGCCTCCTCACACAGTCCAAAAGTAGAGGAAAAGATAACCTAAATTCATTTATAGTTTTATTTAAAGGACATTACAAACAATTGTAAAATTGAAAATGAGAACCCGAGAGGTTGCCGTCTTGGAACGGTCAGTGGCAAAATATTTGCCACTGGGGGTTTAAACCAAGTTCTAGCGTGCACCGACCTCACACTTGGCCCAATAGGTTATCGTAAAAACAAACAAAAACAATTTGTCTAGGTGAAATAACTCCAAACCACCAATCAGCTGGATATTGCTGCATGCAACAGCACATAAACATATAAAACATGGAAAGCTCTTGGCATTGTAGAGTGGAAAAGGTAGGTACACAATAACCTTAGTGAGACCAGAGCACTTTGAGTAAAATCAGCAAGAACACGATGGCAGGAATAAAAGACTTTGATTGAGTTTCTACGTTCTATTAAAGATTTCCCTAGAAACCTTCAGAAACACTCAAACCCCGACCAACGCCGTGCAAACAAAGAGGTAAGCAAAGCGTTCAACTGTAGAGGGGTTAATCACCATCCAGGCAGAGTACTGCAGCACTGTAGAATATCCTGCTAGTAACATTTCCTTTTGAATTTACAGATGGCTTTTACAAATAACGTGAACAAAAATAAATATTGCTTTTTATATTCTTTGATTTATAAATCAAATCTCCATAAAACTTGGTTGAGAAATACCTTGTTGCAGTAGTGATTTTAAACTGCAATTATATTTATGACTGACATCTGGGTATCGGCGATAAAACTTGCAAAACGTTTTTTGTCATTTATTGTACCGATACCCCTGTTTCGAAAGCTTTTCTGTTATGCAAAGATTGCGTTCACTGATGTCTTTAACATTGTTACAAGCTCTAGAGAGGCGAACAAGCTGTGAAATATAAACCAAATAAGATGCAGCGCGTGGGACATCACAAAAATCAAACATACTAAAATCAAAATCATCTCTTTTATCGTATTTTAGTAGTAACTAAACCATTTCAGTAGAAAGTTTTAGATCAAGAAAGTTTGCTATACTTGGAAGGTCAATAAAACTGATTCATTGATTTAAAAAAGAAATTTTCAGGTAATGTCTTTGATGATCAGATTCCAAGTCAATGTGTGGTCGGAGAACATGCCGAGCGTAACACTGAATAAGACTTGCAACTTCATAAAAAAAGTAAAAAAAAAACCTTATCAGGAAAAAACACAGTCAAAAACACAGCCTCTTTACACAGCAGTCAAAAAGTAGAAAAGATAAAAAGTGGATGGGTCCTTATAACAATGGCATCAGCTTCCTCATCTAGTCTCTGCAGATATGATATAGAAATGTCAAAGGTGAAAGCGTAGCGTGTCTGCCAGATTGTATTAAAATACTTTGAAGGTCAAAAATTGAACAACGAACACCTGACTTTCTTTTAATGTTACCAGTAGTCCTACTCCCATGCGACCTTAGTTAACGCTTTCGCATTTCAAGAAATTCAAAAAATTCAAAGTCAGGATTATTTGAGATGCTGCCTTCTTGATAAATGTTCTCATTTAAACCAAGTGGGTAAGCGTTTGAAGTTTTAGAATCCATTTATGTTTAGATAAAAGCCAGGATCTTACTTTAAATGCTCTAGATGCAGCGCTACCAAAAGTAAGTTTTTCTACAGGATGAATAGAAACATCATGCGAACGGTGTCCTGAATGTTTGTGCTGATGATATAAAAATGTTTTGATTTTGCTTTTATTTCAAATCCTAGTAAAGTGTTGACCAAAATGTGTTTTTATTTATCCAACCGAAAATTTCAAGTTAAAACATAGACAAAATTATCAGTGTGTCAGTTCATATCAGAATTAGTATTAACAGGCTGGAAAGTGGCTTTTCATGAAAAAGTAGAAAAAAATAGGAATGAGTTCAAGAAAAAAGTAGGAAAAAAGTAGGGAAAAAGTAGGAATTTGACCACAAAAAGTAGGAATAAATTTAAGAAACTTACCAAGAAATTTTGTATAAATTAACTCACTTTAGCAATGCAGAACATTTCAGAAAAACGGCAGTCACATGATATAAGGGCTGTCTTACTTCAGGAGGCTCTAAGATCTTTTGTACATGCTGCTGTCAACCTGAAAGATTTGTTTTTCAATTTATTAATACAATTGAACACTTCAAACAGACTATAAAATACAGTGAAAGTACATTTCAGTGCTGTTCTAGAGATAGCGACTAAAAACCAGGTGGTAAAATTCTTTAGGTGGTAAAATTCTTTTCTAAAATGTTGCTTAGAACAGGCTATTTTTTAGTGCACTAAATGTGGCCTGCCAGAAAAAATAGAACAAAATGCAGACAAAACTTCAATTTCAGACTTCAGTCGTGGGACACCAAGCAGCTCAGTGTCTTTCTCAGGAACAGCTGATGCATGCTCGATTAAAATTATGCACCTAGATTTGTAAATCTAATTCTAGTCTTCCATCATGGAACCAAACTCAGGTTGGTCAATGCAGATTGTTCTACCTAACCTTGTTTTGAAATCAATGACCAACTAAATTTAAAAGACACAGCAAATTAAACATATCTATTGCTATTATGTTCATTTAACTAAATATCTTTTAAACTGTGGTGATCAGTGTTTTCTGAAAGAATTACTTTTACTCATAATTGAGGTTTTAGTATAAGTATTTCTCCTCACTCATTATGCACCTATCAATGCAAACATGGATAATCAGAAACTTTTAACAGAAAGAAAATCTAAAATCCTACACATGTGTCATTATTTCTTACAGAAAAAGTAAATTCTGTACAAAGACATAACATTTCATATGAAATTTCAAAATATTTCAAATAAAGGTATCCTAATCCTGGTATCCCTACCAGACCTATTGATAGGTGCATAATTCCTCCACAGTTTGCACATCATTGGGGCATAAAGAATTTCTAGAGTGCACATCATTCACATAAAAGGCAACATACAAGTTCAAAATGTTTTTTAACTCCAACTTACCTTTTAGGCAAGAACATTCAGCAGTTCACACACATTTAGAAAGGCACCAGCTTGCATAAGAGGTCAACAGAAGCATGTTCAAGGACTCCTTAGGAACCAAAAACAATAGTATAACAGTATATGCCATCAGTCCTTATATCATGTAGCATATTTCATTCTGCACAAGACTTAAACATGTTGATTTATACATTTTTTATTTTCATTTTTATTCAAAAAGTAGGAATAGTAGGAATATTTTTTAAAAAGTAGGAAAAAAGTAGGAGTATGTCAAAAAAGTAGGAAACGTAGGAAAAAGTAGGACTACTTTCAAGCCTGTATTAATAGAAAAAGTTCTTCCATTAACAGTCGATTTAACAGTACAATTGCATTTCAAATAACTGTAGCATTTGCACCTCTTAGAATTGCACTTGTAAACAAAAGGATCATCTCTGCGTCTTTCGTAGTTAAATTTAGTTGAAATATTATACCTTCGAAGAATATGTGATTTAGTCGGCAAAAAAGTGTTTACTTACAATTGAAGATCTGGCTCCCTACTGCATATTTGGTTTTTCTTGATTTCTCTCGAACTTTCAACTTTAAGTTAAGACTTAAACTATACACTGAATACAGTAATGTCATTAGAAGTGAAAAATAATGCCTCTACAGTCAAAAGAACGTCTAAAAATGTTCACGTCTTGTGATAAAATGATCTAAGAGAGTCGAACATTTATTCAAAGCCATAGGATTTCTATACAGGTATGAAGGGGAAAGAGGTACTGGACCGTGTAGAAAAGGGATTCAGAATGCAGAAACCAACTGATGGACCCAAGCCATGTCCCGAACCATATTATAAAATCATGTTGCAATGTTGGAACAGAGTGCCAGAATGTCGACCAACTTTTGAATATCTGAAAGATTTCTTCAGCAATTACATGGTAAATGTGGAGGAGAAGTACCTGACTCTCGAAGACTGAGTAATTTCAAAGTGGATGTTATTGCTGTGACTGTAAAATTTTGGGAACAAAGTAAGAAATCATGCTGCAGTCAGATTGCGTACTTCACATATGATTCAGATTTTTGTGCGTGTATCAACCATACAAGTTTGTTAGGTCATCCACTCATACTATGTTTGTGTTAGTGCTTATCACTAGTTTGGTTGTTTAAGACAAAAACGTTCGTTGGCTTGTAACACCTGCTACATAGAAAACACATTTTAGTGATTTGTTAAGAAATTAGTACTATTAGTACTGAGTCTTAATCTGAATATAGTGCATTATCATATCTAAAAAAAAGTAAACTATTATGTGATCTGCAAAGCTTCACGATTTTAACATGTAATATCAATATCTTAATCACAAATTCGTCAATGCACGCCTTCTATTTAAGAAAAACACTTATGACATCATTGTTTATGAACTTAACCTCCCTTGACCAGTGGATCATGGTGTCTCAAAAGTTCTTTCGAACAAATTCTCTGTCCCCTTTGAGTTCTAGCAAATGATGTTAAACTATTGTTTGCGTTCATGTAAATCTCTTATTTTAAAATTTAAAAATGTCTGACAAAAATCAGTTAATCAGTTAGAAAAAATAGACATGAGTCATAACAGTTTAAGAAGCTAGGTTTGAAAAAGATTTATATCACCCATGTTTTCAGAAGCTTAGTAACTATGTTATCATTTAGATTTTTGAATATATAAGAGGTAGAGAGTATCTATTGAGAGACTGTTCAGATTACATTGAAATCTAAAATAATTTGTTTTAGTAGAAATGGTTTTGTTTACATGACGATTTCTCTTATGTTCTTTTATGTATTGACATAGTTGTATGTCTTGGGAAGAAAAACGGTTTTCGCACTGATAAAGTTTTTTTGTTTGAAATATAAATCCCTTTTTAAAAATTTCTTGATAAGTAAGGGTTAGAAATGTGGTCATAATTGTCATTTGGAAAGGCATCTTTGTTCATTTTGTTAATGAAAAGTAGTGTGAAATTTTGAAATAGTCAAATTGATGTTGTGTAGATCATGTAGATGTAGTCAGATAAAGGTGTATAAAATGTTAATTAGGCATAAACATTCAACTTACAAAAGGGAAAGTCATATGTTTTCAACAAGTTTGTCTTTTTGTTCTTACTCATTGCTCAAGTCCTCATCAAATATGTAAAAAATAATAATTACAAGATGTAAAACACTGCCTTGTAAGAGAAACATAAATCATATTGTGATCATTCCAATCTTGTATAGTTATTATATAACAATGTTTATTCACACATTCATTATAACATTTGCCATTTTTATAAGAATGTAATTAAATGTAAAACAATAGAATAAAGTGTTCTTCTTGTCAGTTGCTTCAAGGTTCACCTCAGCAAAACTTACTAATGGTT
Source organism: Cyclina sinensis (assembly GCA_012932295.1). Lineage (NCBI taxonomy): Eukaryota > Metazoa > Mollusca > Bivalvia > Venerida > Veneridae > Cyclina > Cyclina sinensis. Next base: position 52,470,232 of record JAAONU010000012.1, on the reverse strand, counting down.
CGGACTCTATCAGACTTCTATCAATGCTTGTTGTCCGTAGTTGTCAAAATTTAAATGTCATGTGCTTTCTGTGGTTGTCCTACTTAAATCGTCCTGTGTTGTCCATGGTTGTCAGACTTCAATTATTGTGTGTTTTCTATCGTTGAATGTCTTCTATTATAGTTTATTGTTAGTCGCTGTGAAATGTCTATCATCGTGTGTTATCCTTCATTGTCAAACTTCATTAATCGGGTACTGTCCGTCGTTGTCAGACTTTAATCATTATGTGCCGTTCTTCGTTCCAGTCTTCTATTATTGTGCACTGCTTGTCATTTTCTGACTCTTGTTAATGTGTGTCGCCCGTCGTTGTCAGACTTATATTATTGTATCTGTCGTTGTCAAACTCTTATCATTGTTAGTTGTCCTTTGTTCTCAGACTGCTATAATTGCATATTTTCATCGTTGTGAGACGTGTGCTGTTATTGCGTTGTTTGACTATTGTCATTGACTGTTGCCGTTGTTACCAGACTTATATCATGCCATGTTGTCTGTCTTTGTCAGACTTCTATTATTGTATGCTGGCTGTTTTTATCCGACTACTATTATTTTATGTTGCTTGTTGTTGTTAGCTGTCTTTACTTAGTGTTTACTGCCTTTTGTACAAAGAGTTTCTAATTGAAGAAGCGAAATGCACGACGGCAACGGAAGGAAAACAGATCTTTTTTGAGTGAAATGTATTCAAAGCAACATCACAAGCATTAAAATCACATCGGTATTAAACAACCAGACAACATAAAAACAATTGCTTGAACAGTATTAGAGTTGTTTAAGCGTTTAGAGCCGAGTAGACCAGCCTCAATGTCAGAATTGGAACAAATTTAATATGTATTTACTAGAAAATGCAGCATACAAAATATCTAAGCTCTAGAGTGTACAGTTTCAGACAAGAAGATTTCTTAAATCTTTTCTATGTAAGCCTTTGTAAAATCAAGAGATCCCAGAGAAAGGCCATAAATGACCCGAAGAGATAATTTGAACGATATTGGAAGAGTACCTCTATATTAGGCTCCACGTCATATATATAAGATCTACAGCTTGCTATTTTTCACCAGGAAAAAAATTTTTACACAGATAGGATCCTCGGGGTTGAACCAATTTTGACCTCAGGAAAATTATATTAACAAACTTTGTAGAGGTCTACTATAGATGCACTACGTAAAATACCTAAGCTCAAGAACATACGGTTTCAGACAAGATTCTTTAAGTCTTTCTTATGTAACAAAAGTAAAATAAGTGTCCTGCGGGGCAGGGCCATTAAGGTTTATAGCTAACGCTTTCTTACAAGAAGATTTTCAAAGATTAAATATTTTACACAAATAGGACGCCTGGGGCGGAGCAAATTTTGATACTAGGGACAAAATATGAACAAACTTGGTGGAGGGCTTCTAGAAAATGCAACATACAAAATGTTTAAGCCCTAGGAAAAACTGTTTCTGACAAAAATTACTTTTTTGGCCTTTTCTATATGAGCCTATGTAAAATCAAGTGATCCCTGAGCAGTGTTACTAAGGACCCTACAGGCATAATTTAAACAATCTTGTCACAGACCTCTAAATGGTGTTTCATATTAAACATGTAACGTCTAAAGCTTACAGTTTCTCATTTCGAAGATTGAATATTTCACACAAAAATGGACCTTGGGGCAGGAATAGTTTTTCAACCCAAGGGAAATAATTTGAACAAACTTGGTAGAGGTTTATTTAATAATGCCATATAAAATAAATCTAACATCTTAGGCATGCAGTTTCAGACGAGAAGCTTTTATAAGTATTTCCTATTATTATAAGCCTTTGTAAAGCAAGAGACCACGGAACAGAGCAATACATGACCTCAGGGGCATATTTTTAACAATCTTGCGAGTAGATCCAAAGATGATGCAATGTGCAAACTATCTAGTTTCTATACCCAACGGTTTCTCACAAAAAGATTTTCAAAATTCAAATATTTTACGCAATTAGAAACCCTAGGACGGGGTCAATTTTGACATCAGGGACATAATTTAAAGAAGAGACTTGGTAGAGGTCCACTACACAATGTAACTCTGAGGCATACAGTTTCTGATACAGTTTAGTTATCCTTAATATAATTTCAGCCTTTTCATTATAAAGAACATTAGTTTTATATTGTGTTTTTAGTTTCAAATCTTAAATATCTGGGTAAATGGAAAAACAGTCTCATGTCTTTCCTTTATTTATAAGGTATTTCAGTCTGTTTGGCAAAACGTTCTGATAACGTATGCAACTTACAACTAAACCAGACTCAGGTTGTAAGAATCCTTAGATGACTCTTTTCAAGCGTTCTTTCAGGGCAAATCTTTTTTCTAATTTGAAGGATAATTTAAATGTTTGACCCGTCATTACCTTTTATTTTAAAATGTTTCGAAGATGGGGTGGTATATAGGTTAGTCACTTGGGTTTTCGATCAATGTCAAGAGAACCGTTAGGCCCACCTTCCTCAGACTTGGTACGGAGGTTCATAATGACTAGTAGATGACCCATGTAGTTTTTCAGGTTACCAGGCCAAAAGTCCAGGTCGCAGTGACCTTGAAGAGCAAAACAGTTTCCAATCAATAACTACAGAACCCTTGGCTCCAGATTGTTCAAACTTAGTGTGTTAGTTGGTCATGACTAGTAGATGACCCATATAGATTTTTTATCTCACCAGATTAAAGGGCAAGATCACAGTGACCCTGAATAGCAAAAACGTTTCCGATCAATTACTAAAGAACCCTTGGTCCTAGATTGTTTAAACTTAGTATGTAATTTGGTCATGACAAGTAAATGACCTTCTATAGTTTTTCAGGTCACAAGTAAAAAGTTAAGGTGACAGTGACCTTTTAAGAGCAAAACAGTTTTCGATCAATAACTAAAGAAACTTTGGTTCCAGGTTGTTTAAATTTAGGATGTAGATTGGTCATGACTAGTAGATGAACCCTTTAGTTTTTAGGTCACCATGTCAAAGGTCAATGTCACAGTGAGTTTGAAAAGTGAAACGGTTTCCGATCAATAACTTTAGAAGGCTTGGTCCAATGTTCTTCATACTTAGTGTTTGGGTTGATCATGAACAAGTAAATGACCCGCATAGCATTTCAGGTCAAAGGTCAAGATCACAGTGACCTTGTGTAGCAAAACAGTTTCCAATCAATAACTATAGAACCCTTGGCCCCAGAATTGTTCAAACTTAGTGTTTAAGTTGATCATGCCTAGTAGATGACCCATATAGTTTTCTTCCTCACCAGATTAAAGGTTAAGATCACAGTGACCTTTAATAGCAAAATAAGTTCCGATCAATTACTAAAGAACCCGTGGTCCAAGATTGTTTAAACTTAGTATGTAGTTTGGTCATGACAAGTAGATGACCCCTGTAGATTTCCTACCTCATCAGATTAAATCTCAAGATTACAGTGACCTTGAACAGCAAAATAGTTTCCAATCAATAACTCAAGAACCCTTGGTCCCAGATTGTTTAAACTTAGATTGGTCATGACAACAATAGACCCCTATAGTATTTTAGGTCAACAGGTCAAAAGTCACATTGACCGTTTAAGAGCAAAACAGTTTCAGATCAATAACTATAGAACCCTTGGTCCCGTGTTGTTTAAACCTTTTATATAGATTGGTCATGACTAGTAGATGAACCCTAAAAGTTTTAGGTCACCAGGCCAAAGGTCAATGTCACAGTGAGTTTGAAAAGTGAAACGGTTTCCGATCAGTAACTGTACAAGGCTATGTCCAAGGTTCTTCATTCTTAGTGTGTAGGTTGGTCATGACCAGTAAATGACCCCCTGCTCCTCAAAACTTCATAGGTAGGTTGGTCATGACAATTAAATGACCCCCTGTAGTTTTTAGAGTTATCAGGTCAAAGGTCACAGTAACCTTGAAGAGTAAAACAGTTTCTGATGAAAATCTAGGGAATCCTTGGGCTCGGATTAGTCAGATTAAGTTTGTAGGTTTGTTATGATCAGTAGATGACAACTATTGTTTTTCAAGTCATTGGGTCAAAGGTCAAGGGTCACAGTGTCTTTGAAAAGCAAAATTGATTCCGTGTAGAACGCTTGGGCCAATGTTCTTCAAACTTTGTATATAAGTTGTTCATGACTTGTAGATGAGTCCTTTAGTTTTTCAGATCACCAGGTCAAAGGGAATGGTCACTGTGTCCTTTAATATCAAAATGGTTTCCGATCAATAACTATAGAAAGCTTGGTCCCAGCTCTTCAAAATTTCATGACTGCCTCTAGGGATCAGGCGCTAGGGGGCATATATGTTTTACAAACATCTCTTGTTTCATTTTGTTTCTTTCATCTGACACATGACACTAGCTAGCCGCTCTCCTTCACCCCACTGTTTTCAATTGCAACTGAATCGTAAATTGATCCAGCAAAAATCCAGATGATAAAATAAACAATGAAAACTTATATGCGTCTTGAAATATATGTGTCCTTTTTAATTTCTCACTGTTCCTGCAGTAAAATGTAAAACGTTTAGCAAATGACACGACTTGACTGGCAAAGTGACTAAGCGTAAAATGTAAACTAGTCTAAATATTTTACAGGTGATATTATATTCTAGTTGTAACTGAAATGTATAACTGTCTTATTCAAACATGAATACTTCGGGCTCAATGGAAGTTTCGGATATATCTGACTGAAAAAAACAACACACACTTGTTTGTGCTGAAGTTGACTTTTGTCAGTATTTATAGAATTCCCTATCAGAGTGGGTTTGTGTAAAGCGACTTACACAGAGAAGACTGAGGTAGGTGCCATATTATTTTTTGAAAACAAAATACCAGTGAATTTCCTATTTGAAGGGAATAATGATGTGATGGTAGGCATTCGATGAAATAAAGCACTTTTTGTGATGTCATTTGGATATTCTGTAGAAATTAAACTCAGTATAATACAATATGGACCAGAAATATGCAGCAACAATTACCAAAATAGATATAATTAAATGACAGAAGCCATGTGGCCTTTTTCTTCATTTGCTATCTAAACTATTAAGTAAGAATTGTCTGGTATTTCCCGCCTATAATGATATAATGGTATATGTCATATTCACTTCGATTCAGGACACCCTAAATATTGCAAATCGCTCGGCCCAAAGTAATAGATACGTTAAACAAAAACAAGACAATGAATATAGGTCTATATATGGTTATTTTGCTTAGTTTTAAAGTCTAGTCACTTTAATGCGAAGTATAACGTGAGGAGATAAAAATATCGAATGATTGGGTGGGGTTGGCGCAATGGGTATTAGAAACCACACATTAATCCTAGCAAATACGTGTATATAATATAAACAAACTTTCCAAAACAAAATCGCCAAAACTGTTGGACATCTTCAAAATAATTCCATTGATTTCACTCTTTTAGTTAAATGATTTAGATTATGGCAAGGCTAAGCAGTTATCCAAGTTGAAAGAAATGCTGATTGACAATCGAATTGGTGACGCTTGCGACAAACTCGATCAGGAGTCAATTGCTCGAGTTTGTAGAAAATGTTTTTGAGAGAGACATGTTTCGATCAGGGATTTTGTCGGGAACGTTCGAGAATATTCGAGAAATAATTTTTATATAATTGTTTAACAGTTCGATACATATGGCTATAATATCGACCAATGGAATGGCAACTTTACGGTCCCATTTTGTTTCCAATCGACCATTTTTTGAAGAACTGAGGGTGGAAGTCTGTCAGCTAAGTAATATTCCGGCTCCTTTGAACGACTGGAACTACATTCCATTGAAGAAGATCAGTTTTTAAACAGAATCATAGTAGAGAACAAGACAGAGCAAAGCGAACATATCGTATCCTCGCCATTTCAATAACTGAAATTTGAGGGTGTCTTCCATTGTGCATCAATTATTTAAGAATTGTTGGTAACATGTCAATGGCATTTTTATTTATTGATAATTAAAGATCTCTATGTATTTATACGTAATAAATCACAAAGCCTCTTCATTAAAAAAAAAACAAGCTCAAAGTTTTAATCTTTGTTTATTTCTTTTCCCGTCAGTACTTCTAAAACTTTGCAACGTTTGTGCTATGTGTGATTCTAAAATTAATTGTGGAAGAACAATATAGATAACATCATACAAGAAAGTCTACCACATTTTTAAAAACTGTCCTAGCTGTATGTAAATTGCGTTTGACAATGTGCTAAAGTTATACCTTTAAGTACAATACATACCAGGAAAGAGAAAATATGATGTTTTAAAAAGCAGTAATCGGACACTCATTCCATTGTCAAACTTGAAAGAGATACACCGTATTTCGTTTTTGAAATGCAGAAATCTATTTTCATTTCATGATTTATACTTGCCTGATGAATACATAAGGATTATATCTCACCAGGCTAGTATAAATCCATTCATAAAATTCAAATTTTCTTCAAAATTGTATAATTTTACTAGATCAAATATTTTACAGTCAAGAATCGTGTACATTACAGTTTGCTAGTTCAGTGACATAAATTTTGACAACTTAAAATAAAACAGTCGGATTTGTGCAAGTGTTCATTTAGACCCGCTGTCTGTTTAATAAAACTTTACCGTAACAATCAGAAATGTCTGAAATGATAAGATGGTAAAAGAGTACTATTAGTCAAAAACAAGAAGCTGGCGATCAGCTACTTTTCCAGAGAAGGATAGGCTACTTATAAAGATAATCCAAAAACTAGAAGATAGTAACTAGCAACTAATTAAAATAGACCAATTTAACTGATTTTAACTTAGGAGATGTTCAAGGTGTTTATAACAGACACGTACGCTGTGAAAAAAACAAAGAATAAAGAGCAAGTAGTTGGTGAGCTCAGGAAAGATATCTGCATAACCCTATTATAAAGAGCAAGTAGTTGGTGAGCTCAGGAAAGATATGTGCATAAGCTTATTATAAAAGCAAGTAGTTGGTGAGCTCAGGAAAGATATGTACATAAGCTTATAATAAAAGCAAGTAGTTGGTGAGCTCAGTGAAGATTACTTCATAAGCCTTTTATAAAGAGCAAGTTCTTGATGAGCTCAGTGAAGATATCTGCATAAGCCTATTATAAAGAGCAAGTAGTTGGTGAGCTCAGTGAAGATATCTGCATAAGCCTATTATAAAGAGCAAGTAGTTGGTGAGCTCAGGAAAGATATGTGCATAAGCTTATTATAAAAGCAAGTAGTTGGACAGCTCAGGATAGATGTCTGCATAACCCTATTTTAAAGAGCAAGTAGTGGGTGAGCTCAGTGAAGATGTCTGCATAACCCTATTATAAGGAGCAAGTAGTTGGTGAGCTCAGTGAAGATGTCTGCATAACCCTATTATAAAGAGCAAGTAGTTGGTGAGCTCAGTGAAGATGTCTGCATAAGCCTATTATAAAGAGCAAGTAGTTGGTGAGCTCAGTGAAGATGTCTGCATAACCCTATTATAAAGAGCAAGTAGTTGGTGAGCTCAGTGAAGATGTCTGCATAAGCCTATTATAAAGAGCAAGTAGTTGGTGAGCTCAGTGAAGATGTCTGCATTAGCCTCTTATAAAGAGCAAGTAGTTGGTGAGCTCAGGAAAGACATGTGCATAAGCTTATTATAAAAGCAAGTAGTTGGTGAGCTCAGGATAGATGTCTGCATAACCCTATTATAAAGAGCAAGTAGTTGGTGAGCTCAGTGAAGATGTCTGCATAAGCCTATTATAAGGAGCAAGTAGTTGGTGAGCTCAGTGAAGATGTCTGCAAATGCCTATTATAAAGAGCAAGTAGTTGGTGAGCTCAGGGAAGATATCTGCATAAGCCTGTAGCCAGACCTGAAAAAAAACACCGAGGCAGAACGTGTCTAGGGGGTCCGGCTTCCCTGAGTGTTTTTTTTTTTCTAGGAACGATTTCCTGCATTCTGGAGTAGTTTTGGTGGAATTGAGGCAGATTATAAAGGTTACTGAGAGTTTCTTTTAGAGCTTTCCAAAACGGGAATGTCCCCCCACCCACCAAAAAAAAAAACGAAAAAAAAAAAACAACAAAAAAACGAGGCAGAGTTGATATGTTAGATTGATCTTGGAGGTCTCTGATACAGATAGGCGGGCAGGGGGGCATGAGTGTCATTTTGACAGCTCTTGTTATGCTATTGATTTTTTAAATTATATAATTATCAGGTGTTTGATAGTTAAATTAGGTGGCTCTTGATTGAACTTGGTTAAAATTATTACCTAAGTTGGCGAATAGCATCATAATATGGTTAAATTAGGCTCTCCTGCACGAATGTAAGTAGAGAAATGTGCAGCTGAAATTAAAATATTTTTGTTCGCTGATGTCATTCATTATACATTACAGATAGCGTTCGCTTATTCTTAGTTGAAATAAGTTTTTTGGGGAAAAAAATGAAAATACTGATTATAATGAATTTGAAATTTATTGTATTTTTCTTGTTTCATCATCATCATCAACATGATTAATCGCGTTGTTAAAACATATGTTTTGTGCAGGGATGGCTTCTGCGATGTCTAGCTGCAATGAGAGTGATGTCAATAAGAAGAAATGGACACTGAAAAAAATCAGAAATGTTTGGTTTCTTGACAATGGTGTTCTTCTTAAAAAGATGGATGTACTAAGCAATAAAAAGGATATTCATTTAGAAGACAATCTCATATTTGCTGATGACGTCATTTATCAACTTTTTGAAGAAAGTAACGGTAATATCTCGTTGTTTAAAGTTGATGTCGTAGAAGAAAAAGACAAGCCAATCAGTTTGGAATCGGAAATACAGAAATACCCTGATGAAAGTGATACAGAATTCTTTAATAGACTGTTCGATAAACATTTTTCATTGGAACCATTAGCCTTTGGAGAAACAAAAGAAGGTAAAACTATCCAACGATTATATTCAAAACAAAACAAATACTGAAATTTCTAAACAATGACTGCTAACTCTCTTTGAAGTCCTTATTCCCTCTCATTTTATTCAATAAAATACTTAAAAAATGAAAATCGCAGCAGAGATCTGTACGCAGAAAGAAGCAGAGATTACCGTGACTTTTGGATATTGCCGTCAGATATCACATCGCCTTTCTTCTTTATTTTAGTTATGTATACAAATGTTGAAAGTGTTGCCTTTGTAATACTTTTTTAATTCTTAGAGTCCGGTTTCGCTGAGTTGAGATATACTAGTTCACTGTTGTATTCAAGGGAAGATATCAACTCGGAAAACAGCCACGAGGAAGTTTTGACATGGGAAGGTAGTATTGAATTTTAAAAGTTAAGAATGGAGTCGTTCCTAAATTTATTTTACTTTTACGATTATGGAATCAAGGTTATTAAAATCTGTACTGGTTTGTCGTAAGATAAAGTTTGAAGAAATATCTAAATAATGAAAGGAATATGGAATGTAGAACGAAATATGAATTGTATTTTTCCTTCTGTCGATAAAAAGTATAAAATTTTAAAGAACTACTATAATATGCAGATCTTGTTAATTATTAAGTATTTAAGTAACTCTAGTTTCTTGATCTTTTAACCTTTATGTATCATTTTACTCTGAAGTGATATCTGTTGGCAAATAAATCATTCAATGTATTTATACAGAAGGTATTTCACGTTCAAAACATTTCAACAGAAAAGAAACTTACACTTTTGACACCCTTTATTTAGAGAGCTTTACCGATCACAGGTAGATATTTTATTACTGTCACTTTTTTATTCATTCACAGTCCCTGGGAGGATTTTTTCTGGAAACAGTAGTGCACATCTGCTTACTGAAGCTGAAAAGTATTGTGAGGAGAGTTTTCGCAGAAAAGGCATGTTTCATTAGTATTCTTTGGGTTGATAAAAACGAAGTCATAAATATATTTAGATAGATAGCTACCGTATATTTTCCTTGTTCCGACTGTGAGTTGTGGATTTTGGGCTATACAAATGTTTTTGAGATCGTTTTAATCTCAAGTTTTATCGAAATTAAATTAAGAACTAGAGGTTTGTAAATGAGAATAGTTATCTAGCAGTAGCTGGCCTATTGTCCAGAGAAGTATAAGCTACTTGCATCCAGCTAACTATTCTTGTATTACAGACCCTATGTATTTTATTGTTCCTCTTCAGACTTCTTGGCTGGTGAGTTCAGTAAATATAACTAGGACACCTTAAACATCGTCAAAGGTTTGGTCTGTTATAACTGGGTACTTACTACTACTTGCTACTTTTAAAGTTCTGGTTACTTTTCTTCCTGTTATAAAACAGCTGCCTAAAGTACATTGTTCCCATCTAGAAAAAAAGAAACGGAAAAGGCATTTCAGATTTTAACTGGCTTTAATTGTTACGCTAAAGCTCGGGGTTTCCTTTACCCGTTCTACTTTTTGTCGGGAAACAATTCCAATCTTTCACAAACAACTCTGACACTATCTGTTTTTATAGGAGTGCCCCAGAGGATATATCAACGGATAAAAAATGTTTTAAGAAGAAAATCTAGTACAAGCCAGGTAAGTTCCTATCTAAATGAGGATATCTTGAAAGTGTGATTCTTTTATCCATCATGGCCATTTTAATGGAATTTAGAGGTCTGTAATTAATACGAATCGCATTGTTAAAAGTGTTTTGATTTTTTTTAAACATGGCTTTTTGAGTACATGATTTTATATTATATATAATATAATATATATATATATATATATATATATATATACTGACGGAAAAATATAACTGTGCACACTAAAATACTTAATATCTTTTATTAGGTATAAAATTATTTTAGCAGATTTCTTTTGTGTAATTCACAAGGTAATCTTGTTTCAATAATACTGCTTTTCGCGAGTTGCACGTGCAAAATTTATAGCCCGTAACGGTCGCGCTTTTTACGTGTTTCTTTATGTTAACATCCTCGTACATGCTGTTTAGAGTTATTTTAACCGTCACATTATAGTGAGCTACCCAGCAGTTCAGAAAAACACCTTCATTTGGATTTTAAGTCTTTGAAGACAATGCCACGCATCTCAGAAAATGATCGCCTACGTGCCGTCGGTATGCTCCAAGCAGGCATTGCTCAAAATGCGGTTGCGCAGCGTTTTGGTGTTCACCGAAACACCATATCAGCACTTTGGCGACGATTTCAGCAACGTGGCAAGGTCCGTGATCTACCACGTCCAGGGCGTCCACGTGTGACGTCAATCCGTCAAGACAATTATATCCGGCTTACACACCTACGGAATCGATTTCAACCGGTCACATTAACAGCACGAACAATTCCTGGCTTGAGACCTATCAGTGGACGAACTGTTAGAAACCGATTAAGAGAGCACAGCATTACTCCACGACGTCCTGCGATACGTCCTACTCTTCTCTTACGTCATCGACAACGTCGACGTCAGTGGTGCAGACAGTATCTAAGGCTTCCAAGAGCATATTGGAATAATGTTCTGTTTACTGACGAGTCGCGGTTTCACTTAGAAAGTTCGGACGGACGAGTTCGTGTATACAGGCGTCGCGGAGAACGTTACTTGGATCCCTGTGTTTTTCAACGTCAACGTTTTGGTGGTGGTGGGTCGATAATGGTTTGGGGAGGTATCTCATCTCAAGGCAGGACCCAGCTTGTAATTGTCCGTGGCAATTTAACGGGTGTTCGTTACAGAGATGAGATTGTCATACCTCACGTGCTGCCATTTCTTCAACGTCAAGGGCGTAACATGACGTTTCAACAAGACAACGCTCGGCCACATGTAGCACGTGTAGTTACCGGGTTTCTGGCTCAGCAAAACGTGAGTGTCTTACCCTGGCCCGCTGTTTCACCAGATCTTTCACCAATTGAGCACGTTTGGGATGAGATGAAGAGACGCCTCCGTCAAAGACGTAACCAACCTCTCACGCTGGACCAACTAGCGCAGACATTGGTCAACATCTGGAACACCATTCCACAGGCAGTTATCGCCAACTTAGTTGCCTCTATGCCTCGTCGCTGCCGTGCTTGCTTGAACGCCAATGGAGGCCACACACGATACTGACCTTGTGAAATCAGATTTCATACCTGTCAACTTCTGCGCCTTGTTACTGTAAAAATTGTTTTACATGATGAAGTGTTTGTATTGATTGTTAGAAATAAAACGTTGATTGGCTAATTTGCAAAGTTTTATGTTACTATTCCTAATATTAAAAAAAATTCTATACCTTGAAGTATGCACAGTTATATTTTTCCGTTAGTATATATAGGATTTTTAAAACATAGTTTTAACATTTCAGATAAACAACCCACTTAACGATCAGGTTTCAGGCTGCGTCATCGATTCTTCGGCATCGAATATCAACAAAATGTGTGAGGATAAATGCAGTTCCGAGTCAGCTGACAGCTCCACGGACACTGGAGGTAGAACTGTTGGATATTTATCTTTTTAAATAGCACAATTGTATACCCGAATATTGATTTTCTGCTGTAAGCTTAGTTGACAACAAACAGACAAATCGGACAGATATCAATTAAAACAGGTGAGCTGCTTAAAATAATGCTATCCGACTTGTTTTACTGTCTTACATCGCAAACTGTGTTTCAGTCTGAGAATAGAGGTGTTGACGCAAAGAGATAGCTGATTAAGAAGATTTCACAGAGAGAACGCTGCTATGGTTATGTACCTTTATATTGTGACATCCTTTTTTATAAATAATATGAAAAATGTAAAACTTGAAGTAATTTTACGTAAATTTTGTAGAATATATAATAAAGATAATATAGATATTTTTTTCATTTTTGATAAAACATTGAAGTTACCCTGCTAAGACCACTAAAAAGGAAGCCTTGTAATTTCGGTCTTGATAGCTGTCTTATTGTTATTAATTTTACATTTTGGTTCTTTCAAGCTGGAGAATTCCACACTATGTTTATTATAATTTATGTATTCAACATTTATTATGGAATTTACCTGTATCACTCAAAACTTAATTGAAATGTCAAAAGGACAACAAAAAAGGACTAAGTTTGAATGTGAACCACAAGACAAGTGGAAAAAGAGGAAATTGAAATAAACATTTATGGTATTTGTCGCAGTAAGATAGCAAGCTTGTGGTAAAAGGTGAATGAATGACACAAAATCTGGAGGAGTAGATTTGGGTAGAATAGAAGCACATATATATTTAGAATTATTACGAATTATAAGGATCACTTCAAGAAAATGTCTGTAGAAATATTGTCACTCAAAGTTATTAATAGCGCTATGTAATTACTTTAAAGTATTACTTAACGACAATATTACACATACATTGTTCTAAAAGCTGCAAAGTGCATCGCGCTTTTTTGGCAAAAATTGGGTTTTTTTGCGTTTTTTGATTTTTGGTGTTGTTCTAAATAAACGAAGGTAAATGTTATAATTTTGTTTATTTTGCCACCAAAATGATATAAAATTAGGGGGAGGAATCTCCACCTACGTGGAGATTGCCCTTTGCACGTGACATGGAGATTGCCCTTTGCACGTGACATGGAGATTGCCCCTTGCACATGACATTGAGATTGCCCACGTGGCATGGAGATAGCTCACGTGACATGGGGATTGCCCTTTGCACGCGACATGGAGATTGCCCTTTGAGAGCATTATATGCTTGGAAATAACTGCTGCACTGGTATTCTCTCCCAGCTAAGTTCGCATCACTGGACAGTATGACGAAAATTACACATGACCTCATGTTAAGGACAATTTCTTTACTGATTTTTATGTGTTGATAGTCTAAAGTGACAGTATGTTTTCATGAAATAGAAAGAATGAAAAAGTTACTGCTCCTTTAAGTTCTGTCGTATGGTCCATAGTTGATATCAAGAGTACACAAGTAGATCTAGGTTAGATCTGCGTTCGAGTGTGTTTAAACTAACGAAGGTTAAGTTCCAAACTGGAATGAACCAGTGAAAATGATAACATATGGGGTTACATGTTATCAATGGCTATCGGGACGGAATGTGAATTTACCCTCGAGAGGTAAAAGCAATGAACGAAAGTAGATATTTCACTGTCTACTGTTTTCAAGCATCTTCAAGAACAGTAAAAAATAAAATTATTTTTGAGGCTTTATATGAAAGTAGTGGAGGAAAGATTGTCTCATTCCTATCACATACGAAATGCGTAATCTGAGACGATATTTTGAAACCGATTCAAGTGAGCGAACAAGTAGACTTTTACCTGTATAGTATTAACTCCGGTGATAACCATAACTCTTTTGTATTGCACTAACACCGTGTAGAGGTTTAATCTATTTGATATCATCTCAGACTGGCTCAAAAAAAGTAAAGTTTTACTTTCTTTAACGAATAACACAAACAAAACAACAAGGTTTTATTAAAAAAAGATCAAATATAATACAAACTTGTAAGTCACCGCATTTTTATGGTATGTCAACATTAAATATGTTCTTTATGATAATAAAACAAAGTTCACCATGGATTCACTGTGCAAATATTTTATCATATTTGAACATCCAGGCTTTTTAAAATGTGAAATAACACACAGGAAACACATTCTTTTGTGACGTCCTTCCCTTACTGAAAACACAGTCTCTATAAGATAGACACTTATATCTATCTGTAATATAAGATCAATTGCTTAAAAAGGTTGTTTTAAATCAATGATTTTCAAGTTAAAAATCATCACTGAAAAAACAATTGTGTGTAAGCGTTCTTAAGTTCTTTTTTCTGTACACATTAATAAAATTGGATCAGAAGAAATAAAAAGGATAGGGATTTGTAACCTACATGCAAACGAATCTAGTTTTTCAGTAATTTTAAATGAAATTATAAAACCACTTAACACCAACCTGGCGGACTTTTTTCCCGTGTACGTCCAGTATCAATTAAAGACAATAAACTGGTAAACACAAATTATCTATATATTTTAAACAAAATCTAGGTCGAGCTAAATGTCTAACGTCTACATGAGGAAATGTGTTGTTCCATATCTAGTGAACGTTAACCTCTGTTAACCATGAGAGACGATGTTAATTTAAAAACTATTAAAAGCATCCATCACCAGCGTAAATAGGTGTGTATTTGATAAAAGATATTTAAACCTTATTTAAACTGGGTCAGGTAATACGAAAATATTTTGTTACCATGGAGATCGCCTGTCAAAATTACATATAAACTATTCTGTTTAAATGTTTTTTGTTGTTTTTTTTTTGTTGTTTTGTTTTTTTTAAAGAGTTGAACCATTCGGTGTATCCTACAATTCAAGTAGGATAAAACATAAGGTGCATGGGCCAAAAAAATGTGTCGCATAATATAAAAGTGTACATCGACAGGAATTTGCTGCTCATATTCTGGTCGATCCCATTATTGTAAAGGGGTATTGGTTAATGAAAGCCAGAGATTAATTGCACAAAATTATTTAAAGATTACCATATGTACTTCATTACGTATTATATTGCCACACCCAGCCAAGGCTTTCCCTTTTCTAAGAGGAAACTTTGTTATCAAATGAGTGAAAAGGAGCGAAAGAGGAGGCATGAGGAGTGAGAGAGGAGGCATGAGAAGTGAGGGAAGAGGCATGAAGAGTAAAAGAGGAGGCATGAGGAGTGAAAGAAGAGGCATGAGGAGTGAAAGATGAGGCATGAGCAGTAAAAGAGGAGACCTGATGAGAGAAAGAGGAGGCATAAGGAGTAAAAGAGGAGGTATAAGGAGTGAAAGAGGAGGCACGAGGAGTGTGTGTGTGTGTGTGTGTGTGTGTGAGAGAGAGAGAGAGAGATGTGCGTTTACATAATTGAAGTTAGGTAAGTGAATAGGTAACGCTCATGTATGTACAAAATAAAGTTATAAACTAGGGATAAAGAACAGATTCAACAAAGAAAACAGTTTCATTGTTTTATTGATATCATACTTTTACTATTAGCATCCAATACTAATAATATTTCCCTATTTTTTCACATTTTAATGGCTAAGCATAAAAGCTTCTTAAGTAAGATAAATTGTCATAATTGCCATATAAAATTCCTCCAAGGCATTATTTTGTAACAATTCAAGATTTCTAATTTATATACATGTATATAACTGTAGATCGTTCATATTGACAGTTTTCAACGATGGCGTCCGTCTGACTCTAGATAATGTTTAAAAAAACGGACGATGAACCCCTTCAATCGTTTTTCTTATTGCATTTAAAATTTTATTTGCCTAAATACCCGCGATCGTTGTACAGCAACCGTAACTATCTGTTTTGGGTTTTACACTATCATTCCGAGCCTTCTTCTTGTTCCATCGCATCGTCTCTTTCCAGCTCTGGTATTTGGTAAGTGTCTAGGACCTTGTCAAAGAGAAATTTCCGCTTGAGTACGCCGTATTTCAAAACTTCGTCCTTGTCCATCTGTATCGATCATCTGATTGATTGTCTTCTTTATAGATTTATAGATAGGATCTTTTTTCATTGCATCAAACCACACCAATTTATCGCCTAAGACTGTTCGTCATTGCTTTCCTGTAGGTAAACTTTTTCTTTGGCTTCAAGATCGCTGATGTCAGTATCTTCCTCCACAAGCTCATTTACCTTGGAGTCATACTGCGACTGACACTTTTGAAACGATTCATCTACAGTGTAGCTCCAAGGATCGATCTCCATAGATTCTTCTGAAGTGACAGATGTATCGTCACTGTCGTCACTCTGGCTAAACTAATTGTCATCTATGGGCCAAAATATATCCTCTTTCACTGATACGTCTGACATTGCGTCTTCATCTGAGTCTGTATCTCAATGAGCCACATTATCCTTTCTCTCAAAAGTTTTTAAACAAATGCCACACTGAAACATCGTCTTCGACGTTTTAAACAAAAATGAGGAGGAGTGAGGGAAGCATTCAACTTAATACTTGTTCTGTAACTGGGATGTTGTCGAGTTCACCGGTGTTCTGTTTCGGTTTTCTTCCGGTAGATGGCGGATCCTGTCTAGGTTTCTTGCTCTTCCTGGTTTTATGACCTACTTTTGAATTCTGACGTTTACGTGTTGCACCGGTGGGTTGTATTTCTTTCTAGTCAATAATCGATACATCGTTAGGTTTAACGTCCAAGCAGCCACTGATTGTCATGCAGATATATTTTGACACCTAACTTTCAATTAAAAATATTTTGATTATTATCCTCAAAAATGTCGCGAAGTCGTTCCAAGTTTAAGTTATTATCCAGAAATATTCTTTGATTTTTAAACTATTTTTCGCAACATACACATTTGTGAGAATAATACGCATTTGTATGTCATACTCTTAAATGATGTAAAAACATTCTCCAGTAAAGGAAAATGTAACCCCATTTAGAGCAAATATGTATTGCAGGACACTTATGGTGTTGCTTCATAACAAAACTGGTGAAGATTTTGAATAAACAGATCTGTAATACACAGCTCAAGAAGGCTGAAAATTTTAACTGCTCCAACCAATTCGACTTTGTTGCATGTTAATCACTTCTTGAAATTCCACATTTTGTTAATGCATCTGTATGAAGCATAAACTGATACTCTGACCTTACGTAACAGTAGCACAGGAAACTAGAATAAAGCACTGCCCACACAGCTTTTTTAAATAAACATGTTTTCTACCGCACCGTGGTAAAAAAATTCACCTGTAAACCCGAGGTCATGATAATAAAATTATTTCGCAATATGCCTGGAAAAATGTCACACAGTTTATCTATTCATGAAGTCGTATAGGGTTTTTATGTGTCCCTGACGAAACGAGTCTAATAAAATTGAGGGGTGTTTGTATATCTCATTTTGAACATAAAGAGGTCTAGTCTTACTGACTTTCAATTTCTATGAATATGCTTTAACTGGAAGAACCTTTCAAAGTTCAAACATTGCATTTACAAAATTGTTATATTTAGCAAGACCATATCTCAAAAGCGTAGTATAGTTAACTAGCCTTTTTCGTTGCAGTTGAGTAACCCGTAGTAACCATGCCAATATATGCTAGATTTTATCATTGTTGACCGAATTTCTCCTTTTGTAAGCATTTTCTTAAAAATATGATATAACGTCGGCAATTATGACAGTTTATCTTACTTCGGTAAATTTTATGCTTAGCCATTAAAATGTGAAAAAATAGAGAAATATTATAAGTATTGGATGCCTTATAGTCAGTAGTATGATATCAATAAAATAATGAAACTGTTTTCTCTGTTGATACTATTCTATAATCCCTAGTTTATCACTTTGGTTTGTACAAACATGAGCGTAAACTATTCACTTACCTAACTTCCATTATGTTAACGCTCATCTCTCTTTCTCTCTCTCATTCCTCATGCCTCCTCTTTCACTCCTCATGTCTCATCCTTCACTCCTCATGCCTCCTCTTTAACTCCTCATGCCTCCTCTTTAACTCCTGATGCCTCCTCTCTCACTCCTCATGCCTTCTCTTCCACTCGTTTTCACTCATTTGATAACAAAGTGTCCTCTTTAAAAGGGAAAGGCTGGGCTGCGAGTGGCAATATAATACGTAATGAAGTACATATGGTAACCTTTAAATAATTTTGTGCAATTAATCTCTGGCTTTCATTAACCAATACCCCTTTACAATAATGGGATCGACCAGAATATGAGCAATAAATTCCTGTCGATGTACACTTTTATATCATTATGCGACACATTTTTTGCGCACGCACCTTATGTTTTACCCGTTTTTAAAATTGAAAGATACACCGAATGGTTCAACACTGTAAAAAAATATTTAAAAAAAACACTTAAACAGAATAGTTTATATGTACTTTTAAGCAAGCAATCTCCATGGTAACAAAATTTTCACGTATTACCTGACCCAGTTTAAATAATGGTTAAATATCTTTTATCAAATACACACCTTTTACGTTGGTGGTGGATGCTTTGAATAGTTTTTAAATTGACATCGTCTCTGTTGGTTGTCTTTAATTGATATTGGACATACACAGAGAAAAAGTCAGCCAGCTAGGTGATAAGTAGTTTATAATTTCATTTAAAATTACTGAAAACTACATTCGTTTGCATGTAGGTTACAAATCCCTATCCTTTTTATTTCTTCTAATCCAATTTTATTAATGTGTACAGAAAAAAAGAACTTAAGAACGCTTACACAATATTTTTTTCAGTGATGATTTTTAACTTGAAAATCATTGATTTAAAACCACATTTTTAAGCAATTGGTCTTCTATTTCAGATAAATGGTGGATCTTTTTTCCTCGAAGACTGAAGTAATCATCTACATCATGAGACTGTGTTTCCAGTAAGTGAGGGATGTCACAAAAGAATGTGTTTCCTGTGTGTTAATTCACATTTTAAAAACCCGCATGTTCAAATATGATAAAATATTTGTACAGTGAATCTATAGTGAACGTTGTTTTACTATCATAAAGAACATATTTAACGGTGACATACCATAAAAATGCAGGTGACTTACAAGTTTGTATTATAATATTTTTAATAAAACCTTGTTGTTTTGTTTTTGTTATTTGTTAAAGAAAGCAAAACTAGTGAGCGATGTCTAAGTCAAACCTTTCGCTCATTGCTTTTACCTCTCAAAGGTAAATCCACATTCCGTCCCGATAGGCATTGATAACCTGTTACCCCATATGTTATCATTTTCACAGGTGCATTCTAGTTTAGAACTTAACCTTCGTTAGTTTATAAAACACACTTGAACGCAGATCTAACCTAGATCTACTTGTGTATTTTTAATATCAACTATGGACCATACGACAGAACTTAAAGGAGCAGTATCTTTTACATTCTTTCTATTTCATGAAAACATACTGTCACTTAAAAAGACTATCAATACATAAAAATCAGTAAAGAAATTGTCATGTTTAATGTTCGTCATACGGTCCAAGTGATGCGAGCTTAGCTGGGACAGAATACCAGTGCAGCAGTTATTTCCAAGCATATAATGCTGTCAAAGGGTATCCCCATGTCACGTGGACAATCTCCATGTCACGTGCAAAGGGCAATCTCCATGTCACGTGCAAAGGGCAATCACCATGTCACGTGCAAAAGGGCAATCTCCATGTCACGTGCAAAGGGCAATCTCTAAGTCACGTGCAATGGGCAATCCCCCCCCATTTTATACCTACTTAATTTTATAGTGATATCGGATATTCATTCAATAGGATAATTATACAATGTTAAAATTTCAAAAATTACATTCCGCTGAATAAAGCAAAGTTTTAGTTTAAGCAAATAGTTTAAAGGCAACAATCATTACATCGTAAATTCCTAGTGTAATACACAAAGTTGTGTTAACTGTAGTAAGACACAGGCAGGAATCTATAAATTAACTGTAATGAAAATGAATTATTACATTTGTCGTGAATGAAATGATTAAACATGATTAAAAATTTCAAATCAAACCAAGTTCAAGTACATATTCATTGCTTTTCAATTTATTTGCAGCCATAAAAGTAATTCTGAACCAGAATTTTATTCGTTTTTGAAAATTGTGTTTTGTATAACATCCAATGGCGTTAGTTGATCAGTGCATGCTGGTGAAACGAAATCAACTTTAATGTTGTTTTTCTACACCATCAAGCAAGGTCTCACTGCGATGAGCTTTAAACGCATCAAAAATAGCAAGTGGTCTGGTCACACCTCCATGGGAACAAAATTTATTACTTTACTTTCACACCTAATAAAGTTTAGAACAATGCAACAAAACGATGCATTATGCAATTATGAAAGGAAATCACCCAGTTGACTGCAAGTTTGTTACAAAACATTGGAATGTAAACAAACAATTTTTACTGTTTTATTCTAAATTTGTTTACAATTCCATACTAGTATATGGCGTTATTGCGTTAAAAATATTATTAAAATCAAGAACATTTATTCATTTATTCGACATTTATCTCTATATCTATTTATTTACTACGTTATTGATTATGAATATATTTGTACTTTTTATTGGAATATTTTCTCTTATGGACTCGATGTGTGGAGGCTGTATTTTATCAGTAAAACAAGCATTGTTTCCTCATTGCTCCAGAGAAGTTTTGAGTGAGCGATGTTTCAGGTCTCGAGAAATTTTACAGGAAGGGTCGCTCGAGACCTGAAACGTCGCTCTTATCACTTTTACCTTTATATATTGCAGGCAGAGGTAAAAGTTTATCAGATTTTTATCAGCACGGTAACACTGTTATTTGGCGTTTGTAATAAATCCCTACATTTTTACTTGTTTATTATCTTTTGAGTCTTTATCCATTTGGCTTATTGGAACCATATTTACTCCTTTTTGGTCCCAGTAATGGATAAGATCATCTTGGAACTATTATGTTCTTCTTCCACAGAGTTAAGAAAAATGAAAATTTCCTCTGATTTTTTTTAAAAAATCATCAGGCAAATGTTTTATTCTTTTGTAGATTTCCGCTTTGTTAAATTTATAATCTCCTTAAAGGATCCAGCCCAAGGATGAATCAGTTCAGTTGAACCTCCATTTGCTTTAAGAAGATATTAATCATGATCCTTAATGACAAGAAGACTTATACTTAGAATAATGGGTATGTTAACAAGGCTGCCGGCATCACGGAGCCTCTAATATAGTTTTTGAATCTTTTTCCAAGTCTGCCATTAGCTTTGTTGGATGACCGCGTTTTTTCACATTGAAGCTCTGTTACATGGTCTACACCCTGTATTTTGTGTGTCTTGTCTACTCAGATAGGAAGGAAAATGGTTTTGTGTTTTTCTGACACCTTAAATGGCTGTTGTCGAAAGCGGTATTTCTGTAGAAACAACGCCCATTCTCTAACTTGCTCATTTGAATGTAAGACAATGTGTTCTGTCTGTATTACAAATTATTTGCAACAGATTTAATTCTTAAGCTTGTTTATTCCGAGCACAATAAGAGAATTCTCCTTCAGTCACTGAATAGTTTTTCTCTATTTTCTAGCTTCCTGTAGTAAAACTCCTCTTTCATATCTTTTGAAGTTATGCAGCTCCAACCCCGAAGTCTGAAGTATTTTCTTGCAGAATAAACTTGCATTTGAAGTCCGGCAAGGCTTCTTTCAAGGGCCACTTTCAAGAAGCATCGGAAAGCATATCTCTTTATTGATTACTTTGCATTGTTTTGAAATGTGTACCCATAGTGACTTTGACATGAATCCATTATGATGTGATAATTAATAGATTTTATGACTGTTAGCATTTTGTTAATATTTGTTATGTAAATATCAGTGATTTAAGGAGCATTAAGTTTTGAAAATACCTGTAATATGCTGATGTGCTTTTTGCCTTTGACTACTGATTATGTATGGACTTTTTTTCTGTATTTGTTTTATTGTTTTATTATAAGTATCATTATTATTTTCATCGTACAACGCCATTGGATATATTTTTTTTCATTTGAACAAATAGGTGTTTAAGCAGATAAACAAGTTTGAAATTTGCGGTTGAAGTCCGACAGGCACAAAATTAGAGCCTTGGTCAGTCGGTGGTTCAGGTTATTAAACGATGTCCTTCCTACACTTCTCCCATCTCACTGAATTTGGCTAGTTCTGCTTTTATAACCTTCTTAAGACTTTTTCATCATCTATAGATGCCCGTCTTGAGTATCATTATAAACGTAATTTTGTGGGTCTAAGTAAATCATCTTCATAGCTGTCGGCTCTTTTGCAGCCATTCAACATCTTTCTCATCATGCCGTTTAAGGTCTCACCGGCATTGACCATTCCAAATGGCATCTTATTGAACTGGTTATTTCATTTGTTAGATGACGGCATTCTTCCTGGATTTGATTCTGCCAATTACCTCTTTTAGATTTTAGTAAATAACACACGTGATCTTTGAGGTTTATCCTTGTAATCGTCAACAGTTCGGCACCGGTTTACTGTCAAACTAATTTATAGATATTAAATTTCTAAGTTCAACTTAAACCTGTTGCTTGCGTCCTTCTTTTGCAGCAACATGATCAGGGATTTATACTTTGACACAATTGTCTCAATTATTCCCACTTTCAGCATCGCTTCAACATTAAATTCAGTGTTTTTTCTTCAGGCATGTTGCTTCGTATACTATTTTTATCTGATCGAAATATAAGTCCTAGACTCCTTTTTCCTGAGTAAGCGTGGTGATCTATGAACTTTGCAACCAGCTCAAGCACTTGTTCCACTTGTATAGATGTTAAATAATTAGAAATGTCAACAGTCTGGCGACTTTCTTTTCTGAATATGCTAGCAAGGTCCAGAAGATCGTCGTCGTCACTGCCTAGGTTTACCACATTCTGCTTCGACGATAGCTGCTCCAGTAATATTCAGGTCTCTCTTCGT
The DNA here is from genome assembly GCA_012932295.1 of Cyclina sinensis. Taxonomy (NCBI): domain Eukaryota; kingdom Metazoa; phylum Mollusca; class Bivalvia; order Venerida; family Veneridae; genus Cyclina; species Cyclina sinensis. The sequence goes on along the minus strand of JAAONU010000012.1, from coordinate 52,447,019 downwards.
AATTTTAGTAAGTTATTGTGACACATTGTATTTCTGTCACCAACTTGAAATTTGCAGTACTACTACAACTTTGACTGGGCCTGTCCATTGCAAAATCGTCATATTCTTGTCCGCACAAATACAATTTCTATCTATTAAAATGTGTAACTCTGGGGTAACTCGAACAACTACAAAGAACTGACGCGTTCAACATATCGCTATTATTATGCCAGATACATTGTGTATTTAGTTGGAAAAGGTGGCAGCGTATCGAAGAATAGAAATGCGTTCACTTGCTTGGCTAAGTATGTGAAGCAGTGAGGACCATCCTTGCAGATGTGATACCCATACTATTGACGTTTGGAATGAGTCGAGTGATCTTCCTAAGCGGAGCTGCATCTTCACACGCGTTCCAAAGTGGCGGAGATCGTGTGAGAGAAGTTCCTATGCGTATAGCAATATTGGGTGTACATTTGAAGACTGACGCGTGCTGCTGAAATAGAGTATGTGAAGGCACAGAAAAGAGACAAAGGGGACGCGACAAGAAGCAGGGAAAATGTTGTACTGGGTATTCCAAGAGCAAAGCAGCGTATTGCAGAGAGCATAATAGGGTTAATCTTGTGAAATGGTTTCAAGTTGAAATACCTTTTTACTGATTTGCAGCGAAATGGTACAAGAGTTGTATAAGAAACTTAAATCAACATTCATTTTTTTTCTTCAGAAACTTATGAAGTGCACGCATTGTTTGACTTTGATGGTAATTTCTATGATAAAAGTTTCAGCTTCAGAAAAGGGAACAAATTAGAAGTGAAAATAAAGTTCAGGTACGTTCACTAATTGTCTTTTTGTTTTTAGAATAATAAAACCTTATCTTTTCGTTTTTAAAACATATTTCATTTCATTTTTGTTTTATGGTATTCGTATTAGTGATAATTAATGATAGATCATATTTTATTTCATCATATCTCATTGATTATTCATTGCAAAATTCCCTTACGTAGCGAAGGTGATATCTGTTTCGGATCAACCTACCAGATTTTAGATTATCATATTAAACATTATCATATTAAACATTATCACCATCATCATGTAGGTTGACAAAACGCTTGTAGCAGTATAGATTACGTGAAAATAACACTAAATAATCATCATCATAAAAATCATCACCATTTTTATCATTTATTATAATAATATGATTGAAAATCACTATTAGGTCAAATAAAACCGGCAGCGAGGTTAGTTCAAACCATATTTTACTCTCGGCATACCATTTATTACCCCTACCAAAGCCTCGGTAGTTGTTTTTTTATCTCGGGTTGATAATATTTTGACTCGACTGTAATGGTGTATTTATATACTGAAAAGGACAAGAATGTTACATGCAAAATTCTAAGAATTTTTAATCCATAATTTATAAAACAATAGTCTATTTGCCTTGTCTGAAAGTGTTGTATGGTTTAATTGTAGCCTTACATGGAATAATAGAATATATAGTTGTACCTAAAACTAGAAAGAATAACTTGCTTACTTTTGTTACTGCTCAATTTTTGATGAAAATCATTTGAATTTTTTCATTCAGTGAAGAGTGGTGTTTTGCATTACACTTAAAAACTGGAAAAACGGGTTGGATTCCAAGTGCCTATGTCACAAAGATTGAGTATGTGCATTGATAACTTTTGATAATTTTTGTAATTCCAAAATGTAGTACCATTTATTGAAAACGAAACCATTTGTCTCTTTCTGAGCTTTTTAAACAGTGACACTATGTTTAATTCCCGTGAAACACGTGCATATTTCGTTCTGATTGACGATTTGTGTTACAAAAATAAGTACTCGTTCCTTAAAGCTACTTTATTCCTTTTCGTTTTAAGATTGACAATACAGTATCAACTTTACAATAGATAATAAAGCAAGATCAATATTTCTGCTTTTCAACTGTCAAAAGTTCTTTTTTTTGCATGTCGAGGCAAGGTCTCTTGAGGTACACTGCGCACACACAATGCCTAAAAGTGTGTAAATGTATTTCAAAATTGCCGGCATAAGACTAATAATGAGGTCTGTTTATTTTTATTATTACAATTATTATTATTATTATTATTCAAGCTGGTGGTACAATTTAGACAGGCAAGATGCAGAACGATTTTTGTTACGGCCTTTCAACCCTGCAGGATCCTTTCTTTTGCGAAATTCAGAAGGTAAGTTGTGATGGTTTTGACCTAAATCTGTAACGAATGAAATTGATAGATACAAAATCTTCAGCCGAAGAAGCAAGTTTGCCATTGGTTAAAAGTGTAAATTAAAAATAAAATATCGTATCTAAGATAGAATAATGGTCACACTAACCTAGCAAATTTTGAAATCATTTACTTTGCAGTGCTGAATACACTTAGAAAAATAAACATAAAATATTTTATCTTAAAATCAGTCATTTTGTAAAAAAAATAATGTACTGAGATTTACTTTTTCAAAAACACAACAACATTTTTAATGGCCCAGTCAAAAAAAGTAAATTTATAAATATCCTTGAAGAAGGAATAGATGCATAGTTCGATAGAGTATGTTACTTGGATTGTTTACAGAAATGGATGGCATAGTACCTCTTACTTCTGTAACCCAGGCTTTCCCAACCATGAAAATTATTTTTGCAATAGATCCGTATAAGATATAGATAATAATCTTCCCAGAGGCTCGTTTGATTTAGATTTAACAAAGTTGTAACTCATTTCAAGTAGTAGGTGTGAAATACAATGTACACACATTTGATATCTTCGTCTAACAAAAAGACAAAGCGTGTTACATCATTTCTATGATAATTCAAGTGCCTTTTGATAGAATTAACAAGGCAACTAAAATAGACACTCAGTTCTGATTTTCAGTTTTGTAACTTGTAATTCATAAAATGGCTTAATATGTTTATTTTGTTTATTTAGTTTATGTTAATTTCAGATAAACTATCATTTATGCTCAGTCTCAAATGTTTCAACCCAACAAGAAACCGAGCCTTTGTAATAAATTACAGAATTCGACGCTCAGGAAGTGGAGGTTTCTACATAAAGCAAAAGGATAGCTTTGTTAGCCTGGTTGACCTTATAAACCATTACATAAGTAAGAATAGAAAGAATATATAACTACTTACAGCAACAATACATCATGCCCAAAACAATTCCGTCAAAAACGCTTTCTGCTATAATGATATGTCAAACAAGGCTATATAAAAAGCATGCTTGACTTGAGGGGTGTTTTTTGTTATTGTTGTTATTGTTGTTGTTGTTTTTTAAGTTTTTTTCATAGCTTAACCAAATAAATAAATTTCATGCAGAACTTAAGTTGATACGGCTACTCGAGTGAAAAATAAACTTTAAAGATTTCCTTATCTAAACCACCAGGACAAGACTTCTTGAAGTTGATGTGGGATATTGCTGTTCATTTATGTCCGTGTTGTCATTGTTAGCTCCGCCCCAAGAGTTACTGTTTTTACACAGACATATAGAGGAAAAATTTTTTACTTCATAATTTGCTTTGACATCAACTTGTAGTGTGTGCAACAATGATTATAATCTATTTACCTATTTTTATTTTGGCACTACATACATGAAACCTGGACCACGTGTATAGTCATTTATGTAAATTTCAGCTTTGAGTGACTGATCTCGATCTTCTGATCAATATTTTGATGAAGGCACAAAAAAGAAATTTAATATTTGTCCCATCTCAGGGATCACTAGTTGCGTATCTAAATGATATTCACACATGAGAAGCCTATAAAATGAAAATACTCGTATCTGTTATTGTTATTGCCTTTTTTATGTCCCGTATCTTTCGGCTTAACATACCTGTCCTTCAGTACATTTAAACATTTGTAATTATAATTTGGATGATTATATCAAGGGTCTTACTACAAGGAGTAGATTTTAAACAAGTGTTTTGTCGTCCCAGAATGTACACAAAATTGTCAAATATTTTAGAGCTATAATATATCCCGAGCCTGTGATTTAATCAATTGAAATAAAGGTGGATACACATATTTTCAAAATTTCGAATTTAGTAGCAGCACGGTGTTCTTCTTTAGTATCATTCGTCTAAAGACCAAAATAATCATCAGCTAAAGGTAATTATACTTCTTGGAAATATAAAGAAAAAACTTTACATTATTACGGTTTTGATGACCTAATCTTTATAATTTATATTTTATGTAAGATACGAGTGTACCTTTGTATCGATCCCCCCCCCAACCCCTCGTACGTTTCAATGTGTTCAGGTCAACATTAGTTATTAAATTGTGTCGATTTCCACCACTATTTCCTGACACATAACTGTGTTACACTATGTAGATAAAACAATCCAAAATGCAAAACTCTAACACTTCTTTTGTCCTGTAGAAAATCCATCGCTAAGATGCCAGCTGCTGGAGACACAAGGGCAGTTAAGGGAACTTGATGTGTCAAGGGAGTCTGTTACATTGACAAAGAAACTTAAAAATGGTTATTTTGGTGATACCTACTCTGGTAAGCTTTGGGAACAATTATTCAACATGCGAAGGCGAGATGGATTACATTTAAAAAAAGTGTTATGTTGTTTACAATTTAATTTTAACCAAGATGTTCCTGTTTTTTTAAAGAACAACTCATATGGAAGAAAATCTGATTGAAAGTGTATAAATCTTTACTTTGTTATCCAAATATAATAGAAATACAGCAATACTCTTAGAAAGCCACTGTTTCACATTCACATGTTTCTACTAGGTACTTTTTGATCTTGATTAATGTCAGTTTAAGAGAAGTTTCCATATATGAACTGTCTTTGTTCTGTTCAGCATATTCTTTATAGACGCATCTAAAAATTGCCGTCACGTAACATCTCGTTATATTCAAGGTAAATTGCATAAAGCAGTCGATGTAGCTGTAAAGATAACAAGACAGGGAGAAATGACAGCAGACGACTATCTTGTTGTAGCAAAGCTCTTGCATCGACTGCGCCATAAAAGAATTGTACAGCTATTGGCTGTATGTACGAAACCGGAACCGATCTGGATTATCACAGAACTCATGTCAAACGGTGCACTACTGGATTTCTTACGAAACGACAAGGGCAAAGGAATCACATTTGATGATATAGTGGGCATGGCTTATCAGGTAGACAGATGTTGTTATTTGGTTGTGCCAACTTTTTCTCAAGTTTCACACATTCGCATTTGGTTCTGGTACTGGTAGTATTTAACTCCAAAATAAGACACACATGTATTTTGGAATTCAAAATTGCAGAAGTTAAAATTTCAGGGCAGCACTGATACACTAAAAGGAGATTTTCAATTGTTAATCTCTTTTACTGACAGTAATGATCAAATGTTGTTTATCATATGTAAAAGTTGGTCATTTCGTGCATTCTCAAAAAGGTAATATTGAAATATATTTCAGATAGCAGATGGTATGGCTTATCTAGAAATAGAGCATGTCATACATAATGACTTGAAGGCTGCCAATATATATGTAGGTGATCGAAACATAGTGAAAATTGGACACTTCCATCATTCCAGGATGATTGAGGAAGATGTATATGAGATGCCTCGAGGTTAGTAAAGATGCAGTTTGAAATCATAGGTGTTTTAACCCGTCGTGTGAAAGATCCAGGAGTGATGAAAAAAAGTTAATGTCACACAAATACGTCAAAAATATAAGGAGGGGTTAGAGTGCCGGACTGTCGATCTGGAGATTGCTGGTTCGAATCCCACCAGAGTTAAGACTCTCCAGTGACCTTCCACAACGACACGGATTAATATAATTTTAAAACATTTCCTTCCCAATAGATGTAAAATAAATAGTTAAAAGTTAATGTCAAAAAAGTGGAATTTACCTTTCCTATTCTATAACTTTGTCATGCTAGAAAAAAGTTTATACAGATTTTATCTAAATATCAACATAAGAAAGACAGAGGATCTCAAAGATCAAGGTCACACTTAGGTGTTAATTGTTAAAATGGTGTCTTGGACTTGAAAGCGTATGATGTTCAAGTGTTGTGAATCCTATCTACAAACATATAGAACGTGGTGTATATCAATTCCATTCGATGTAGAAAGTTTGTTTAACATCAAAAGCTAGAAGACCAAAACATCACAGAGATGTGCAAAAGTGTTTGCTGAATACAAGGCATACTGGAATCTTCGCAAATCAATGGCGATTAGGTGATTACGTGGAAAGAAACCTGCTTGTCCGTGAGAAGGACTTCTGAAAAAATGTACTGTCGGTAACAATTCAAAGGGTTACCTAAAAAAACTACGCAATTAATATATGAAGCATGAATAGTACCGACTTGCGCATATCTATAGTCCGCATATGATAGGCTATGTCTCCAGAACCTGAAAACAGCATGCTAAAAACCATTCTTGAAAAACATGAACTTACCGAGGAATTTCGACCTCCATTATCTGTGCATCGAAAGATAAACAAAGTCACATAATTCCCCACCGTGTTGATATATAATTAAACATTATAGTTTATTTCATAGTCCTCTTACAGGCTTTAAATCACTCTGCGTATGTTTATTCATGAAAGTGCACAGAAATTGAAATGTGCAGACTCCAAATTGAATTCATTTCGTATATTGTATATATTTGTGTATATTACATGCATACATGTCACATCTAGGATTAGTTCTGTACTTAAGTTTTAAAGATTTTGATAAAGAGTGTTTGGCAAAACAAAACATTGCCCTTTGTCGTAAATCGACTAAAAGTTTTGACAGTAATGCAGACAATAATTTTGGACACATAAGGTTAGTTAGCTACAAACAACAAAACAAAACAAAAATACTGGCTTTGGACATGTGAACTTCAAAGATTAGTTAAAGCTTGATCCCCTGGCTACTAGAACCTTTATCTTAATACCTCATTTCAAAGGTAACATTCTAGGTATAAAAGGGAGTAAAAGCGAAGGGAATAGTTCAAAAGTCAGTCAGTCAGTGTTTTAGTAAAAGTAAAACATAATGAACACTAGATGTTTCTTTACACAAACCGTCTATCACAATCAGTAGAAGATGGTCTGAGTTCATGTGCAGTTAAACATGTCATGTAACAGCAGATTCACAATTACTATGGCTTATTTTTGCAACAATTATCTGCTTACATTTTTACGCAAAGTTTTAGTTAACCATACATGTATTAGTTTCTAAAATTGTAACTCGTTTCCATGAAATAAAGAAAAGTTTCAGTTTAGCTGCATAATTTAACTTTGCCTAAATAAATTTTCTCAAAAACTAATCGGGATTTATTAGGCAAAAGTGGGAAATATGTTTGTTATAATCAGACAATATTTTTAAGAAAAGGGTTGTTAAGTTCATTTAAAAAAAAATTGATATCGCAAAGACATCATTTTTGTCGAACCCGCTTGCGGTGAGCTCGACTTAGTCGCCACTTTTGGCGTATAGTTATGTCTATGTGCGTCCGTCCGGATTTGTCCGCTCTATATTTTGCTCATTCTTTTAAGGATAACAAAATAATTTGGTACAAATGTTCATCGTGATGGGGTTGTGTGTCGCACACAAAACCCACGTCTGCCGCTCAAGGTCAAGGTCACACTTGGGGTCAGCCCAAAACCCATGTCACGAGCGTAACTTCTACATGCATGGAGGGATTTTAATATAACTTGGGACAAATATTTTCCATAGTAAGGCAGAGTGTCACGCGAAATATTCAGGTGTCTGTGGCAAAAGTCAAGGTCACACTTAGGGCTCAAAGTTCAAATAACAAACTAAAACATTGATTTGTGGGTTTAACTTCTATATACATGGATGGATTTTAATATAACTTAGCAGAAATGTTGTCCATATTGAGTTGAGTTGTCTTGCGCAAAATGAAGGTCAAGGTCACAAGAGGTCAAAGGTCAAATAAAGATATTAAAATTTGTTTGCTGGCGCTGTATCTTGCTTATGCTTTAAAATATTATGCTTAGTGGATCAGAGGACTTTGAAATTGTTGAGCCCCCTTGTGGTGAGGACGATTAGTCGCTGCTTTTCATTCTTTGTGTTTTGGTGTATGTGCGTCCGTCAGTCCGTGTGTCTGTCTCGATTTGTCCGGTCTATATCTTGCTAATTCTTTGAAGGATTACAAAATAGTTTTATAAAAATGTTCACCATGATGGGATGGTGTGTCACACGCAAGGTCCGCCGCTCAAAGGTCAAGGTCACACTTGGAGGGTCAGCTCAATACCCGTGTCCGGAGAATAACTTCTACATGCGTGGCGGAATTTTAAAATAACTTGGGACAAATGTTCTCCATAGTGAGGCGGAGTGTCGCGCGAAAAATTCAGTGTCTGTGGTAAAGGTCAAGGTCTTACATCAGGGCCAAAGGTCAAATAACAAATTAAAACATTCATTTGTGAGTATATTTCTTTATACATGGAATGATTTTTATATAAGTAATAACAAATCTTCTCTATAGTGTGTTGAGTTGTCTTGCGCAAAATGAAGGTCAAAGTCACAAGAGGTCAAAGATCAAATAAAAATATCAAAATGTTCAATTAACATGAATTGGGTTTTTTAGGCACAAATGTTCATCATGAGACTTCGTGTCATGCACATGAACCAGGTCAACGGGTCAGAGGTCAAGGTCATCTAAGGTGATGCAATGTCAAGATTTTGCCTTGGGTATAAAGAGGATGTGCTGCGCACATCTCACCTATGTATACATCTTTCTCCTTGATCTGAAGCTTATAGGTTCAGGTTTGAATTAAAATGAACGGGCTCAACATTCTGCCCGTGGGCATGTCTTGTTTATAATAATCTGACTAGCATATGCAAAACTATGTTGCCATACTCAATACTACTTACTATCATAATTATATTTCACTTATAAAACATTTTTTTTTTTAAATGACAAGTCATAATAGCGGAAAGTAGTTTGCATTGACGCCAGCTGCACGCGCTTGTATTCAGCATTTTATAACGTATATGATATATCGCGGTCATTTCCTTTTTTGTTTATTGTCGGCGAATTGCGGATAGTGTTAGAATGTAAACTAAGTGCTTCGTAATAATTTATTAGTTAAGTGTTAACAGAAGTATTTCACCATACGTAATACTTTAAAACCTACATCTTCCTTCCAACAGATAGTCCGTTGAATGTTAAATGGACGGCACTTGAAGCAATATATGACGCAGAATTCAGTATCAAATCAGACGTCTGGTCATATGGTGTAGTGTTGTATGAATTGATCACCTTCGGTAGAGAACCTTATCCTGGTAAGTCATCTCAATAACAATTTATAAAATCGTAGCTTTTACAACCCTAGGCTTCCAGATACTATTATAAACTAGCAAGAAAGAATAACTTAAAGGCTTTACTAGACTGAGAGTTAAAGAATGTTTTCACAAATCAAACACAAAATAAACTTGAAAATCATAACTACGATATTTTATTCAGATTTGACGGACAGAGAGGTAACGGAGAAATTAAAGGAAGGTTTCAGGATGCCAAAGCCAACAGATGGACCAGTGCCATGTCCAGATCCATTCTACGAGATGATGTTGGACTGTTGGTACATAATGCCCGATGGTCGACCAACATTTGAATTTCTGAAGGATTTTTTCTGCAACTATGCAGTGAATGTTTGTGACAGACTGTAGATGAATAATCTCAGTGACCAAGCTGCTGTCGTATAACATGATGTTAAGAAAGACAGTCGCATAGAATTATTATGAATATGTATACATAGTTACACCGTTTGGTATATTATTATCATTTTTATTATTATTATCATTATTGCAATCATCAAAATTGCGAAAAGAATCATAATGGCAGTTTTTCAGTATGTATCTATGTTTTTTTTCTGGTTTTTATTTCTCTCATTAAGGTCTTCTTTTAGTGCTTTGGTAAATACAGCAGTTTTAGGTAATCAAACTTTTTTCTTAACCAATAGTTTAAGGGGAAATAACGTAGAGGTAATGTTTCAGTGGTTATGAGGTTTTTTTATTACTTTTTTCTTATTCTTATTTTTTTATAAAGACTGTCATTTTGTTATTCCTTTGCTTTTACTTGAAATTTAAAGGTCCGCTTTTTCAACTTATTGTATCAAAACATAAAACACACAATTTCATAAAGTAATACTAGACTAAAGAGAATTAGTGTCCAAATTTATTGACGCTGAAATATTTTTTACATGCAAAAAGAACAAAAGGAAGTACGGTTAAAGTTTTGAAGCACATGCACACATAATTCATATGTCTGGTAACTTCTATTTTCGTTGACAAATGTATTATGGTGAATCATGTTTTGAGAGTGAGTCTTTCCTCCTCCAAGCACAGCGACATATTGTTCAGAACGCTGCTACCTTAAAGAATAACTTTCAAAATTCAAACAGAAAACAAGTACCAACACGGACGATAAGGAATATAATGCTGGTTTAAATGTGGACGCTTTGCCAATTGTTTTCCGTAAATAAAGAACCAATGCAAGCTTACGGTGGGTTCATGACTTTATTGTACAGACCCTACATGATTGGACTCTTGGCTCTTTATTGACTAGTCAAGATCTTGACTTTACAGACAAAGATGCAAGAGGCTACCAGTTTTTGCGTTGAGGAAGAACATCAGTATGGCGGAAGGCCTATCATGGAATAGGAAGGCATCTGCGTTTAGAGCAAAACGAGCTCTGTGTTATTAAAAATGTTACGTCCTACGCAGGCGCTATCTGTCTAGTTTTGTGTTAATAGATGACCAAGGACGAGAATGAGTAAATATAATGTGCTGGTCTGCACGGCCATTGGAACTTACTATAACTGAACGTGATGATGACATTCAGAAATCGATAGAAATCGAAGGAAGGAAACACTCGCTGAATTTGATATAACGTTTCACGAGGATCGACGAGCATTCCAAATTTCAAAATAACCCGTCACACTAAAATTTATGTGAAAGAAAAAAATGATGCATTGCAGGAAGATTGCAGTTGCAGCGCTGATTTATCGTCACAAGTTGGTAAAGAGGTTAATGGATAGAGGAGAAGGAAGAAGAGCATAGATTACAATTGTCCCGGCAAAATGTTTCTGTAAAAGAAAATACTGAACAAGTAAGAATACATCTGAGTTCTTATAGAAGATTAACATGTGAAGAAATTACAAAGTAAGGATAGCATATACAATTATTCGTAATCGTTTAGAAATAATGAGGGTTAATTCTGTTAGATACCTCACCGTTTAGCGCTTGACTAAGCTGATCGTCGTGCTAAAACTCTTGTTTCGTGATTCAGTAAGGAAAGGAGGGTACGGTCGACGAAATTCGAATGGAGCATTCAGGAAATAAATACGACATTTTCTCACTATGTTTCCAAAGTTAAGTCGGAGATGGTAAATTCCACAAGGAATATTCTAAATTACTAAGACCTACCAAGCATTCTACACTTCTGGCGACGCGTGATATTTTACTGCATGACAACGCTACACCGCATGGATCGGGCAGGTGATGCCATTGTTTGAATTGTATATGTGAGAAATACGGCAAATTGGATTGTTTTGAACATTTGAAAACTTAAAACGTAAATCTTTCGTAAATAACTATTTTATCATCTTATTTGAATATTATTTAAACTCGCAAATACTGTGAAATCATTTTTGTTCGCGTAGGACGAATTTTCGCGTATTTCGCCATAGGAACAATGCGCGAATTTAAGACCGCGCTTTTATTAAACTTATCAATCTGATTAAAATCATATCCTAAACATCGCTATGCTATTAGGATCTGAGGACGACCAATAAAAGGTCACCTTCTCGTGACCTATCCATCAGCCAATCAGAGCAACGCTTCCACCCTCATGGAAGTAAATGATCATTTTGTGAAAATCTATTTATATAGCTGGGATCCCAAACAATTATCTGCCATGTATAAACTGTCACTGAACTCAGATAAACTTATTTGTCAAGATCTTCCAAAATAATGAAATTGATGTTTGTGCAGAATATTATTTTTTCAAAATTTCTAAGCATTTTCGTTTCCGATAACAAACATTGTTATGCTAGATAAGTTTACACGCTGTCTGAACACGCTGTGTGTACATGTAAGCTATCGAGACGCGTCATAAGGTACAATGTCATTGGCTGAGATATAAATAACAATAGTGGAAATTCCAGGTTTTCGAGAAGACAGAAATAAATGCGTCGTCTTCAGATCTAACCGTAGGGAGATCGTGAACTTCAGTCAGATTGTTAAACTTATAAAACATTTACGTTATCCGAATCTTGATCCTGTCCGAAATACCTGCATATATTTTTCCACTCACTTTTGACCATTAATTGGTGTTTTTAGCCAATATAACTTGAATAATCGAATGTTTTGGCAAATTCTTAAAACCAAGCAAAATTAAAATGAAACTTATTTTGTTTTCTTTTTAAGTATATATTTCGTTTGCATTTCCTTGAATTGTTGAACGCTTGTCTGATGCGTTTACTAATAATTATAAGTAAAAGTAATTCTCGCAAGCGGCAATGTTTTTTAGCGTAATTGATTAGGGACCGGTTACAAAAGACCTGTCGGTATCGATCTTTTAATCTGTGCACACTTAACCTGTGTCAATTAACGTCAATTAACAGTTGGACCTGTCGGTTTGTATATTCGAAAGCGGACCGCGGTAATTGACACGTATACACGCGTCGGCGGTGATCCAGCGTCATGCAGCTGTCGTCTGCTTTTTATGCTGATAAATAAAATTGAATCTGAAATTGAAAATGCGCGAATGTAGGACCGCGCGAATGTACTTTTTTGCCGTATGCGCGAAATTTCATCCCAGCGAATTTAAATGATTTCACAGTATTAACTTGTTGTTTTTTTCACAATTGGAAAAAACGTTGTGTTAATCTACCCATACGCCATAACACTGATAAAATTGTGAATTATTACGACATTTAATTATTGATGCTTTGTATTGGATAGCGCTTGAGCTGTTTCATTGTTCCCTTGCACAGGCCTTTCTTGCTCAGAAAGGCCGATGAATGAGGAAATTATTCAACTTACAGTCCTGCAGCAGTTTTATTCACATGTATGCACTTGGTTCCAACGTAATATTTAAAGGGCTTTCGATATTAGACCAGCAAAATGTAACACTATTTGATATTTTTTTTTTTGTTTTCCTTATAGATGCATGCTGTATTTCTACCAGATTATATCAAATATCTTTGATACATATCCGTTTTGTTGTTTTGACGATTGGAGGTTGAGCAAAGTCTGAGAAGATGAAGCTCAAAACCAGAGTCGAAGCCAGTGCAAATGCTGTAATTTGTTTGTTCCTTTTTTTTCGGGGAGCGGGCTTGCAGCGGGGATTGTTCACTATATAATATCATCAAAATGTTTTTATGAACCCGTTCCTCATTACAAAAAGCACATCAGTTTATAGTCAACACGCTATTTGGCATTTAAATGTAAGTACCTTTGTATCATTGTTTCTTTAAAGAAAAACAAGTTTAGGTCATTTTCTGTAAACATTTATATTCAAAGATGCTTAGTATACGGACAGTTTTTACTGCCGGCATATTTTAAACTATAATGTGGTTGTTTATACGGTCCCATAAAACGTCTTTGTTACATTGATACAGGTAATATCCCGGATCGACAAATTATATCACATCCTGGAAAAAAACATGGCTATGTTTTCATGTTTATGACACGGCTTATGATACAAAACTTTTGATTAAATGTAAAACTGTTCTTATCTGAACCCACACTATGCCAGTTCACATTACTACAAAACTGATAAAAGGGAAAATACTTGTATGTTAAAAGTGATAAGACATGATTTACATAAACATGACAAGTTGAAACAATCCTTTAAATCCAAAACAAGGAAAGATCTGTAAGTTTTGTGTAATCATAAACCGAGAAATAAAGTAGTTGTAAAGTTTTATATTAAAACAATGGTATTGTTTTAATATAAAGCAACCAATCGATCTTTTACCAACATAGTGCGCCATGATGAACATTATTCTTTGCATGATTTGATCTTGTTCTAAACAAGAAATCTTATTAGGACAGCTTAAGACTAAAAAAGGCTGATGCCATCAAAATACTTAAACAATATTTAAGGATATGACGCCAAATACAGTCAAACATTCTGTGTCACTCAGTAAAGCTTGTGCATAATATTATAAAGCTCAACGTCTTAAATTAGAGTTCACAGTCACTGGGCTGTCAGACAAAAGTTAGAAGGCCGCACCAAAATAGAAAGATGCATATCACACTTTGCTAGAGCTTGATTAGTCAGTATAATATCGTGTACTGATCCATCTCCGTCGGACAAATAAGTAAAGTCGCTAACTTCAAATATTGAACTTGCTCATTGATGAATTGTTTTGGATTCGTGTACACTACCGACCGTTAGCATTCCTATTAGAAAGTAGCCAGTTTCTTACAGAGAACGGGATTCTAGTACTAGTTCTTCCCATGCACGATGGTTAGGTAAAATGCAAACCAAACAACCAATTATTCCATTACACCCCAATATGTGATTAAGTTTTGGTTATGAAAAGTCTTGGCTTCCGAGAATTGTCGTGAAACATGCATTTGATTTTTTTTATTACCAAGGAAGTCAAGCAAGAATCTATATGATTGTTGTTTATGGAAATTATCCGACAGTTAGTTTTACGATGACGTTAAAACGAATTTTTCTCACAAAACTTGAATGCAATGAAGTTTTTGTATGAATTATTACATGCAATTTAAAAAAATGTTCAGCTTGAGGACATGATGGCTGGCAGAAATGCATTTTCTTTTCTTAAAAGAAATATGCATGTATGTATATTTACTGAGGTGTCGTCTTGGCTTAGTTTATATGTAGTGAAACTCGAGTAATGGCTGACAATTTACTTGACGTCTTTCCTATAAACACTAACCTTAGACTGTTACTTTCTCAGATCTCGAAACCATGACCCCTTATTGGTAAATGAGGTGTCTTCAGAACTTTTTTAAAAACCCTTCTTTTCTTTACGAATTCATTCATCAACGTGATGTTTAGTTATATCATAATCATTTGTTAGATACTGTTTACGTGAGCTGCTATGAATAAGTTACTTTTAGTGTTAGGTGCATTAACCGTCGGATCATGCACTGGACTTAATATTGAAAGGGCGAAGGCGGACCTTGCCGCGGGAGGGCGGAAGGTCTGTCCGTACTGTGGTTATTGTGTTTATAGGAGATACTGTCCTTGCAGCAGCTACGCGGAATGCGATTTGTGTGTCTATGAGCCTTACTGTGATAGTACATGTCAGGCTCTCTGTAAGACGCCCGATCCCTGCCAAACTAAATCCTGTAGTGTGAACGAAACATGTGTGGAGAAAAGTCCAGGCGAAGCTGTCTGTGTCTGCAAAACTGGACACGTTTGTGACGAGGACCCGCAATGTGTAAACAAAGGAAAGAATGGTAGTTGTGACTTTTATAGCTGTTTTGATCAACGTACAAACTGTGGTGAACAAGGGTATGCATTAAACTATGGACACAAGTACTGCACAAGATTCAGCCAGTATAAAGATCAGTTTACCTCTGATGGACAAAATATGATTGACTGTGTACGAAAGTGTTTGACAAATGCGCTACTTGCTCCATACCGGTCAAACAATCAGGCAGGTTTACCTCAGGTGTGCCAAGATATACAGAATACAGCGTTTAATTCCCACGTGAAATGTTACTATGACTGCAACTTCTGCGACGTCTGGAGTCATAACAAGTTGGCACTTAACACCGTATACCAGTACAAAGACTTTTTCTCCCGTCAGGCTCTAAAACAAGTGAAAGATGTAGCTGTAAAGTGCACTGCCGATACATATCAGGAAATCAAGGAATGGGTTTCGAACACATTCTCCGGCGTAACAGACATATTTGGTTGAAGTGTTTGTCTTTATCGAGAAAAGTAAAACGTCGACAAATACTTATGTTTTTCTTTTGTTTTTCTGTCTTATATTTTTCCTTTGTCAAGAGATCTTAATATTCCGAACATTTGTTTACAGCCAAACATATACATCTTAAAAGCCGGGATGCTTGTGTTTGTTACTTTGTTACTTTCAAATATTTCTCCTGACTATATAATTATGTGTATCTATTTTGCGTATGTATTGTGTGTGTGCGTGTGTGTGCGTGTGTGTGTGTGTGTCGGCCGTTCCCATTGTTTTTAATGAACTCTGACTCATTTGGTAAGCAGCTCAAAGGTTTTACAGATATTACTTTAAATAAATACAAAACATTGGATTAATGAATTGTATAGTTATTTCACGTCAGTGCTTATGATATAAATGCAGTTGTGTCTTTGCCAAATGAAGATGTGTTTCAGTAAATTGTGTGGATTTTGTAAAACTACAGAATAGTATCATTATAAAAATCTTTATAGATACTTTAATATTCATCATTTTTCACATCATTTTTTGATCGACAAATACGACTAAAAGAATGCAGTTTTATCGAAAGTTACGTGAAATCAACTCCATGGCCACCATATTCACTTCGATACAGTAAGCACAGACACCAACACACTTCTTAATATTATTCTATAATGTATGTGCATCAAAGTTTTTTGAACTGAAGGATCTGTGTCTTGTTCGTGGCATATGGCTACCATGTTATCGACAGGTTTGCCTTGTAAGTAAAACCGCTATCATAATCGAATCTCAAAGGTTTGAGCATACAATTCTATTTTAAGCTAAGAATCACTGGCTTTGCTTACTTTAGACAAAATTGATAAGTTCCTATTAAATATGGCCAAGTTATAGAGTAGACATGCATGGTACATTCTTTGCAGTTTAATCTAACCTTTTTCTTCAAGTCTCTTGGTCCTGTTCGCAAACTATCGAATCAATTTTCTGCCTTATGTAGCCCAGTTTTCGTACTTAACCAAAGGGTCATGAATAGTTTAATGAAAATCCTGTCCAGTTAGTGACGTCTATAACATTTATTATGTCTATAATGACGCAGTTCGCGTAATAGCTCAACAACAAAAAATAACCTGACCAAGTTTAATGAAAAGTACTTAAAACTGACTTCACAAGATTTCCCTTTCGTCTATACTGAATACCTGATTTTGACGCCAGGTAATCGGTTCCAAACTTTCCGATATATCACCGTAACACATATTATGTCCAAGATTGAGGAAAAGTCCCTTTTATTAATTTAAAAGGTTTCCCTGTATTTTTAGATGCAAAACCTGTGATCCTAGGTTTGTGGTTTTAACTGGAACAATCTTGATAGACAAAATGAAGTTTATGAACCACATTTAAACAAATATGAAAAATTATTATGACAACCTCATTAAATACCTTGGAGATTGGGTCAAAATGTAGCGCATAATTATATTATGGTGTTTCCTGTATTCTGAACTTTTGACCTCGTTTTGTCCCAGCTTCAAAGTCTTTCGAGAGACAAAAAGTCTGAAAAATTTTCTATAGAACTAAGTTAAAAATTTGACCATAATGTTAAAAAAACATTCTATCATCTCAGCTTCTGATCTAGTATATCGCCGCATCTGACCCAATTTCTAACTCCTGAGAGAGATGATCAAGACAAACATTCTAACCTAGGAATAAAGTGAGGTGACATGTGCAGTATTTACACAGTTTTCAAGGTTAAAAACTCATTTGCTGGATTAGGCAAATATTCTGACCAAGTTTCTTGAAGACTGAGTAAAAATCGTGACCTATGTACGTTTTATGTAAAATTGTGACCCTGTGGGTATGGCTCCGAGTAATAACATTTTTTCTTCAATTTAATAACTCTACATCGATTGGAAAGCATGTTCTTGGAACTTATATAATTCACTCTTGTTCACTGCTTCCTGGGTTCAAAGAAGTGCTCGCGCTTGAAGTGTAAAATATTTTGAACATTTGGTACTCTCATACTACATATAAAATGTCAGGGGTTTCTCAGACAGAACAATTGTAAACGTATTGTTGATATATTTTCATGTAAATTATTTGAACTCACGGGAGTGCCAAAAAATGATTTAATTACATAATTTGAGCAATTATTAAAGAGGATCATAACCTAGATACAACATTTTATAAATCTACTTCTAGTGAATTAATACAAGATTTTATATTCTAATTTTGCATGAAATGGGTCTTTCGAATACCTATGGTAGGGTCTTTCTGCAAAGAATCTTCCGACTTAATTTGATCTACTTCCAGTTTGTAGTAAAGTGGGGAGCCATTTAAGGCACATTGTTGAAAGACGATGTATGGCAACGAACGACCACTAAAGCGCATCACGAACACGCTGCGCATAGACGAGCTTACAAGAAATAGGAATCAGATAGTACCTGGGACCGGTTGCCCATATGACCGACGCCCCTGCAGAGATTAATCACTTGTTGTCGGGGAAAGTGCAAGATACAGAAAGCATCCCATTCCAGAGACACCCCTGGTTCCTTTGCATGCTCAGTGTACAGCTCTGATATATGGAGCTCAGTTTAATGTATAAACCAAAAGACGTTTTGTAATATAAGTGGAGGAGCGGGGAAAACGATCTCGTGAAGTCTGGCTTGCCAGTCCAGCGTGTTTCCATTGGACCACTCAGCCGCCCCTTTCATTGAAATGCTGTCCATATTCTATACATAGGACTGTGTTGACAGTGTGCAGACGAATTTCAAAGAATTTGAAAACAAACTACAATGCGATTGTACGAAATAAACCACCAATCACCGATAGATTAATTACTTTTTTTATTAAGAAACAAGTAATAATATTGCACAGATTTATTCACGTAAAAAGTTTTTATACGACAAAAACAATGAAAAATACATTTATATATTGTACTGAACATGCTAAATATTTGCATTGGTTATGAATTAATATCAAATTATCACAGACATTTGTTCAAGCTAATTTACAAAAATTGGCACAATGGAACAATCACACAAATAAACAAAATTTTTGCTAAAAATATATCGTTAATTTCTGACTTATGGAAATGAAGAATAAATAGAATGAGTTATGTAGACACGAAAATTACACTTCTGATTATAAAATTGTCTGTAAAATTGTGGTATAGGTACTAAAGTCAAAAGCAGTACGAAAGCCTAGTCGGAGACTGTATTAAAAAGTTTGTATGTTGTTCACTATGCAACACAATCGAAATATATAACTGAATCGTCAAGGTGAAGTGATTAACGGCAAGCGTTTGTGCCTACGTCCCATGTTTTGGCAAATCTATCGCTGTTATCAACGACCTTGTTGAAAGAGGTCATCTGGTCGTTTGAAATCTCATTGTCATAGACACCAAAGAGTCCTCCGGTTTTTCCGTGGTACCAACCGCTGACTTGAACAGTAATGTGATCAACTGTGGTATCATAGTCTACACTGAAGTGGTTACCTCCCTTGATCTTTATTATTCCGCCCTCATCTTTACTTACACTGACGTAGCCTTCTGTGAAGGGCAAAGTGGCTAGTTCACCGCCAACAAGGATCTGCAATTTTATGATTTAATAGACATAAGTGATAGTAAATGACATAGAATTTTTTGTGAGCAAGTATCTTACATAACTTGTTAAGCAATTTAATGGTTTGGCAGTGTAAGCCTTACAGTACTATGGATTTATACGAAAGAAACAACAGAATCCACAATGACATTGACAGTTTTGTCAGTTTAATACACTCATCAATGGACCAAAAAGAAGTTGGTTTTGCAGACTGCTGTATTGGTTTTGCAGACGACTGTGTTGATCTGATCTTGTAAAGGAAGATTGTCCTTTTATTGTTGACACACTATTGTTCAGTCGGGTGCATTTGAAACGTTGAATTTCAATCTCGCTTATAACCCTGTTTCTGGAATATATGCAATTAATACACTAAAGAGAAGGGAGGTTGGAAAGATCCTTACCTCATCCTGGATATTGATAGAAATGGGTCTGCCTGTGGTCAGTACAGTCAAAGTGGTGTAGCCGTCATTGGAAAGGATCAGACTAAAGTTTCCGTCTTTGTAATCTCGGGTAAGTATGTAAGTACAGTCATTGTTCAGGTCATACTCAAATCCATCGAATGTTGTAATCTTATGACCACGCAAAACGGATGCCGTTCCTGAAAAGATTTCAAGTAAGTTTGAATATTTTTTTCACTTAGAGTACCTGATAGTTATTTTAATTTTATGCGTTTCTGAGAAGTATTACTTTTTACCAGTTCCCGCACTACATGTGGTTTAGTAGATTAAAATGTAATTTCGGTCTGTAATTTGTCAAGTGTCGCACATGTTTCATTTTATTCCAAAGTTCGTGTATCATAAACGAAACAGTACTTTTACACAGCACTTCTACATACCTGTAAATGGAGGCAGAAGCTCTCCGTTAAAATCTGGTAAAGTTATTTTCGGAATGAAATTTGTCAATTTTTCAGTGCCCTTATCTTTTCGACATGTTCCGCAAACGTTATCACTGGCAGTTTGTCAAGAGACTTCAGTGGGATGATTGAATACAGCTCAAGCTGAATCTCGCCATTTGCTGGATCATAAACGGTGAATGGAGATTTAATGTGTCCTGTCATAATTCTCTCTAGGCTTCGCAGCTTTTCCTCTAGTTCTCGTTGAACCTTCAACAACTCTTCTCTGGTCATTGTTTCCAAAGTCTCGTGAACTCTAAATGATTTGATCTAAAAAGGACGAATTTAAATGATACTGTTCCTTCTTTCTATAAAATTTTACAAAAAAAATATTGAAATTTAGATACTCTCCAGCTAGTAAAGCAGAAAAAAAACAGTATCTATTTAGAACTAAATAATTGGAACCATGGAAAATAGTTTTGCAGTTGTTTGCAGTTTAAATGTATCAAAACAGATTGTAGGAGCATGTGGTTCTGCAAATAATTTCAACAACTTTTGTTAAGGCTTGTAATCATCTAAAGTTGGTATTTTTAAAATGGCAAACCTGAGATGATACAGAGACTGGCATCCTTTCTGTGACTCCAGACAAAATGCCTGTGATATAGCCTGGAATATGTTGGGCTGGCAGCTTAATTTGCTCTGTAATAAAATTGTTTTAAATGATTAAATGCATGCAAAATATGCTTTCTGACTCTCAGCATACATGTATCTGAATGATAATATAATGTTATTACTGCCACAACGTATGCAATTTATCTGTTAATACAAGAATTTTTTTCCTTAAAATTTATGCTCAATACATAAAACATCCTTTTTTCATACTGTTTTAAAACAAGTATACATATACATAAAATGAAAGACTTAAAACAGAAAAAGTGTTCTTAAGTGTAACCCATTATTTCTTACCAGATACCAGGTTAACCTTGTCTGACACCATATTTCTCAAATATACTAGGGCGTCCGTGTCAAAAGAGAATTCCTATTATAAAAATGATAATGATACTATTAAAATCAAATTTCAAAGTCAATAACAAGAAATATGCTTTTATTTTCCAGATTGATAATTTTTCTAATGGAATGTATATGATATGTATTTGTTACCTGTAACTGTCTACAAAAAAGCACACAGTAAAACGTAAATTAATGACACAAAAAGGCAACAAAAAGCTCTTTTTACAGACTGCATGTGTGTTTGAAAAGAATCTTTTATTCGTGAGGGCAGCAGTTTCTCTCAGATAAGTACTTGGTCTTTGAAGAAGATCATATGAGAGGTTTTATATTATTTCATGTCAAACTGTGATCATGGCACGAGCCGTTTAAAATTATCACCAACATCTCCAAACTGGACAAACCATTCTAGTGGTCTAGGCTTACCCATTATGAAAATGTACTCAAAGGTGAATAGACATCATGATTGAAGATAATGTTCTCACTGTACAAATGTACATGCTGCTTATGAGCTGGTCACAAAGAAGGGAGTCCTTGAGATTCCTTATTTATCACTTACCCTAAATCCAACTTCTGTTTTAGCAATTGGGAGTCCTTTGAAGTTGACTGCGTTGCTTTCCGTGGACGTCTCAATGTTATTTCTGAAAGTATTTTTCAGATGATGAATACTAGTAATACAAGCTAATATGAAATTCATTAAAGTTTCTTATGTAGTTTAATGTAGTATTAGTATCAAGCTAATATGATACTCATTTAAGTTTCTTATGTAGTAATTTGTAGTATTAAGAGTAAATTAATACATATTCATGATTTACAAAAGTATATGCAAATGGAACTAGGTTCCAAAATTTTCATCGATTTCTGAACAAGTTCTAGCAGACTTTGAATCTCACACGGTGTCTGCATCCTTTGCGGACATAAAACAATCCTAACCTAGTTCAAGACGTAAAGTGCGCTACAAATACACACTGTCAAATGTATTCATTATATATAAGGGGAGTTAAAACATACTCAATTGATATCAGATTCTTACCTGGACCTTGCGAGTTTCTCATTAATCTGTCGAAACATTGGCTGGGTTATCGCAACAGCTGTCTGCAAGCCGAGATCGAACAATAGAACGATTGCAGTTTCGAACATTGCCAGATTTTCCTCCCCAATTTCCTCTCCTACTGCTCCCAAGATCTTGTGGAATTTTTCGGCAACTTCTTGCACCATTTCCGATTCGTATCTGGCTGCTGCAGCATGCAGACTTCTGTTATAGTCTGAAGCCTTTCTTTCAAGGAATGCCTATTGTGCAAGAATGAAAGTGCAATAATATAGCAAAGTTATGTTACCACTCACAGTGCTATTATTGTCATATAAAATAGCAAAAGAACATGTGTTACAACCATCCCTTAAAAAAAATCCCCTTCATTCAAACAGCTAAATTCAGCCCCATACTTAAAACCTTGATGATACATACACTACATGTAAATCAACTACGGCAACGTGGTTTGTCAAGAGACCCTGGTCTGAACTTAATAGTGAAAGTAATAACTAACTAACCTTTTCTTTAGGTAGGTAACAGACACAATACATAAACTAAATTAAATAGAAATGTTGACAGACTTACCTCAAAGTCTTGGATCATGTTGGGTCTCCAGTGTAATCTACTATGAAGTAAGTGCGAATTGTTAAGTCGGGCTGTAACGAGGAAGTCCGTGATTCTGTTACCACTGACAATGTGGTACATCTCAGTCTGAACTGCGGAACTATTCACGTATTTTGAATTCATACAAAACTCATTTCCAGGGTTTTCTGCAAAATACAGAGTGAATTCGTGTTTTGGTAATGGCTATATACATTTAATATTGGTGAATTAAAAAAAATCTCTGCAGCTTTCTTAAACAAATGCATACTTGGGTGAGGAGACAAATATATGGTGTTCCATTAGAAATATTTCAAAACCACCAGTACATTAACTGCGTTCATATTCCTGTTTACATAAAACCAACACATTCTAACACATATCATTAAAATTCGTTTTAGGTGTCGTTCAGACTCATATTTATGTTTCTTAGAAATAATGATCTCTTTCTCTAGCTCTCTCAATTTTACATGACATACCTAGGTCGAAATTGGTGACGAAGTCAATGGATCTGGCTGAAGGGTCAAAGGTTAGATGTGTGTTTAATGGTTGTTTATTATCGTAGACATTCAAGAGAGAAACTTGGAATTTGTCGTCTGTCTGTGCGCTACCAGAAAAACTCACAAATTTGATTGGACTCTGAAGCTGTAAAAGGGTTTATTTATTACAGACTTAACGAAAAATAGTCATGACGTAATGATGCACAACTACTCTGGCTTAATGGACTGTCTTCATTATAGCTGCAGTACAAATCTTTTCTCCTTAAACAAACCATATTGATAATAAACAAAAATAAAGTAAAAGAACTTCCTGTTATGATACGTAGTTTTGCATGTGACATTATATACAACAACGGAAAGTTGGGATTACTTAAATCGTATTCGTAAAAGTGGCAGTAAACAAACTTCATTATCTTGGCTGTTCTTCCGAACAAAATACGTAATGAATGCAAGGAAGGAAACGACCTTACATAACGTGACTCTCAATGGAAAAAAGGAAATATCAGCTCAAAACTCTCAGTATAATTTTTGTAAACTGAAAAAAAACAGTTCTATACACTTCAGGTACTGAGAATGATTATAAGGTAAGGCATGGTAGCTGTATGGATCATTTATTTTTGTCTCAAGTTGAAATATTTTAATACACCTTTACGTTAAGTGTATCAGACATGATCCTAGCATTCGTATTTTATGCCATATATTATTTCTAGGATAGATTCTCATTAAACTCAAGTTACCTCGAAGCTGACTGATTTCCTGAGCTTGTCGATTCTTGCTCCAATCTGGAACTTCTTAGTTTGTTTCTTAACTGTAAGGTACTCTAAACCGACGCCTGCAGAATATCCGTTGCTTAATTTTCCGGAATGCGAGTTCACTGTAATACCAACTGTTGTGTATGGATGACTCACACCAAAACTGAAACTGAACATACAAATTATTTTATTCAACCTTTCTCTACCCATTTTTATAAAAATGGACTTGGCCACAATTTTGTAAGCCCATATATCTTTTTATCCAGGTGTTTATTGTAAACTTACTGACAGCGCTGTCAGCTGTGCAGAAAAGGTCAGACTGCACATGTAGAATGTTCATAGTCGCAAAACAGGAACAAATGGTATAGAATTGGAAGTTGAAATTATTGAAACAAAAACCTTTAGCAGATGGAACTGTCAATATACAGATCAGAATTCTGAATTTTGTGACAGTTTTACATTCATGAAGACCGAATATTTATAATACGAATAAATAATACTATTTCTTAATTATCCGAAATCTTCGTTTAAAAATGAACTTTTCTCTGCGCTATGTCTTTTCGAAAGTAAAGGAAAAGTATTCGGATGTAAGAGTTTTTTCCCTTGTGTAGTTAATGTAAATGTTTCGATTTTTGCAACAGAAAAATATTTCACGTAAGAAATTTAGAACAAATCAACTTTTTACAAGCTTATTATCATTTTGAGTTGGTAATTTCTACAGAAATAGATTGATAAAAAATAATAACTAAATTAAACATTAGGCATCAAGTTTAATTGAAATCACATACTGTTATTATTCCTTCTATAATTCAATATGAAACTACCAAGAAGAGAATTCAAGATTAAGGAAAAATGTACCTAACAAATATATTACCTGTAGTTTTTACTGCCTCTAATTGAAATATCTTCAAGTTTTGATGTAAAGATAAGGTTTTTCCTCGAATCTCCAGAATATGACAAAACTGTTTTACCTTCGAATATCACCTGACCATGGTTCACAAGTATTTCAGACCCAAGCTTAACGTTCTAGAAAAAAATATAAATTGTATTTTATACATGGAATGAGTCCAAACCATAAAAGTTCAGCTATAAACCATTATGTTCTACTAATACAATGATAATTATGCTATAATAAATATAAATAGTTACGGTAAAATTTCGACAGAATTTGGTAGAATAACAGGTTTTTGTATGATCATAATGATTATGTCTTTGACTTTATAACAATTAAAGCTAACCTTTCCAAGACTCGGCATAGTGATGGTAATATCTGCTTTAACAACCCCTTCTGCCACTACAGTAACGGACTTTATTCCAAGTTTCTTTGTCTCATCAACATCAGCATCCCACAAGAACGAGCCCTCTGACACCGTGCCGCGATGTGACCCAGCAAACATGACACTGCGAGATGGGAGAATCAGCTTCACCTTCCCGTCATAATCACCAATGCTTATTTCATATCCTACTTTCTCAGTTCCCCAAACAAGGTCGGCTTTACTTTGTTTCCCATCTAACATGCCATTAAATGATATCATCTGTCCTGGAAGTAGGGCCTGCGTTAACTTGAAATCAATTGTCTTCTTTCCTCTTATGTCGTATCCAGCTTCCAGCCTCAGATTACTATCATTATCATCGGTGTTCCAGTTTGCATTTAGATCAATTTCAACGCATTTGAGACTGAATTCACCCTCAAACTTATATCTCATTGGTTTTGGCGCACGCACTGAAATGAGTGCATGTATAGATTTTTGCACACTGTAGTCAATATCCAAATCAATCATGTTTTTACTATTGTGTGTTATTTTGATGTTTGCAAGGTTACCTTTGGCAAGTTTCCTCTCAGAAATTTCTAAAGAGGCCTCCTTAAATTGATCAAACGGAGTGCTGATGGAAATTTCACCACTAAATGGTCTAGAAGTGGAAATACTTGTTTCAATAAAAACCTTACTCCGTGGATTCCATGTTGCTAATATTTGACTTGAAACTTGATTTTTATTATTTGACTTAAAATATCCACTGAAACTAACAGTTCTAAAAGGTTCTGAGAATGGTGTATTCATAACAACATTAATGTTGAATGGATTTCTTGACGCCTCAACTGTTCCAGTGAATACTTTCCTTGCAAAGGCTGAATCTATATCACACTTAAAGCTGTCTGAGTCACCGGAATGCCTGTAAGACAACTTTGTTATTTCCATATCTTTAAAAGGTGTCTGGACTTCAACATTTGTAAACATTTTTCTCCAACCATTGTTTGTCAGCTCAAGTTTTCCACTTACAATTTTCTCTGGAGCAAACTGTAACTCTCCTGTTGACAAAAAGTCATTTGCACTACCTCTGTGTGTGAAGGCAGCCTTGACATTTCTGAAATTTTCAAGCGGTGTGACAATTTCAAGAGATCCTTCAATTGCAGGTTCAAGCTGGAACGATGTGTCTACGCGATAAACGTAGCTTAAAGACTGAAATAAGACTTCATTTCTAAATTTCTCAAGACCACCATCATGTTTTAGTTCAAATCTTTGATTAAACATTTCCCCGCTGATAATTACTGAAATCAAGTTTGTTAACGTGATGAATTTTGGACCAGTTTTCATTGATGTCCTTGAACTATACATTAGGTCTGATCCAAAAGCTATTTCAAGGCTACTTGAGAAGTCTTCGATTGTACCACTGTGGTTTGTGCTCATGCTGATTTCATTTGTAAATGGTGACATTACCCGTGCTTTTGACATCTGTGACATACCAATCCACAGATGTTCTATGTCAAGTTCTATCTCCTCTCCGGTGAGATACAGTATTTTTCCTCCGGTCCTGAAGTTTTGAAGATTTCCACCATGATAAAAGCTCAGTGCTAGATTTTCAAATCGTTCTATTGGTGTTGTTATAGTAAAATCTGCTTCAAGTATGTTCTTTTCAGAAATCTTGGCAGAAGCTGTATAAACTTTATCTGACAGATTTATTTCTACAGATGACTTAATGTTTGAGTATGAACCTTCGTGTTCAGTTCTTATCTTTGTTGTTTCAAAACCTTTAAATGGTGTTTGCAGGCTCATGCTACATTCTAGTCCATTTCTCCATTTAAGTTCTATGTCATAGTCAATTCTGTGAGTTGAATTAAAAATAAGTTCAATGTTAGTTTTGCTTCTGTATGTTCGTTGGGTATGGGAAATTGTGCCTCTTATTTCTTCCATGTCTGGTATTTCTACTTTGAACAATGCAGCAGCATTATTTGTGGCATCAATGTCGACCAGTAGTGACCATTTTTCACCACTGATTGTGACAGCAGCGTCCGACTTAAAAACTTTCTCATGTGAATCAAACTGAACACTTACTGAATTTTGGAAGTTATCAGTTGTAAGAGTAGCAAATCCGTCAACAGCTAATGGTTCTGCCTTGACAGTTAATTTACTTTTGAAAATGTCCATCATATTATGTGTTACTTCTACGTTCAGTTGTAAAGTTGGCTGAGTATTAGAATACATAAGTTTTACAGAAAGTGGATGGGGCATATTTGAATTAAGACCAAGGTTGATAAAATGTTTGTTCATTTTATCAATATTTAAAGTCAAATCAATCAGTTTGTCTTCTCCTGTAGCCAATTTTGTGTCAAAATCAAAGGCACTGTCTCTAGAAATGAGCGTAAATTCACCATTTATTTTGTTTAAGATTTTAAGAGGCAAATCAACAGAGAAAATTCCGGAAACTTGGTCGTCAGTTTTCAGTGAGAACAGAATATGGCCATTCCATTTCAGATCAGAATGTTTATATTCGGTATTGTTTTCTCCAAGTGACCTGAAAAAAGGCAGAAGGGAAAGAGAGACAGTAGCCTCAAGTTTTATATCTGGTGATTTCGTAAATGAAACTTCCAGACTGTGTTTACCTTCATAAACAACATCTGATGATACTCTGAATCCTACTGAAGAAAGCTCAAAGTCAAAAACATTGTGTTTGATTCCGTTTGTAAACAGCTCCAGATTTATGTGTTTTATGCCTTCGTTTTTATCCTTCAAAGCCAAGAGATGTAAACCATACGTTTTCTTATTATTGATATTTATTTCTGCATCGTAAACCTGTTTTCCTTTCACAAAGTTGCTAGAAATTTTTGTACCAAAGGGAGCTGTGTACGGACTTGAAATCTCAAATCTACCATTCACATCTGACACATTACTTGTATCCAACGTAATGTTTAGAATACTTTCTCTTTGTTCAAATGCCAGTTTTCCATTACAACGGAAGTTTCTGAAAGAACCACTATGTTCGTATATGGCGTGGAGAGTTCTAAAGTCTTCAAACGGTGTTGTTATTTTACTTTCTAACACTATTGTGTCCTTAACAGAATAAAAGAAATCAGCAGAATATTCATGAAGACCCTTTGTCAAGGAAGCCTTTATTACGCCTTCCTTTAAAGAACCTTCGACCAAAAATTTTGGTTGCTCAACAGAAAATTTACCACTGATGCTGTCTTTAAGGTTCAAATCTATGAGAGCTTTGTTTGTTTCTCCGTTTATGATACTGTCAAACTCGGTGGAAAACTTGGCAACATCTCCACTGTGACGTAGTTTCAGGCTTATGTCATCGAAATATGATGATTCGATGTCAATCATTGTTATTATTGTTTGATCGGCCATTTTGAAAGAAAGAGAGCAAGTGTTTTCATGTTTCCCTATTACGAGAGAAGATTTTGATGAGAAGTCGGAGATTTTACCATTTATGTTAAATTCAGCTGCAATATCTTCCCAAAGTGTTGATTTAAGGCTGAAAACAGACGCCAATGAAGATTTTGTGAGATTAAATCTGAAGTCTGTTTCAAAACGATTTAACCCAAATTCTAAATCAGTATGAAGCTTGGCATTTCTTGGTTCACCTTCAATTCTGAGATGGGCAGAGATAACTTTGAAGTATGGTGAAGTCATTTTCAGAGAAGTTGAGGCTAACTGATCTGAGAGTGTCACTGCAAATTCACTTGTTGTTTTGTCTTCTCCGTAGAATATTTCGCTTTGTGTCCTGAAGTTATTTGGTACACCACTGTATTCAAAGTTCAAAGTTAATGGTTCAAATTCAAATGAGTATGACGGTTTGAAAATTAACTCACCCCGAATGCTTGCCTTTGAACTGAACGACAAATCTCCTTCCCACTTCTCATCATTCATGGTAACTTCCGCGTGACATCTGAAATCTTTAAGAACGCCTTTATGAGTAAAGGCAGCATTACTTACACCGTGTTTTGGGCACTTATACGTTATACTGATGTCGATGTCATTTTCCACATTTAAACTAACATCTACTTCTCTCTTTTCATGTCCAAGGCTGTATTCACCATGGGTTATAAATTTGTTCAAATGCCCATTATGTTTGAAACCAACAGAGAAATCTGGTCCTATGTGAGATGTAACGGTCACCAATCCCTCATATTTTGATACACCTCTGTAGAAAGTTAGACCCATATCTGATTTCTTGCTTCCAAAGGTATATTGCATGCTGCTTCTAAAATTACCCAGTTTACCTTCATGTTCAAAACGGATAGAGCTATCAGGGATTAGATGTGAATGTACAGAAAGCTGACCAGAATATTTGTCAGTTGTATTGTAAAAACCATCAATCTCTGACTGCTTCTCATTCAGCTTGTAGCTAAGATGGAAAACTCTTCCAGCTGAGTTAAGTTCCTGAATATCAATTGACCCTTCGATGTGTCTGACGTTTTCAAAAGGTGTTGATACAACTAATGAAATGGCTAGTGGCCTAATTGATGACCCGAATCTAATTTCAAAATCACCAAGACCTTCAATGAAAAGACGCCCATTAGTTTTAACCTTAGGACTGGTTGTCTGATTCAGGTTAATGTTTACATCTTTAAAGAATGGGCATCTAAACTCTACGTTCATGGCAAAATCGGCACTGCTTGGCATGCGGAAAGACACATCTACCGAACTCATCTCAGAATCTAATATTAATTCAGCATGCGATTTAAAGGCAGTAAGTGGGCCAACGTGTTGGAAGTTTAGCGTGATCGGTACTGTAAGTGAAGATTCTAGTGTGAAATATCCTTCTGTATTTTCGTTGTGTTTGAAAAACAAATCTATCCTGTGTCTGTCCTGGCCTATGTTTAATTCACAGAATGATTTCATGTCTGAAAAGTCACCACTGTGGCTAAATTCTGCAGTTATATCTTGTACACCAGTAACATGTATGCTGATCTTTTGCTGTGACACTTTAAAATCTACTTTTGAAGACACTTCGAAGTCAGCTTTTTTGTCACCATAGGAGCCTTCCGATCTACTGATAAAACTTTTGATATTGCCATCAAGTCTTGTCATCAAAGCAATATCCTCGAGCCATAGTGTGTTCAATTTCAATTCGCCAAAGACAGAGTCCCTTCTGTTCAAACTTGCCTGTAAACCAATGATTTTCTTTTCACCATAAATGACTTCGACCCCTGACTGCATTGAATCTTCTGCCTGGAAGTGATCAAAAGATGCCTTGATATTTCTCATCAAAGGTGATTCGATTGCAAGATTTCCTTTTGGAGAAGAAGTGAAATCAAGATTTACTTCAAGGAGCGATTTTTCGGAATTTGTTGCTGAAAATTCTGCATGTGTGTTGAACTTTCTTAAGATTCCATCGATGTTAAATGCAGCTTTATATTCTTCAGTGTTAGAGATAAGTTGCGTCCTCAAGGATCCATCTAATGAAAGCATGACTTTATCATCTGCTTTGAAACTTAAATCTGAAGTAAGGGCATTTTTCCTGTTGTGCTGCACTTCCATGTGAGTTTTGAAATTTGAAACATTGCCTGTGTGACTGACAGATGCAGTTATATCCCTTCTGCCAGGGGTTGAAATTGTTACAGTTCCCACTGTGTTTACAAAATTGGTAAATCCAATATCGAGACCATATTTCTTCATGTCTGAGTCTTCTAAAGCAAGTCTGCAACTGAAATCACGCGGCTTACCAGTGTGCTGAACGGATAAAGTTCCAAATGGTGAATTTGCTTTGGCCAAAAGCATCAGGTCTGAATCATCAAATTCATGCTTCATTTCTAATTGAATAATTTCTTTCGGCTTATATTCAATATTCAAATTCAGCTCTGAAGAAGAATTTTTGAACTTTCCAAAGACATCTGCCTGGAAGTATTGATAGTCAGCGATAGGCAGATCTATTCTCAAACTAGAAGTAAGTCCAGACGTTGTATCCCATGTCAGATTCGCAGACGTTTTCTCCAAATATGGCTTAATTTCCAGTACTACATTGCCAACAAATGAATCTAGATTGCCGAGTAAACTAATTCCACACTGCATGTTTGGGAATGATTCGAAAGGTGTTGTGAAAAGAGCAGATGCATGTTTGTCAAGCGGCTCAAATCCAAACTTAGTTTCCAACTTTATTTCTTTTCCGTCACCATACTCGAGTTTTGTAATTGTGGATATTTGGTCATCTGTCAAAACTTCGTACGTGTAACGGACTTGTTCATATCCTGGAAAAGAAGATTTCCACAGAAGGATTGTGTGAGCTAAAGAGCCTGATTTCAAAACTTTGGAGCTACCTTCCATGCTCATGGTGATTCTTGGGGTAATCACAATGTTTGCACTTGCCGAGAGAGTACTTGCCTCTGTTAAAGAAGCCTCAGCATCTACTTTCGAATTCAAGTTTAGATCAGGAACAACAATAGCGCACCAAACTGAGCTTTTGACATCATTTAATGTATAACCAGCCTTTGCAGATCCTAGTGTATTTCCATTGACATCCAAGTCAAATTTACTATCAAGGAAGTGATTTCGTTTTGTGTAAGCAGCCTGAAATCTGGTATCACTCGCAACAGCAAATGGTGTTTGGAGCTCAAAAGTAGTCTCAAATGAATCCCCAAAATTGGTAATAAACTTGCCAGTTATCTTTTTGTTCTTTCCCCAAACAGAGGTCAACGACGTAATGCTGTTTACAGCAGTGTGCATATGGTTCCACGTGGTTTCTAAAGAGTCAGTAGATGAACTTAGCATGACAGAACCAGTGTTGTCATATCTGTTCTCTGATAGATGATGAGTCATTTGCGATACCAGTTTGTAATATTTTCTGTTCCTGTTAATGCTAATATCAGTAATGAATTTCCGGCCATTAATGTCATGGGAAAAGACGAGATTTCCTCTTTTAACGTATTTGTACGATGTTTTTAAGTCTACTGAACCTTTGATGCCGATTTTTTCACCTTTTGTTGTGTTCTGGAGAATAATAGATGTTTGCACAAATTGTTTATTCCAACCTAGTCTTGCCTCAGATGTCAAAGAAGTGCTAAGTTTGTGATTGACTTCAAGGTCAATATTTTTAATGCCCATCAATGAGGTATGGGACAACCTAGCAGACAGAGAACCGACGAAAGTCTTTAAACTGATAGGTTTTTTGATCTCAGAATTGAGGTGAACTGCAAAAGAGTTTCCCAAAGACACGCTTGCTTCTGAGTTATATTGTTCTTTGTCTTGACTTAGTTTTGCTTCAATATCAAGCTTAGGCAGAGAGGTGAATGGAGTAGATACTTTGGCACTTCCAAATATAATATCGTCAGTGATATCAAAAACTGCAGCTGCGGTGACTTTTTCTTTTGGTTCCCACTGGAAATCGACGTAACTAGAATACTTGGACCCCTTGTTATAGTGTGCATTAAGGATCACAGTTCTTGAAGGATAGCTGACAGTGATTGAACCGTTCAGATTATCAGAACGTGGTTCCTCAAACCAGGCATTTACGCTGATTTTCTGAGAGGTATTGAACTGCAACTCAGCATCCCCTGAAAATATTCCATCCGTTGTTTTGCCTTTAAGGGAAATGAACATGTGCCTTGCTGGGTGCTTCATGTCGAGCAATAACGAGGATGATTTTCCGATTTCTGTCGCTGATGAAAGCGAAGCTGCATACTTGTTTGAGCCCGTGTCAAAGGATAGACTCGTAACAAAATCGGCTGGATCGAGACCAAATTCTCCTTGAAGTTTGGTTGTTTTCTGTCCATAGATGTTAATGTCAGAGTTAATGGCAACTCTTCCGTCAGTTGGTGTAATGGTTGTAATAATCACACTCTGTTGTCCCTTTCTTATTTGCGTTTTTAGTGTGCTGATATATTTGTTGTCTGCCGTCTGCTCAAGGTTGTGGTCAATGCCAAGGTTATATCCAGGAAAACTTAATTTATATTCTGCGTCAAATTTCATGAGCTTACCAGTTTTGTCATGGACCTGCAGGCTTGTTTCGAAGGGCTGTCCTTTACCAAGCTTGAAAGTAAAATTTGAGTTCAAGTTTCTTTCGTCATGGCTATGTGCACCTGCCATCATGAGGGCAAAGTTCTATAAACAGAAATAAAAGTCATATCACTGATATGACAAAGTTAATCACAACTTCTTTTGAACACGACATTTACAAAATACAGCGCAGAATATATGTCCAAACAGTGGAAGAATGTGTCATCCAGATTATATTCATATTATATGTCAGGGCTGAAATAATTCTTCAGCACACTTACTCCTGTGAATTATGTACCCAAAATAATGATCTTGAAAACTCTTCATAACTCAAAGATCTGAATGAACCTGTCATTTAAAAAAACTCTTTTACATTTAACTTTCGGGTAAAAAAAATGATATAAGCGAACATTCTTGAACAGTTACAATAATGGTGATTACAATAATAAATTAGCAAGATTACATCTATACCATTTATTAGCATTATAAACTTTATCCTTAATATTACTACAAAGTAACGCATCTGTGAAAGAAAACATATTATCACAATCGATGTGTAAGTATTAAGCTATAAGAAATAAGTCATTCGCGATCGAGCTATAACTATTTAGTCATCGCGATTGAGCTATAAGTAATAAGTCATTCGCGATCGAGCTATAAGAAATTAATCATTCGCGATCGAGCTATAAGTAATAAGTGAAGAACACAAAGGCTTTTAAATCAAAGAAAATACACGTTACATACCAGTTCAGGAACTCTAACTCTTGTCTGTATATCAGCAGAAGCCTCCATTAAGCTTGTCAGTTTTCTGTTCATTTTAAATCTCATCTCGGCATGCTTAGCATCATTTGAAAAGTCGGGTCCGTACCAAAGGTCTCCATCAAACTCTGTTATTTTCTTATTGTGGCTTATCTCACTGAGGAGCTTGAGGTTCAACTCAGGGTTACGTTTCACAGCAATATTCCTGTTCATGAAAAAAGCCATACATGTATTTAAGTGATGCACGTTAAATAATAGCAAACAACGTTACAAAGACGGAGAATTATCTATTTTTTAGCGCCTGTGTCATTAAAATAAAATTTCACAAAAAGACACTTCTCTATAACGGATTTTGTGCGCTAAAGATTTGGAAATTTAATAAGTTGAATCAGATTTGTTTGTTTTGGCTTTTTAATCATATATGATGATGAGGTCGTAACATTTAGATAAAAAGAATGTTGCACAGAGGAACGCACTTACATTTCTGTGAGTTATTTATTGAAATATTGTGTGTGCTGAACATAAGATAAGCAAAATAAAATGTCATTCTTCTGCCTGCATTTCTTAATCCAATACATATTGTATAGAACTACCCATTTTACATTACTTGTTTTTCAAAAAATATTCTTACACGTTTGCTTTTGCCTTAGTAAAGGATTTGGTGCTTTGGTTTGTGATCTTAGAAACCAGTTTTATATTGTTCCTTGCAATGCGTCTGATCACATAGGTGAAGTCAATATCAGTGGCAAAGATTCCAATACTTCTCTTGTCGAATTTAGCTCTTAGTGAGAAGTCAGCGGGGCCGGAGATAAAGTCCATCTTAGTGCTGTATATTGCCCTTCGCCTTTTCTCAGCAGTTTTCACGTTTCCTATCGAATAAAAAAGCATTTTAGGCAATATTAACTGATGCTTTGCTGGTAGAAACAGTGAGCAGGCTTAGAATTTATCAAGATTATAAAGAACTAAATAAAAAACATTAGTATTGTATGTAATCAAAATTAATGAAAACAGAAAATCATAACATTTGGTATAACACGTTTAAAAAATCTGCCAAAGACCTTCAGATCATTTGAAATATCAAATTCATTTAGATAAGAAAAAAGTTTTTTAGTTAATTTTATGCTATTCAAAATATAAAAAATCTACGGATGTTCCAAGAACGAATGCCTTTAAGAAATGTAATTTGAAAGTTGAAGTTAGCTATAATTCCTTTTATAACACGGCTGTTTTCCGGTATTTTCAGTCAATCCTGAAAAGATCTGTCGTGATATTTCGATATTTCAAATATCGAAATATACCTTTCAGTGATATCTTCTTCTCCGAAATTTTATCCAGGACAAGATTGACATCTATCATTTTCCCGTAGACATGCGTGACATCTCCTCCAAAAGCTAAAAGTTCTTTCGTCGGGGTGCGAATGGAAGCAAGAGGTTTATACATGGCCTTCTTCTTATAAGTAGTTGTTGCAAGATTTACATCGAATGAATATTGCTTGTTCTTGGCCACATCCAGACTTCCCTGTATGCCTATTAACCTGTCTTTGTTATTCACAAACACTGAAAAAATAGTATAATATTACTTTTTGTATAAATCTTATTACTGAATAAATAGCGTGATGCAGTGTTAGTATAATATTACTTTTTGTATAAATCTTATTACTGAATAAATAGCGTGATGCAGTGTTAAGTGTAGCTCCTACAATTCCTTTGGTTTGTATGGCCAGACATAAGGGCATACGTGGTTAGAATCTCCGACAAACTGTATTCCTTGTTGGAGATCGTATTTGAAAAATATACTTCTATTTCTGTGACCAAAAAAAAGCAAAGCTTGACAATTGAAAACAGTGCTTTTTGTTTATGAAACTAATAACTATTTGTAGAATAATCTTTTTCTGAAAATATACTTATCTACCCTTTTACATATTTCTTTAAAAATTAAGAAACATTTAGTATTTAAATCAATGTGTAACTAACTGATATCCTACATTTCGCAGAAACCGGTTCCTTTGTGATACCATCAGCATCAATTTGGATATCTAGTTGCTTCCAGTTCTTCAAACTGAGTATTCCTTTTACTGTAGCATGCATTTGTTTGTTAGCTTGGATTTCAAAAGATGGCTTGAACAGGTATGTCGTCTTTGTCACTTCATGTTCTACCTGAGCATTGATGGAATATGGTGCCTTTCCATCAATGTTCATCCTACCGCTGACGCCAGCAACTGCCTTTGTGTTCGTGATGGCTCCTGCAATTGTGTATAAAAGTTCTCATAATTCGGAGTCATTTGTCAGTACAGCATTTTGTTAAAGTTATGTTTTTAATGACATTTTCCACTGAGCTGTTTACCGATACAAGCTCTGAGCTTTATTTCCTTTATTTCAGTTGTTTTCTATCAAAAACTATTTCTCAGGAGCGGTTGCAGTAAGATGTTTTAATCAAACATGAATAGATGGAAGTAAAGAAGAAGCTATAAAAGATCTTATTAAACACATGCTTACCTTCAAAGTTAACTTTTTTCCATGGTGAGATAAGTGTAGCATCAAGAGTGAAGTCTCGTTTGTCCAGACTGAAGTCGACTTCAACATGTCGGTCAATACGGGAGTTGGGCGTGTCAAAAGTGAAATGTACAATGTTTTTGTCTTTGTTCTGAAAATATAGATATGTGATAAAACAAAAATGAACAGTGATAACTGCTGATTGATTAATTTTATATATCACCTTGCCGATTTATTTATGTAAAGTTTGATAATTTTTGTTTCAGATTCACATTTCATCTACGTCTTACATGGCTGATTTTGGAGAGCCTTACTTAGTAATGTCTTCATGCTAATATGAGTGCAAGTAATGGAATAATTAGCGTCTGAGAAATATAGAAGTCGAGAAAAATATAAAAATAATAAAAATATGATATAATCACACTAGAGCAACTTACGTGGATAGATTTGGCCTCCATCCTGTATTTGACATGTGTGTCTCTGTTGTACAGATAAATACCAGCAGTGACAGGTCCTGTTATTGGGAAGTATGGGGCGTCATTTTTTATGCTTGCATTGGGGTATTCCATTTCAGCGCATAGTTCGAGTCCAGTCACGGTGACTATCTTCTCCGAGGAGCAGTAGGCCATTGTCTGGCGGTTGTCTGTGATCATCTTTTGTTCCCTTTCCATGTCACGATGAATGGTGAAAAACGAAGATCTGAAATCATGATAGTCCCTTTAACATCCATTCTATGCTGTATTTGGTCGTACAAGTAAGATGTTCGACTGACCATTACTGTATATTTAAAGTAAAACCCTTATAAATGTGTGTATGATATTATAACGTAATAATATTAGTATCAACTTAACTAAATGTGACCATATAGCAAAACCGCTTACCTAACGTCGATAATTTCGATTCGTGGTTCAGGCATTTCATATTCAGTTGTGATTGAGCCTTTATCGTCAATGGACAGTTTTCCTTGTAGAGATGTACTGGTGTGAAGTGTTGACACCATCTTTATCCCAGACTTTGTAACAAATGCATCTACACTCATCATAGAAGATACATCTATTGCAGCACTAAGAAAACAAACAATTATCCATAAATATCGTCGTCAATTTTAGCCTCACCATGACAGGAGAAAATATACCTTACTTTATATTATTGTACCCAAGAAACTGGAAAGTATTTCCTACTTTGTAAATATTTGTGCCTCTAGATATTATTGTACCCGTATTTTTTCTGTATTGTATTTCATACTATATGTACCAATGTAACTTTTAGATTGATTTATTCTCTCCATTTTTCATTTACCATTTACACATATCTTACATTCTTTTAAAAGAATATAAACAAAATATGTCTTCAAAACATTTAAAGAATTAACATATATTTGAACATACTTTTCAAATGAACTACTCTGGTAAACATATACCTAGGTTTGATGAGTCCATTTATATCCAGAGTAGGTGGGTGCCTCAGGTCCATTTTGCCTTTCATTCTTAGATCTACTGTAGCAGTACCGTTAACAGTAAGGTTAAGGGGGAACCCAGAGCTGGTCGGCACGATGTAACTACTGTCCAAGAACATTGCAGAGTGCCTGAAATAACGTCAACAGATTTTAGATATTGTTGAGTAAATGAAATAAAACCTACAAGATGTAACTGCTGTCCAAGAATATTTCAGGCGTCCTGGAGTAACGTTAATAGGATATAAATCGTGTTAAGCAACTTTAATAGAGTAGAGATATAAAATATTATAAGAGCAATTGATCTACACACTTCGCACGATCATCTCATACAACAACTGAATTAGATGACAGTTCTGACTGAAAGTCTTACTCCTACTTCTGGTTGAAACTCAAGTTTAAATATTACAGGAAAGGCCATTGATTGAATATTAAGAAAAATAATATATATAAAGCAATATGATTTTAATATTTAACTCGACGCTAAATCTTACTCAAGGATACTTTCAAACATTAGACAGATGATTGAGGCAAATATTTCACGCAAGCTTATTGTAAATTCCAGGTCGAGACTCTTGTGAAAAAAATACTATGAAAAATATTTCAAACAAGGTCAATGAGTCACTGAAATCATTACGTATAGTTGTAGTCATTATCCTCGGAGAGTTTGATAATCATGTCTAGGATATTGAAATCTGGTCCTGACAGTAGAGAATCCATGCCCTGGAAGTTCATGTAGCGTAGCTCATTTCCAAACACTCTCATATACAGGGAACCTCGGAGGTCAGCCATAGGTGCTGAGAACTATAAGTTTAGTAATAGACTTTATTGATAATTGTTAAGAACAGGTACATTTATTGATATAGGCTTATTTATACATATGTTTCTCCTAAAATTGGTTCATTATCATGTTTCAGTTTATAACACCGGCTAGTAATGTATCAACACGATTTAGTTTGATCTTGTTTGCTACTTTATTGTTTGATTAAATGCTAGTTTTTCTGTAGTTTTCAATTACAGTTTTACTAAATACCTGTCCTACAGGACAAAAGAACAAAGCCCTGCTCTATCTAGGAATCTGTGAGACAAGTTAGCATATGAGATCGACACAGAAAATTAAAGGGCAGATAAGTTTCATTAATGCGTTACCCTTTTGTCTATCTTCTTCATCTTGTCTTCTCGGATGTTTTTGGGAACAACGTCCTTGGTTTTGCTCTCTTCCTCTGGATTCCTGAAGTAGCCGTTGGGTCCAAAGAATGACTCGAAAAAATATTCAAGACCCTCTGCTCTCCCTCCAAACTCAAACAGGTTGACCGAATGTCCGAAAAGGTCAAAGGTGAGGTTCATCATGGCGGAACGAGGGATGAATGATTTTGACGACCAAATGAGATCTCCTTCGAGTTTAGCCCCTGTATTAAGTCGTTCTATGAACATGGAACCCTCATAGTTTCTCGAGAACTTTCTCTTGTCCATATCGAATTCTTTTTTGAATGTTTCATCTTCAAGTAGAGCACGAATGTCTTGCTTGTGGCGGTCCGATGTCTCCATCAGATTTGTCAGATGTGTCCAAATGTAGGATCCAACCTGTGACCAAACAAAATGAAGAAAAGGTCTGAGGTGCAGAAGTTAACATAACGTTTTTTTACTTCAATTCTTATATTTACAAAGACTTGTTTCTACTTTTGGTATATGTATTTATATTCTTAATTGAAGTAAAGTGAATACAATTCCAGTTCCTCAGAAACACAAAGATTTTGACATTTAAGGAAACTCAGAGCTAAAAATGTTATATGGCACCAGTTTAAATATTTTAGTTTTGCAATTCGAACAAAAAATCTATTACATATAACAGAAATGTTACATCTAAGAACTGTGAGATAAAACAGACCTGGTTGACTTGTTCCCTGGCCAAGGTGTTTCTGATCACACGGAGAACCTTTTCGGAGGGACATTCCATCAACACTCTATAAGCAGCTATCCTGATTTCAGAGTCCTCCTCTGTATCCTGGAGAATACTCAGCAAGGCCACCCTCTGAAATATGTGTGCCCATAGTTTCTTTCAGTTTGGACTTTTATACTTTTTATCAATGTTCAAATCTTGTATTTTTATCAAACTCGTTTTTAACAATTTGGGCAATACTAAATGAAGTTATAGCTGTGTGTCTTTTGTTGTCAATTTGTATTATTGCAGAGTGTACACACGTCTATATAAATGCGAAAGAATAAAATTAACATATCTAATGTTGAAAATAATATATTGCTAATTTCCTGAAATCTCGAGATAGAAAATGAAGATCTCGGAAACAATCATTTGCAGATCGAACTGTTGTATATCTTATATTATGCAGCCTAAAAACATGTAATTTTAAAACTACTGTTCCATGTTGTGGAATACTTACGTCAGAGTCGCATGGCATACGTCTAAATGCCTCTACAGCAGACAGTCTGACTTCAGTTGGGTTACTCTTCAATTGCATGCATACTGACAACGTTGAGATAGCCCCCGTCGCATAACCGGCGTTTCCAAGTCCCCTAAGTGCCATAAGAGTCTGAAAAAATATCATATTTAAAGTCAAAGCAAAACTACCAGCTTACGCTTATAATTTTTGCTGAAAACATTTATATTAAATTGCATTGGCTATAATAAGTGGTTACAATGATAGGTATTTTCTCTAACTCATTAAGAGTACGTCGTATTTAAATACAAAAAAGAGCTATAGTAGGCGTATTTGGTTGTTCCAAAGTAATGTCTAAGATATGTATTCTATCATATTAGTATTACTTAATGGCTTTAAGGCTGTCTCAACAAAATTTCTGACTTTGTTTGTTCGTCTCAATCTCGTTTAATGTATCCACATGGAGGGAGCAAATCCAAAGTCAAAAGGACACGCCACACAGAGAATCGGGTTCCAAGTTTCGATTCCTGCTCCAAATATTAAGTATGGCCTTTTGGACTTTGATAATGGTCTCTCAAAACAGTGCTACACTACAAGCACGGAAAATAGCTTTATTTTTTTTCTTGAATTTGGACACTTCCTGCATTCTGCATATTCTTAAGCACTAAAAATGACTTTATTCGTATTGGAGTATTGGTCATATATACGACTGGTACCAATGAAAGATAACCTCAGTCAGGTAGAAAATACATACAGTTTTCATATTGCTGTCTTTGACTTTACATCCCTTCGCCATCTTGTTTGTTAAGGCAGAGATAATGGCTTTGACTACGTCATCAGTTTCACAGTTTCCATGGTGGTAACAATAACTGTGTACCATCGTCCCCAGTGACAACAGAGCTTTCTCAGAACTGTCCGGTGCGTTTATCAACGGCTGAAATGCAAAAGATGTCAATTTATACATTTATATGTATACATATATAAATACTTAGAAGCATTATTAATATAATTGCTCACAATTATTTTCATTACCTTTTTGCTTGTTTTCCAGAGCTAGAACGTGTTGCTTTATTAAGTGTGTTTGTATGAATATAATATTAAGATTCTTAAAGAATAAATATGTGATCTGGGAATATATTCCTTTTCGCAGCTGCATTGATTAATCGTTTTATTTTTTTTTTTTTTTAAGATAAACCTTAATGCATATATTAATGTATATTTATAACTGTTTTGAGTTGTGTCCCTTTCAAGAAGAGCACAGCTTTTCCCTATAGAAATAACCTTAATTTAAACAACTTAACAATTACCACATACCTTTGCTTCAAGAAGCATGTCTTTAGTTGGATTCTTGATGAAAGAGAGAGTGGTAAGCCACATTTCGGCCTCTACTCCAGTAATGACTTTGCTGGTTATCAGCTCCGTAATCATATGAACTGAGGCAGTGGTACCAGCCATCGGCAGTGCGTCCAGAAAGTACTTCCTGTAAGAGATCAGAGGAAAAATGCCAGTCAAATCCCTAACACTTGCTGCCTACCGCCGGGGTCAAATTGTCTCGAGACTACTAACTTTTGGACGCCCATTCTTTTCATATTAATGTCCAATTAAGCTTATTTTATGGAGGTCTTTGCTTTTATTATTTTATGTAAAAAGCTGCATTATTGTGATAGAGATATGTTTAAAAAGGTTTAACTGTAGCAGCTAACCTTGTTCTGAAAAGATTGTCGCGGCAAATTGTTTCCTCTGTCAACATTTTGTAAATGACAGACAGTGTGTCTACGTCAGCTGACTTCATCAGATATACAAGGTCAGTAAAAAGTCTCGGGGTCTCGGGACGAACTCCGGATTTTGTCCTTTCGCAAATTTCAGTAAGTTTCCGTAAGAGGTTTTTGCGATTCTGACCTTCTGTTTCCACATTATGCACATGTTCAAACTTCAAGGAAACTCTGGCTTTAATAGGCTCTGTAACAAATATTTTTTCAACTCATGCTGTTTTAATATTTCAGTAATATCAGTCAAAGAATATACAGAAAATGCGTGAAAATAATTTCTAATTTAAAAATGTCATTTTATTTTTCATGAGCTGTGTCACACAATATATTTAATATACAAGTGTAGAATAAAATGTCACATTTTTTCATATTTCAGTAATGCTTTTACATGTTTTTAGGGTAACCCAGCTATACTTCAATATCATCTTTCGGAATCAACATGTTGCATTTAGTTGTCAAAAAAATCATGTATAAGATATATATTAACAGTACGCTCGCGAGATTTGATGACTAGCAAAGTACAAAGCAGGTTATACCTGGTGATTTAGTTCCCGTTGTCATACGAACGAAGGTCAATGACTGTGTGTTAATTGTGACTGCTCCACTGTCTGACTTGGAAAACGGACGGAACACGTGCTGTTCCTTGCACTGTACGCTCTTCAAATAACCTTGCTGCTTGTCAATCTCGTGCACGCAGTTATAGTCACTCCTCAGTAACGGCAAGGACTGGATATTCTGCAAAAGGTGAAAGAAGTATGTTGTTCGGGTATTTTGTATTGTTTTATGTTTCGTAAATTTGTTATGGACTTTCAGTGACAGTCTGTGCTGCATGCGCCGTACTTATAACGGAAAGAGAAAGACAGATAATTAGTCAAGTGACATTTTAGAACTTAACCTTCTTATTTACAATCACGGCTTTGAGACCAGTTACTGAGGTGACAAGTCACAATTAACGTAGGTTCCTATGGACACAATAACGATTTTAGAGGAACCTACTCGCGTGGAATAAGTACATACTACTAAGACACGGGTGTTAAACCCGAAAGAGCAGAAGTCATTTGGTCGATGAAGACAGTGTTGGTCGAGTGCATTTTGTATATTGACCTCAGACTTTTTTTAGCTTAACAATAACATGTATGGCATACAACATAACTTTTTCTTTATTCTAATGCAAGCGCTTTCAATAATTCTGATTTGGTATTGCCATATCGCCAACGTTTGACCAATGAAAATTCTTGACTCTTAGGAACTGTTCAACAAATGAAGTGAATTTCAAACAAACGGAATTGACTTACAGACTGTGCAGTGTAGGGAACTCCTTGGATAGCGGTGTTGTATCCTTGTCTGTCTGTACATCCTAACAGGTTCTTGGACTTTCCAATGGATGTTTTGTACGAGCCTGTTTCACGCACGAAGTATTCGGTGTCACACATGCCAGAAACGTCAGTCTAACAGAATATACAGCGATAAGGTAATATAATCGGTACTGTGAGTGTGACACTGCAGGTAAGCTGGTTACTTCTATGACGGATAGTGTTTAATTCCGTACAGTTATACAAAAGTGTTTTGGTGTGTTTCGAGAAATATTTCCCATTAATTTTTCAAGTGAAGGTAGTTATTTGACGAATACGTGCTTTAGATCATTCAAATTAAAAACAATCGCCTGTACAAAGGTGTGGCTTAAGATTCATTGAAAAACCGTTCGGCGAAAGGAAATCAATTAACCTACCATCCAAGTGTTAAAAAAGACTTTAAAACTCATTTATGGATATGAAATTGTATCAAAACTGTATTTAGGGGAGTAGGAAGGCTAAGCGAATATTTGAAGTAATTCTTTGTATTTACCTCTGCAACAGTACGATTTGTTTCAAAATTGTGCATATTGTTTTGGATCAGAGAGATTATGCCACGTTTGGCGT
This sequence comes from Cyclina sinensis, assembly GCA_012932295.1. NCBI lineage: Eukaryota > Metazoa > Mollusca > Bivalvia > Venerida > Veneridae > Cyclina > Cyclina sinensis. The sequence goes on along the minus strand of JAAONU010000012.1, from coordinate 52,402,886 downwards.
TCATCACCCACACTGGTTCCGGTCCGGAAAGGCAGATGTCATCAATACCGCCGTCTTGGTATGACATGCGCACCGGGAACTTTTCAAGTCCGGCCTTGAACTCTGAAGACACCTCTTTCATTGTGGCGTCAGCTGGGTCGTATTCAGTCAGTTTCACGTCATTTAGCTGAAAATAAAAGAGAGGTTTTGAAATCTTCAGCCGTCAGTTGCTTGTTCTGATTCAACTATATGTGAGTCATTATTAAACCCAAACATTTTTTTCTTTACTTTTACTTGTATTAATTGAATATTAACATATATATTTTTAATACAGAATTATATATGTACAGCTTTAATATAGCCGTTTTCCATTTAATCATGTGCTATATGTATACAAGTATTTTGTTAATATAATTTGTTCCTGTAGTCTCAATATTGCGACTTTAGGTAGGATGTTGCATTTTCAGAAGGCGGATATTGACCATTCACAAATTTACCACGAGATTCAACTTTTTAAGTAAAATTTTTCAGACTATTTTTCCTGATGCTGCTCACAAAATATGGGACTCGTGTTTATTTGTCAATAAACTTTGATTCAGACATCTTCGTCATTTTATTTTAGCTGTAACTGTAATCCAAAAATATGTTTATATCAGTATACTCTTGTTGCAAAAAAAAGTTGTCGTTTTGAATAGATTCAAGGACAATCATTTGCCGAGAACATTTTAATGTAGCAGAAATGTAATTTCTTTACATCAAATCAATGAATCGTCTACGAATTTTAAAGAAAGCAAATAAACATCAAAGTGTAGAGAAAACCAACCCTCATGGAAATTTCACACTTGGATAGAATTTCCAGTTCGACAGCGGCCGACATGTGAAGAGTTGCATGGTCTTCGGACGCCCCCTGGATTGCCGTCTTGATGTCCGACTCGTACTGGTAAACGTACGTCTTTCCCGTAATATAATTAAACTTTCCTCTGTCTGTGGAAATATTATTGCATAAATACCATAAGATGACTAAATACTAAAACATAATCTATACATTTTATCTGATATCACAGTGTCAGATATATAAAGTGGCCACTCGCGAAAATAAAGTCCAGTTGATACCAAATTTCAAAGTCAGTGTAAAAATAGGCCTACGTCAAGAAAACTAAGTCCAGCTCGAAGTGGTCACGTGTTACTTGAAGTCAAAAATACGCAAGTTCTTAAAGTATAAATAAGTAGAAACGAAGAGTCAAATATTTGTCGACATAAATACAAAGTTTATGAATTTGGTAAGCAAGGGTAAAATACCTGTACATGCCCTGGAACACGTGTTACTTTTATCAGAAACCGATATTGGCCCTGAAAGTATAGAAAAGAAAAACAAAAAAATCAATAAAAAAAATAAACGACTTTTCAAAAGGCTGTATTATTGTCAACTTTTGTCCTCATTCTAAAACTTTTCTTCCGATTTTGATACACTTGTACCGACTATGATAGAGAGAAACATTTGGCTTTGGGTTAGTCTAATTACTGACTGGTTCCTTTTGTTGTTGTTGTTGCTTCTGCTGTTGTTACCATGGGACAATCTTAGAAAATAATTTCTTAATCTTATTTACTAAGGAAATAAAACAGTTGTCACGAAAGTTGTCCGTGTTTAAAACGTCAAGGATACTGATATCAGACTATAAAAGGAAACTCGGCCAGAAATAAAACAATCCTGTATTGTCTGTTTGAAAATGTGTCTGAAGTTTTTGTCCGCTATACCAAATGCCGTAGTTCAGAAACGCGAACGAGTGCTTCAGAAAAAAATATATATATAACATGTTTTCAACACCATCTGAAACTTTGATCTTTACTAAAGTCAGTCAGATTCAGTAAACAACATTTGAACTATGTATTCCGTGGTAAAGTACTTTCCTCCACATATGATTATTTAAGTGTAATGAATCATGCGCGAACTGTTCAAAGTTTGACATTTGTTTGTTTCTTTTCTGAACTTGCTTTTATTGTATTTTCGCACGAAGGCTGAAATTTATACATATTTGATAAAGAAATATAATATATTTCCTCTGCCAATTATGTTTTAAGCGTGTCGTTTGGAAAACTATTAGTTATGAAACTCTTTATCTATACTTCAACAGTAATTTAAATATGAAACTTAAGCGTGTACGCGTGTGCGTGCGTGTGTGCACGTATGTCCGATTTATGAAACGTATTTATCAATTTATTTATTTTGGATTTCGGTCTTGATTCTTCTCTCATACAGTTAACTTTAAGAGATGTATGACTAATAAAACGTTTTACAGAAGTCAAGTGGTGTTTTATTTCCATGATAACTTTGTACCATTACTTTTCTTTGCGTTGTCACACGAAGCATTTGTCTTGGGTTAATTCACTGTGAGTGCAAATATGTGAATAAACTGTGGCGACTAGTGTCTGTAAACCTATCTGCTTTTAAGATTACTGAAACAAAACTGTAAAGGGTTTCCTATATTTATTTCCTTCAAACCTCTCATTTTGTTAAAAAAATAATTGTTAAAAAATCCCCCATTATCTGTCTGCATTAATCTATTTCAGTGTATCTAATTATTTTCAACTTGGTTATGATAATTTGCGCTTTATCCAAAGTAATGTTTGCATATTTTAACTATTTTCCATCTACAGTTATTTTAAATGTTGTTGTTGTTGTTGTCGTCGTCGATTATGGTGGTGGTGGTGGTGGTGATGATGATGATGATGATGATGATGATGAAGCTGATATCGACCTGAATAAATGTCGTCTGCTTGTCCCTAATACAGGATTATCACTTTGAGGCGATAACCTCAGATCAAAAATTGTTACCCAACCTATTAAATTGTTTACTGAAAATTGAACTGATAATTAAATCTGCATATTGGTTGACTTTTAGTCATTATAAATCAACAATATGATAACTATTATCAGATTCATTACGTAACATCTGAAATTATCTTTGATAATCAAGATAAAGATCACTGTAGGATAGATTCAGCAACCCAAATTTAAATTGTGTAAATAGTTATATGATAAATAGTTAATTGTAAATGTTAAATGTATAAATTTAAAGTCCATGAGCGGACTAACTTTCATTATTGTCAGTAGCATGGTCCTGACAGCTCCTACAGCGACCTTAAAATTTGCAGTGTCACCGACGCTGACCTTATCGGAAAGGAAGGCTTAACCCGAACCAAAAACTGAATTTATAAATAAACGAGAATACATAAAGGATGGAAATAAGAATCTTTCGAATGATACCAACCTTAAAAGAAAATGAAAAGTATATCACAAAAAAAACTGTTGATAGCTAAGGGAAAAAAATAGACTTTGTATTTTCCCATTAATGTATAAATGATAAATCCAAGTGTGTAAACTTTATAATTAGAACAATCATATTCTTTTATACGGGACTTGTTTGTTGTAGATACATGTATGCTTGTATTATATTATATGTTATTTGGGTTTTTTAGTGATATATGTGGATATATTACCTGCCAAGATTTTATATCACCCGAGCCGTTAGGCGAGGGTGATATTTTATCTTGGCAGGTAATATATCCACATATATCACTCATAAACCCAAATAATAATTTTATTACCCTTCCCCTGCCGAGTAAGACGATTTAAAAATTAATCATTGCTGTTTCAAATGAAACGTCGAAATGCGATTCCCTTTAGGGTACCCCTTCACCTCAAAATGACGTCACAACATAATTTGTGCTGGCGAAAAGCGGTATTTTCCCAGAAGTGATATGTTTGTTTGAATATTAAATTTATATTTTTAATGAAAGCCATAAATTTGGGTTAATATTTCCGCGCATTCAGTACAGATAATTTTCTTAAACTTTTTTATTTTTATTTCAATAGTTCGTCTATAAAGATCTACATGAAGTATTTGCTTTCGTACCTAACGAATGTAAACAAGAGAAAAGGAGTAGTCTGTTGAAGAATTAATATCAAGGTTTGGCGAGGTCATATTTGTTTCAAATACTACTGAGAATATTTATCATTACTCTATTTTGGTAACTATATTTTATTTGCCAATTAAAAAGTGTTTTTATATAGGAATTTACACTTTACAACATCGAACCGTACGCGCATCGTCACAGCGCATGTTGTTTACAACGTGGGGTACCCAAAGGGGGAATTTTAATGTGTATATTACCTGTCTGGCTCGGTAATATCAATTTCTTTCGACGGATCAATAGCCAATCAAAAAGGAAAAAAAATCTGGAAGGGTAATAAAAATAATGGGCACATTTCATGCCGTCGTAATCGCGTCTTATAACTGCGTCATTGCATTTCCCGTTTGTGGGCAAGCTTTTGACTCATTCTTCCAGAAGCAGAAGATGATACATTTTTTACAGTAAATGAACAGTACTGAAACTGCAACTATGACGGAAATTAAGAAATTCTTCTTTGTTACGTAATTTATACTAGCTAAATTTCATGAGTTTGAGCCCCGCTCACAAACAAATGCTTTGACTATGAAACTGCAGGTAACATACTTGAAACAGAACATAACCTTAAATTATTCGATATTTCAAAACAAAGTGTAAAGCATAATTCACCTTACCTTTCAAAGTGAACAACTTACATTCAGAGTATTACACACACAAAAACGACAACAACAAAAACAACAACAACAACAAGCAAAACTTATGAAAACATTTACATTTAACCTATCCAAATGGATTTGCGAATAGATTTAATACAGCTCACTTCTTGAAATGTTAACAGTGGATCATGTATTTTGGACAATACTGTTATTTCGAGTCCCAATTTAAAAATACTGCAATATTTCGCCTAGTTTATTCTGTAATTAGTTGCTAGTCTCACACTTCGCGACACTTAAGTAAAAAATAAACAATATTCGTGTAACTTGTAGTATTTTCTGTCATTTCTCAAATAAGTGTGAACTCTGTTGTATTTAAAGGTAATTTTGAAAGAGAACCTATGCTGTTGTTCATTTCCAAAACCATAAATATTATTCCTTCAATGCATGTCAGTGAAAAAAAGTTTAAATGATATGCAACAAAATAATGTGTATATTAAATACCCATCAAAGAAATCTGCGTTTTGAAAAATGCCGTAAAATCGTGGACAAATTTTAATTTCTTTTTTGCACTTAGATATAATCAACTTACTAAATCAAAGAGATATAGTCGACAACTTTTTTTTATTTCAAAGCCAAATGTAAAATAAACGCATTAAAATGGCGAAATAATATGGCAACATTTTTTCACGTTATAGTCTCTTTTTATCAAGGTTAACACATAATTAAACATCTGTGAGTATCCACTGTGTATAGATGCCACTTGTGTTAAGCATCTTGCTTTCTATTTCAGCAATCTGGTTTGTCTTTTGATTCATGAGCGGAATAACTTTGAAATCAAAGAATAGAACGAAAAATAAATCGTAACAGAGGAAACGAAAACTTACCTGCACGTGCGCACACGAGCAGAGCACACACTATAACAAAAACTCGCTCCATCACGGAGCCTTCGTATTAATTCTGTCTTTTTTCTCCTCTAATACACAGCATATAGCTTTTAAATTTGATTTATGCCGCTCACTGATCTTCTAAACTTTGACAAAATTAGGTCTAACGCCTCGGGTTTATATACATCTTGGTCTCGTGCGCAATTAACAAAATTTCAAAGTCCATTTGGCATGATATCAGAGTAAGTGATACACTTTTTTTACAATATCATTATCATTTATGACATTAAACCTCTCATAAGAATTATTTTTACATATTTATATCTAAGGAAGAATAACACAATTGTACCGATTGAAATACTATAGATTTAATATAGATATGTTTAATGAACTTTCATATGGTAAGGGTCAAACTAGATCATGACTGTTTGTACATCACTGCAACAGAATTGCACAATCAGTTGGAAACATGGAAATAGATAAAGGGTGAACTATACATGCCTAGGATGTTGCATTTGTTTCTTTAAAATGGCATGCTTGCTATCAAAAAAAAATCATCAATATAATCTCTCTCTCTCTCTCTCTCTCTCTCTCTCTCTCTCTCTCTCTCTCTCTTCTCTCTCTGTCTCTCTGTCTCTCCTCTCTCTCTCTCTCTCTATCTCTCTTTATCTCTCTCTCTGACAACAGTCTTAAAACCTCTAAAAGCCTACGTAGAAACAATAAACCCTGGATTTCAAAATGAACTAAGCAATAAAAACAGGATTTGTGTTAACTATGCATGCTTGTAAGACATTATGTCCAATTAAGAAAAAAAAAGAGTAAAATAGGGTTACATGTAACGTATATCAAAACTAATAGTGTAACTTCGATTAGTTGTAAAATGGCTCTATTTTAAAATTTGACGATTTTTTGTAAAAAATTTTTAGCTTTCGGCATTTAAACTAATCAGATGAAGGCACGAGAGACTAGTTAGAATCAGCGATTCTGTAGCTTAGATTCAAGAGTAGTCTACTTATTAATTTCACGTACCAACAGTTCGCGATTGTTGCTCCAGTTCGTTTATTAGTGCATACAGATACTTCGTGCCTATCTCCAGTATCTTCCATGATGATAGCAGTACGTTAAACTTATTATCTGCGATGACATTGTATATGTATATGACAGAGTTGTGAAACGTTATCACTAACTGTGAGGTAGGACTTTTTGAAAGTATAGTTTTATAACATTTTTTTGTCTAACTTTCATTATTAATATAAAGGACAGGTTTTAAGTAAAGGTCGTCATTCTAAGGACATTAATTTTTCAGGTCTTTTTTTCCCATTGGAAGGCTAGAAAAAAACATCTGGTATATATTCTTCTGTACCATCGCATACAAAAAAAGAGAAAAGAAAGCACACACATATTTTGTATATTTATTGTGTAACAAAATACATGTAACAAAAAGAACTTAATTTTGTTGTTCTGTTTTATTAATAAATCGATAAGAAGTTGGGGCAAACAGTCACATTCATACACGCAAATAAACTTTCCAACCAAATACAACCTAACACACTGTTACTTTTAACAATCGTGGGTGATGTGTTGTTGTTGTTGTTTTTTCTTTTCATTTTTTTTTCTTTTTCTTGAATTTTTATCTATCATATATCATTTTTTACATTTTTCATTTTTATTTCTTTTTGCAGAAACAGAAAAACAGTGGCTATCTCTAAGAGAGCAACTAAGCCATAAGTAAGTAAGGAAACAAGTGGCTACTCTGACTGCAGTTGTTCCACGTTATTTTGACACTCATCTATGGTCAAAGACGACATGAAATAGAATTCCTCTTCGTCAATCTTACCATCTCCTTGAAAACAAAAATGATAATGTCTTCGTTATTACTATTTTTAAAATTGAAAGGAAAGAACTAATTTTGCATACTTAACCTTTCCTTTAATTATCATTTTAATCTGTAAAAACTTCAAAGACGTGTATACAGTACTTGTTTGTTCTTCGTTCAAGATTGTTTCACATTTTCATTTTAACAACCTCTTATATTCATATTTAAACGGATCAAAAGAACATATCATTATCTCCCTGATTATTTTGCCTATTCTTTTTCAAATCGATGGGGAGACGAGCTCTTGCAACTTATATTAATCCCATTCGATGGTTGGGTCCTGGGTTTAAACCAGAACTCGCTCTAAAAATATGGAATGCTGAACGTCCGTAGCATCTTGTGATCGCAGCGTTCTCGTACATTGTTCGAAGTATTTGTTATAAGCTTACTTAAGCTTTGTTATAAGCTTACATAAGCTTTGTTATAACCTTACATAAGCTTTGTAAAGGCTTACATAAGCTATATTAAAAGTTGACATAAGCTATTTCATAAGCTTACATAAGTTTTGTTTTTTTAACCTTACGTCAGCATTGTTAAAAGCTTACCTAAACTTTGCTAAAAGCTTACATAAGCATTGTTATAAGCTTACATAAGCATTGTTATAAGCTTACATAAGCATTATTATAAGTTTACATAAGTTTTGTTATAAGCTTATATAAGCATTGTTATAAAGGTACATAAGCTATCTATCCTATAAAATAGTTGCATACGAAAAGTGAAGTTCGCCCAGTTGTTTTGGCACTTTCATTAATACATGGTAAGCACAGCTTTTCAAAATGTTAAAGGATTTCATTACAAAGATCGAAAGATATGAACATTTGTATTAACTTCTGGCCTAAGCCGTTCGTCCGTCTATTCGTCCGTCCACACGTCTGGCTGTACGCAAGCATTATTTTATGAATCAGTGTCACAAATTAAGTAAGTCAGACAGTAATTGTTGAAACATGATAGGGAATGTTCTTTTTTGTGCAAGATTATCTCTTTTTCATTCTAAAAAAAACAACACCTTTTTAACAGTTTGCTTCAAGCATATAATTCTCCGTCACCTCTATTTCTAGACTTTATCTAAATCCTTCTTTCTCCAAAATTTAGTACTAGTATTCAGAACATGCACAAGCGGTTTTGATACATAGTAAGACAAAACATGTACGTAAACAAAGACAGGATTTACAAACCTGTTGTCATATCTAAAGCATCAAAGAGCTCTCCAGCTTTAGTATTCTTTCCAAATATAACAAGCATTTCATCCTTAACTATCATACCATCACTGTTTACATCATACACTCCGAAATTGCATGGGTCTATCCTTACAGTAAAGTGTTGACCATTCTGAAACAGAAGAAAGTAATGCCATTTGTTCAAGTTATACAATACCAAATTTTGTTAATAAGTCTTATGAACAACCTTGATATCTTAGTAAAGGTATGCTAAAAACGTCTGCTTGAAAGAAAGCATACACTTTAAATTATATCTGTTTGCAGTATACTAGCTACCTCAACATTTGTTACAAAATAAAAACTCATTATAGTCATATAAGGAAGATTACATAGAGAAAACAACAGCTTTAAAAGTCCACTCAGTTTTCATTTTATATTATTGACTTATTCGTCATTTGATATTGTATCAAACAAATAAAATGCTCTGTTTTTGAAGAATATTTATCGAACATTATCCTTGGCTTGTATCGTCTGAATTCCTTTGTCTATTTTCAGTCTACGTACGTTATTCTGTGGATTTTTTCTGATCTCTTTTGAGCACTTCTTTAGACTTATATTCAGTAATTTTGTACTTGCAAGTACATGTAAATGCATTTGTTATAAAAGAAGATACGGTATGCCAGTGTGTAAACTATGGAACTATTGCAAAAAGAATAAATAAAAATTTAGATGATTTCTGTCTTACCCAGGCGACACTTCTCTTTCCAAGTTCTATTGACACACCTGCTTTTGCGCCCCAGTTTCCCTTATCGTCAACGGTTCCTGACACTCCACCGCTCCAGCCATCTCCTTTGTGACTGATTCCCCCAGAAACACGTGCGCCGCCATCTTTGCTTGCTTCTACGCCAACGTCCACAGACGTTCCTTTACCTTTGTCACCACCGCTTTTCCCTTTACTACCGCCGTTACTTTTACCTCCCCCGCCACCAAACCAAGCAAAAGTGGACTGAGTACTGACCAACAGCACTAAACCTACGGAAAATAGGACTTTCACCTGAAAAAAAAAGATCAGCATGTTAATATATTTTAGGAATATTAGAAAAAGAATCACAAGAGGTTTATACGGTTCACCATCTTTGTGTGTCTTTGCCATTATGGTCCGGCAGAGGAACGGTCAGTATATATAAATTTTACTGTAGGTAATTTCTTTTCGAAAATCATTTTCATATTTGAACAACAAGAGATGATACAAACCTATCACATCTGAATCAAAACAGATTAGTATTATATATAAAAATTGGCACAAAATCTTCTCAAGAAAGAAGAAAACGAAAAATACTATCAGCAAAACGTATATTTACAACCTAAACACATTTAAATAATATAATATTGTCAAAATAATAAACAAGAAGGCACAGAAACAGCAATACATTACCATGGTTTCCTCTGGACAATTTACCTACTTTGCCTACCTTGATAACTGCTTTATATACCAAACTGCATCCGTAAATAACGGCATAATTATCTTAATTAGGTTTTTTGGTTTGTTTGTTGTTGTTTTTTTAGTTTTTATTTGCGCATGTTAGTGTGAGGGAAAATTTTCCAAAAAACAAAAACCGCAAATTAAGTAGTAGACAAATATTCGTGTTTGTATTGCAAAATATTCTATCTCTCTTTTTTTAATGATGAAATTTCCTGGTAGTGTCACTGTCGAGGGAGAAAATATTAGTTTTGATTACAGAACAAATCTGATTTTTTTTGTACTATAGAAGGCCGATTTATTTAGTTTCTGAAGTAAATCACAAAATCCATCGGCAAAGGGAAGTGCTTCTTTTCGCAAAATTAGCAGAAGAATTCTAGATGGACTACTTCAGTGAAGTCGAGATGATCTTATTAAACAAGTGGCTCTCAATCAAAGGGTTTATATCCCGCATATTACATCATCAACATAATTGTCTCACAATTAATCTCAGCGATTTATTATCGGTTTGTTGTTGTTGTTTGACTTACTTGCATTGATTATAGAGGCCGGATTTGTCTGCTGTACTCACAATAACCGCTTACTGGAGAACTGACCAGTCTGGCGATTGGAAGTTGGAATGTAAAACTCACTTAAATGAAACTCATGGTGAAATTGCGCAACACACACACACACACGCACGCACGCACATACATCGTCATCATCATCATCATCAAAACAGCTAATCACAGTCAGTGACATTACAAATACTAGGTTAAAGAGCGAGGCGTTTTGCCACGAATTAAACTATCATTTTTAGGCTGTCAATGATATTGGGCACGTGCGTATATCGTTTACACCATCGAAGTTCTACCTTCGTTGTAACACGTTTAAAACAGTTTTTATACTTTTACATCTTTTGTGTTTTCCGAGATTTTAACACTATATTGAAACGAAACATGCTTGTGCTAGTATAATTAAACTGTTGGACGTGCTGCTTTGATGCATTAAGATTTATTACAACATAATATATCTATTTAATGTGTGTACACCACCGTGTGAAAGATACGACTAAGTTAGGGAATTCCCCTCCGAAATTAAGATCCTGTTTATGAACTTTAAACAGGATGTACTAGAAACCATATAATGCTTTAAATCACTCATACAAGCTTTATTTTGTCTGAACATATATATATATCATTTTGCTATTTTATTGTTGTTTTTCTTACGATATGTATATTTGCTGCTGTTATTCTTGATTTGGCCGCCGTTACTTTTTATCTGATATATAAATTCTTGGTGTTATCAGTTTGCTGCTATTGTTGAAACTTTGTAAACTGATGTTGCTTTTTGATGTTGATGTTTTAGCTATTGTTGTGTAGTAAAAGTAGAAACTAGGTTTGGGAGTTTTAGGTTTCCCATAATGCAAGGTTTATGTTTCATAAGGTAACGCAAAGTATTAAATTTCTAAAGAGGATGTCATTTGTTTAGGTTCGAAAAAGACTGCAAAGTATTAGCTTTACAAAATAAAGAAGATATTATATATCGAAGGAGAAGGCAAGTTGACGGTTTTAAAAGAAAGTGCAATGTTTTAGGTTACCAAAGAAAGTAAAGTGTTCTAAGTGTCCAAAGAGAGTGTGGCGTGTTATTGGAGCTGCCAGCGTGTGTGGCTTGACTGATTTTAAAGTGTAGGTCACTTTCAAGGATATTACGAACTATGGTTCCATAATTATTTTGTTTCAAATTATAGATGGTTGTTTTTGATATTTACCCCTGGAGCTTAAATATTCGTCGAATTATTAAATGACTTCAAATATCCCATGCATGTTATTTATATTGCAGAGCTGGGTGCTCATACATGTATTTTTTTTTCCATTTATTTCCATGATCATTGACATTATGATATTATTATTATTATTATTATTATTATTTGTATTATCATTATTTGTATTTATATCTGCATTTATTTCTAACTCATTTTAGATATAATGGTTCGATACTGCGTTATACAGTGAAAAGCGACGTGGATTTCAAAGTTAAAGCAGGATCTTTCAAGTAGCGCGATTTTAAAGACCCTGGTTTAAGTAACAATGTTTTATCACACACACCCTCCTCTTCCCTCCACTCACACCATGTTGTGCAGTCGTATAGTTGCCCCAAAAATACTACTGTCCGTCTCGAGTAAAGTACAACAAAGTTTAAGCTCTTTTCAACCACAGGAGCTTGAAATTGTATTAGTCAAAACTAATAACCTAGTTTCTTTTCCTGTATATAAAACACTTATACAGAATAGAAGCTAGAAATACATTTTCGGCTCTTGAATGACTAAAAATACAATTTCAAACTCCTGTGTCTCGTAATACTGCTACCGCAGGTACGGGTCCATACATCCGGAACAGAACGGGGCGAAAATTGATCGGATACATTTTTGTGATAATACAAAAGTTAACTCCCCTTTTCATGGTTGAGCAGACATTTACCTGTTTACATGTCCGGGTACTGTAAATATTTTATTGTTATTATTGATTATTAGTTCAACGTCAGTTTATAAGAAGGAAAGTACCAGTTAACTATGACTAAACCATGATTTAGGATAATTTCAGTGTCCATACATTGATCTAGTGGGACAATTAAAACATAGATAAGTGTACGGATTTTTGAACTCTTGTGAAATAGGCCTAATGCTCTTCAGCTGCTCGTTTTCCAGGAATTTATTCAGACTCGAGACAAGTTAAATTAACTGCATGTAAATTCATCAGAAACTTTTCAGAGTCAGTTGTATTACACGATTATAGGATTTTTATGGAAATACAAGTTAAAAATATCAGAAAATTTCAAGACTGATGTTTATAATAGATTGAAGAGTATTGCTTAAGTGGCTGTGAAATCAGAATAAAATAATGGCACTAAAAGGAAGAGTGCTTGTGTATTCTATTCTGGGATGCCCTCACTGTATGAGAGCAAAGAATACTCTCCAGGAACTTGGAGTACCATACACAGATGTGAGCCTTGACAAGTTTCCTCATCTTCGACAAGATATGCAGATGAGGACACAGAAACGAACGGTGCCACAGATTTTCTTCAATGCTAAACATATTGGTGGAAATGAGGATCTCCAAAATCTGGTATTTTGGTTGATTCTTATGTAGCAAAACTGAATTATATTTAATGTGGATGTAAATTTTGTCTGCTTTAACCTTATTTATATTCACATTTTGATTTAACTGTAAGACCTTGAATACAACTGGTGATTGAGGAGGCACTGTGGTCTAGGGGTAGAATGCAGGGCTGCGGATTCGAAGGTCGCGGGTTCGAATCCCGTCAGAGGCGAGATTCTCTCACGATCTTCATATTCCTCCACGCTGTGCGAATACTGGTATGGAACCCAGAAAGCAGTCATCGAGCATGATGAATCTAAGTTGTAAGAACTTGTATCGCAGTCAATGTAAAATAAATGAGTCTAAAGTAAACAACTGGTGGTTGAAATTAATGTTTGTCCAATCCCTTTTCAGTATGTTAAAATTTCTTCTAAGTTGATTGGATTATTCTGCATCAACTGAAGTTCATTTTTATTGATCAGTATTTGTCAGTGCACAGACTATAATTTCCACCACCAGACTGGTTATTGTTTATTAGCTCTACTGTACTTGATCAATTTAATTTTATTAATGTGTACTAGCAGTGTTTCAGAGTTATTCAACCCCTGTATGACTAACACATACACAAAATTTCTATTTAGATTTATCATTCTTTTTCTACATAAATCAAGAAGCTGTTACAAACAAGAGTGTATCTTTTGTTATAAAGGTACAGATGGCAATAGGCCATAATTTATAGCTTTTTACAAAGGTCATTTGTCCCTCACCTGATTTGAATGAGGAGGCATTATTCCCACCCCCCCCCCCCACCCCGTTCACCCCCTACTTCCCCCAAAAAAACAAAAACAAAAGAAACAAACAAAAACACAGGTAATTTCAGGTTGCCTTTTTACCAAAGCTTAGATGTTATATCATCACTCTCTTATATAGATAAAGGATCAGAAAAAGTGGACACAGGCTGTAGAAGAGTTGAAGACCACTCCTCCAGGCGAAGATTCTCCACCAGAACCAGATCCAAGTACAGCTGTCAAATCAACAGGTATGTTTACCCTCAGCAGTTTTGCTGGCAGATGTATGCTGCCTTGACCATCCCTTCATTTTGACGGAGTCCTCACTACAGAACCCTTCACAGTGGTCAAAACCTTTAGTTAAGCCTAATTAGGACTAGATTGTACATTTTCATGCCTCAGTAAAGCTTAGTCAGAGCAGTAAGAGACAGTAAGGTCCTGTGAAAAATTCACTGTTACAGATGAACTGCTCTCAATTAGTAAATTTTATTCTTATGGATTAGTGTAGTATATATTAGATTTTTATCAGTGCATTATAAGTGCTTTAAAAGTACTGTCCTAAAATCTTTCAAAAGTATAACAGAACAAGGTTTATCATTCGTTATGATTTGCAGATTCAGGAGACATAACCTGTGAACCAGATGAGTACGCTGAGTTTGTCAAGGAACTGAGAAATTCAGGAATCATCAAAGATCATAGATCTTTACTGAGAACATACAAGAACTCATTCACTGGTAGAGACTTTGTGGACTGGCTTGTGAAAACAAAAGAAGTGGGTAGGTATCATTGTCCATTATGATATAAGATACATTCCTTCAACATAATAATGTAAAATAACATAACTTCAACAGTTTAGTTTTCTGTCAGCTTCTGAAATATAAAAAAAGGTACATTTATACACATAACACATTAAATGCAGACTTTTTTCAAAGCAACAAAGCTGAACATAAAAAAAATTGTGAAAGTATTTCAAGGTGATCACAGTTTGAGTCTATGTTTCTGTTATTATTAATTCATTATGATGTCCATTTCGGGTTGAAGATTCTCTCTGTTCATTTGAATTTGTTTCCCATTGGTACCTGTTGCCTATTTGACCAACACGCAGTGCAGATGTTAGTTATTTTAGGTTGTCAGGACAGAGAGCATCCCATTCCTGAGACACCCTCGGTTCTTTTCTGTGCTCAGTATATAGCACTGATACATGGGACCTGTGTTTAACATCTCATCCAAAAGACAATAAGTAATATAAGTGGAGGAGTTGGGGTCAAACTTGTGACCCCTTGATTTTCAGTCCAGCACATTACCTCTGGATCACTAATCTGCTCCAGGGTTGAAGTTTTTGACTGCATGTTTTTTGATAAACTTTGAAGACACTGTCATCAGAGTTTGTTTATACATAATTATAGTATTTAAGGTTTTAGCTGAAAATTCAGTATGATATAGTTATATACGAATGTATAAAAGTTAAAAATACACTGTTAAATCAGACAAGGTTCATTCTCATCTGGACTTCCCATTTCTGTATTTTACAGACCGTCAGAGAGCTGTTGAAATGGGCCAAGCTTTGATTGATCGTCATTTTGGCCACCAGTTGAAGAACCAAGAAACATTTGAGGATGCGGAAGTGTATTACAGGCTTCTGGAAGATGATGACACCAATGCTCTAAATGCTGGACCCTCAGATTGCAACCCAAGACCAGGTATGCCCTCTGTCCATCAAAGACCAATAACACTTTGTTACATGAGACTTTGTTCATTCACAACCAAAAACGCACTTAGTCAAATGGGACCTTGTCTGGCATAGACCAGTAATGCACTAAGTCACATGGGACCTTGTCTGTCATAGACCAATAATCAGGGTTCCCGCTATCGCTCGCCAATTGCGCCAAATGCGCCAAAATACTAATTCTGGCCCATTAAATCTTCCATTGGCGAATTTTACTGGCGCCAACGTAAAAGAAAGCATCCGACAACTAGTACGATTAAAAATCAATATGCGGCCAACAAAATTACATAAGCGGCCTGGATGTTTAGTATAAGGTCACGCGTGACTAGTTAGTTTATCAAGCGGATGTGGTCCAGTGGTAACGCGCTGGACTGGTATACCAGGGGTCCCGAGTTCGATCCCCCGCTCCTCCACTAACATTACTAATAGTCTTTCGGATGAGACTTTAAACCGAGGCCCCATGTATCATTGCTATACACTGAGCATGTAAAAGAACCAGGAGTGTCTCTGGAATGGGATGCTTTCTGTATCTTGCACTACCCCCACCACATAAAATAACTAATCACTCCAGGGGGAGTCGGTCATATGGGCAACCGGTACCGACGTAAAATAAGCTTAAATAGATAGATAGTTTATCAAACTTTATGACACTTTGAGAACGTGTTGAGATGCAACTGACAATCGGTTAATTGGAATAATTTGCCATTTTTAATCATCCGAAAATAAGATAATTAAGCACGTGTGGTCAGTTAGTGTTTGTAGCAAATTACAGTGATGAAAAGAAAAATCGTCAGTGTTTGCAGGTGTCATTTTCGTGTATGGAAGATTAAATAAGTGTAAAAATAAATGGTTCATGCTTAATCTTATAAAGATATTGTTCATATTTTCATGTTATGTATCTTTTAAAAATGATATGCAAATGTGCTTATTTTTTATTAATAAACAGTTGTAATAAATATATAAATAGTGTTTGTTGTCACAATGATACTACTTCTATAATATCTTAACAGAGAAAGGCATGTCTCCTTACAAAATCACTGGCTCCAACTTTTGAGCCATTGACACCAACTTTTTCTGAGTGGCGAATTTGCTGGCGCAAACTAAAATTGACCCAGAGGAAACCTTGAATAATGCACTTAGTCACATGGGACTTTGTCTATCAGAGACCAATAACACACTGAGTCACATGGGACCTTGTCTATCAGAGACAAATAAATTGAAATAGCACAGTTAGTACAATTTTGTATTGAGAACATGCTTCATGGAATCAAAAAAAAATATTCTATACTGTTGTACAGTCCTGAATAGGTAGGAAGTTGACTTATTTAGAATTATTGGATAGATGTTGCAACCGAGAAATCTATGCATCAAAATTTTGCAACTTAGAAATCTATGCACCAAGATTTTACAACTAAGAAATCTGTGCATCTAGATTTTGCAACTTAGAAATCTATGCACCAAGATTTTACAACTGAGGAATTTATGCATCAAGATTTTACAACTAAGAAATCTATTCATCATTAATATCATTCTTTGTACACACTATACATTACCTCTGCAATCATTGGGTGAGTTGCAGAGTGAATATGCAGACATTTGCAATCTACTAATGTTTTGTTAGTTTGAATTGGAATGTTCTCTATGGTCTAGTGGTTTGTCACTGACTTCAGATCACTTAACCTCTCAGTGATGGATGGCCATGGGTTTGAATATGGCTACCAGTCATTACCATTTATGTGAGAAAGTTAGCTGTTTCTTACTAGAATTGGAGATTAGTTCTGATCCTTCCCAGGAATGTTGGCATGATTAACTGCCTGCCAGATATGACTTCAAGTGTTAGAGGTTTTTAATTAATGAATACTCAGTTAAACCATTTGATTCAAATAATTTCATATGATGAGACTTATAGTTCCCATGTTTACAGTTCTTGGTGAAAGATTTCAGCCCTGCCTGTAACCTTACTTCATGTATGAAGAAGAATGTATCTTGTTGTTATTATACATTGTACATCAGTATCCTGTTGTTATTATATATCAGTATCCTTTCCAATGCCTTTTTCAGCTGGTGACCTCGGTGAGGACTTACGAAAATTGATTTTGAAAATCTACAGTAACTACCTGTCATCAGATGGAAAGGTAATCTCTTTAAATGAGTAAATGGAACAGATACAACATTTGATTAAACATTGATTTTAAAACAGTGAAGAAATTTCTCTGAGCAGATGAAACAATGAAGAGGTTATCTGTGTACATTCATGTATATTCAAATGTATCCAGAGTATTAGCAGTTAAATCAATGATGCATTCACAATTCAAAGTTTTAATCCTTTAATTTTATGTGTGAATACCAGTATAACATATAGTCTGAACCTTGTTAGTGACTACCCACTGAATAAATCCCCATCTTAGACCACCTTTGAATAATGACTGCCTGTGAACAGAGACCAGGCCATGAGAAAATAGAGTTTGTGTAGCAATTTATAGAGAATACATGTCAAGAACCACAGTATGTACAATGTTGAGGTTGAGCCATTGTGTAGGACAAGAGACTCAGACACCCATACCAGAGGTTGCATGTTTGGGTCCTACTAGCAGAATTTGACTCTTTTGGTGAAAGTAGTGGTGAAACCATAAGAAACAGTCACAAGATGATTTAAACTAGTTTGTTTGAAACTCCTCCTAAGTTGGTTTAATGTTGATACTTTTAAGAAACAACTAACTTACAGTTGAAAATTATTCATGACACAGGGCCTTGTCCACATGATTTACAACCAACCCCACACCTTCAGTTGCATGGCTTGAACATTTCTTATGTGACCTTCCTGTGCAAGCTCATGTAAATTTTACTATGTTGTATTTGTAGTGTTAAACTGATAGAAATGAAACATTACATGTTTGAAAATTTCTTTTTTCCCCCAGAAAGTTAACTACAAAGGTATAGGGGAGAGCAGTGAATTTGCTCAGTATGTAGGAATGACAAAAGAGCTAACACGTGTACAGATTGCGGAGGCCACAAGAGAAGAAAAATTAGCCTTTTTCATCAATGTTTATAATGCTCTGGTCATTCATGCTAATGTTACTATGGGGCCGCCTGTCAACCTCTGGCAAAGGTACAAGGTAAGTAAACTGTCATGTCTGTCAATAGATTCCTTAGCTCAGTACAAATTCTGTTACTGTGAATTCAGTTTTTAGACTGTCAGCTATTGTAAACAGTCTTTAGAATCACAAATCAAAATCAGGCATTGAGTGTCATGTCCACTTTAACATAGATATATTAATGCACCCACACTGGCATATCTACATATATGGACCATATACTGGGGAGATTTCATAATTACATGCTATAGGAAAGTAGGTATATTAATGGTATTGTTTCGCTTATCATAATGACTTCCTTCTTACGCTGACTTTTTGTTACATTCTATAAATGTAGAAAAAGAAGTTTAGATTCTGAGATACTGAGCAGAGTAAACAAAATTTTGTTATTAATAAAAATAATATATGCGCACCTCCTTTTTCTCTGCCACCGAGTTTACGAAAAATAGTAACCAAGATGAACTGTGTTTTTCGGAAAAAGTAGTGCAGTCGTAATACCAATCTATACTATACTTCTAAAGGCAATGTACTGAGATGTAATGCGATGGTTAAGGAAGATCATCGCAACCTTGAACTCTGTGTGTTTATTTCTTTAGCGGCTACAAAGTAAATGACAGAAAGCAACAAACAAAAGTTTAACTTGTTTGTTTGTTACGTTTTTCTTTTCATGCTGATTTTCTTTCTTTAAGTTTTCAGTAATCTGTCCTTATAATAATAATAATAATAATGATGATAATAATAATAATAATAATAATAATGTATCAGTAAAAATATATCAGCAAGCAAAAATGACTGAATTAGGTTTTTACCATTAAGCATTAAAACTTACATCAGTTTTAGCATTTTGATTGCTGATTTGAAGACTCTGTTGATTTCAAATTGAGGGATGATTTAGAAAGCAAAATGTTTGCCTCGGTATGAACTTTCACCTCCCATACAGCTGACAGTATTTAAGTGCTTTAAATGCCTCGATTAGTTTTGCAATTCACCTCTAACAAAATGCTGTAAATACATTTTGTAATGATGTCAAGAAGTCAGGTTTTCAACGTGTTTCTTTCGTAGTGGGTGTATTTTATATCCAGTGTTTGAAAAGTAGAAACTTTGTCCATAGTTTATTTAATAAAATTTCAATATTTGTAAATATTGAAGGCAAAAATCAGACTAATCTTTTGACCACAGCCAGCACAGAGTACTTTCAGTATGATGTTAAAGGTGTAATACAGCACTTTTGCTGTCTTTAATGCATACATAATAGTGTCCACTCAGCAATCTTCTTGTTCTGATTTTGAATCCATCTTGAGGCCATACATTTTTCAGGTATTTTTTATTAGTGTTTGTAAATAGAATAGAAAAGTGTTGCTAAAGGATATTAGATATATCCCTCCCCAGGAAGGCAAAATAAAGAATTTTGGTTGGGTGGGTGGGGGCCAAGTCTTTTTATTTGGAGGGGGGGTCTTTTCTTGTCAATTGAACTTCTAAAAGGGTTAGTCCATTTTGAAAGTGCCTTCTTGTGGTGGGATATATGTTGGAATGACCTTAACTTACTTAACGTTCTGTGTTCCAGTTCTTCAACACTGTGAGGTACATTATTGGTGGCAACTCTTACTCCCTGCAGGATATTGAAAATGGTGTATTGAGAGCAAATAAGAAAGGTGTAGGTAGGAATCATTTCAATGTAATGTTGAGTTTATGAACTAAATAGTTCAATGGTTTAGTTGGAAACTAGTTTAACTGTATAAAAATAAAAAAGGTGATATAATAGCTTCTTACCCTACCCTGGAAATAACTATGTATTCATTTATATTTGGTATGACCATGTCTTTTGGTTAAATTACTTTTCACTTCAACTTTTACACTCTTTGGAAGATGCTGTTGAGTAAATATTTCTACCATTCTGAAAGAGGAAGTTTGTGACTGACCTTCACCCCATTTAGTCAAGTATGCTTTCTGTGCTTTGATTTTAAAATGAAAAAGTTCAGAAGTGGGATGAAGGGGAAAACGTACACAAAGGTACTGTGATTAGAGTTCTCTGGTTTATATCTTTTATATGTGCAGTTTGAATGAAAGGTAAATCCATTTGGTTTTGGTTTCAGTGGGTTGATAGATCTTCGAGGTTTAGTATGTTATAATAGATGTTCTTTGAATTTTTCTAATATTTTGCAAAATGACATTTTTAAGTACTATACAATGTTTCAGTGCAATTAGTTTTGAAACAGAATAATTATGTTGTTTTGAAAATTATCTGTCAGTAGTATGAATTTTCGTATTTGTTCTATAAATAGCAGGTAAATATGGCTTCACAACATATATGCAGTCATTTGACGTGTAAAGAAAAGTAATGAAATATGAACCTGATTTTGAAATATTATAATGCAAGAAACTTGTTGTGTTAGTTCATGTAGCTTGTATGCAGTTGTCCCTTGGAATTGCGTTTTGTGCATTTGCATTCAAGGTCACTATTACTAAAAAAGGAAAAAAAGACTTCCGATCAGTAAACTCACGTCAGAATGTCTTATTGCAATGAAATTTGGTTTATAAGTTGTGTGTTTGTAATTTTCACTTGGGATTGTGTTTATGGTATCTGCCATCAAGATCATTGTTGTTAAAAAAAGAAATATGGTTTCTGGTCAGTAACTTTACTTCAGAAAGTTGTAATGCAGTGAAACTTTGTGTGTGCTTGTATGCAGTTGTTGCTTTGGATTGCCTATGGGGAGTCCTGATGCTTTTGTTCCTGTGAATAGGCAGAATGTTTTATCACTTTCATTAATAGCTCTAGCTGTACTTGATATTTAAGTAGGTTCTATCTTTGTAAGTGAAAGAGATCTTTGAGTTCCTGCATGATTTTATGAAACCTTTTATTGATAATACATGATATAATATAACCTAAGCAGAAGCAAACTCTTGTCTGTTTATCTTTTTCTTACATTTTTAGGTATGTTTATGAAGCCATTTGGATCATCTGACCCAAGACTGAAGGTTGCACTGGAAACCCCAGAGCCCCTGATCCACTTTGCTCTTGTTTGTGGGGCAAAAAGCTGTCCACCAATTAAGACATACTCTGCAGAGGTAATTATACTGATATATTCCGAGACAGGGAATTTTTTATAAATAGGCTACAACAAAACTAAAGGACAGATATTTGTATAGATAGGTGACATAAAGTCTGTTCAAACAGTTATCTGCTGGCTTTTTAGTTGATTAAATCAAATAAGTTAAACCAATTCCGATTGATGAAACCAGTCAGGAAAATGTAATGCAGAATCCCACTGTAAGTGAAGAAAAATTCAGTTTTTGCTTAGACATAATGACCAAGAATGAAGTTATTCATATATTTGAAGAAAAAAACAATGCTAATGGGAAATATGTAAATTGTTTTTTAGACTAGTAAGCTTCAATATTTACAGGGTATATATGAGCAGTTAACATTGGCTGCAGAGTCTTTCCTAGAAGGGGATGATGGCTGTCAGGTGGACATGAGTAAGAAAACGATAAAACTCTCACAGATTTTAAAATGGTACAGCAGTGACTTTGGAAAGAACAAAGAGGAGGTAAGTACACAGACTGTTCAGTTCCTAAAAAAAATTCACAGTGCACCTGTCAGTGTTTTATCCCACCACAGAAGTTTAATCCCACCATAGAAGTTTAATCCCACCACAGAAGTTTAATCCCACCACAGAAGTTTAATCCCACCACAGAAGTTTAATCCCACCACAGAAGTTTAATCCCACCATAGAAGTTTAATCCTACCACAGGAAGTCAAATATAAGGGGCTTTAAGTTTCAGATTCTCTGATAGGTAGGGTTTCCATAATCACAATGAGACCACTGCCTGGGAAATAGACTTTGCTGAAATTGATAGGTGCATAAATGTTAATACTTTGTGAAATGTAAAAAAGAAATCAGGTTTAATTTTTGTAAGAGTTCATTTAAAAGCCTGATATCTCTAAATGTTTTGTAGGTTAAATTACTGGTTTATTGTGTAATCTTAGTCAGTGTCCAGGGCAGTAACTCTATATTGCTCACAAAACCTTTTATAAACATTGTGAGCATGTCAGTTCATACCAGCATTGTTCTATATTGTAAAATGATATACAAGTTATTTTGTTAGCTTAGTTTGTCTTCCAGAATAGTACATGTATATCTTAACCTTTCTGCCTGTCAATGAACGTTTTTCTTCACAGGTTGTGGATTGGGTGTACAAACATTTACCAGATAGTGAGAAAAAACGTCAGGTTGGAGAACTTCTTCAAGGAAAGAATTTCAAACTTACACATATGTCTTACGATTGGGGAATCAACTCTTAAAATACTATATCTACCCAAGGACAATGTTTAAAACAGGTTTAATCAATTGGTGCCGGTTTTGACTAGCTTGATATTTCTGTCATAGAAATTTGGCTATTACGAATGGGGTGTTGACTATTTCTCTTTATCTCAGATTGATATGTTGTAGTTGTTTTGAAATAGATATTACTTTATACAGCAGTCGTTTCGGAATAAGTCAGGGACTTTCCACATTTGGGTATAAAATATACATTTCCACATTTTTAATGTACAGTAGAATTTCATATTTTATCAATGTTCTTAACACTCCATTTTTTTCAATTATTCTTTTTAATATCAAAGCATGGAGTTTTGTACATTTTTCATTTGAACTGAGCCTTTATGAACTTGTAGTAGTATTTATTTGAAAATAAAGGGAGCTTTTCATTCCATTTGGTGAAACAAGGTTGAAACTTTTCCATATTTATTTGAACCACCTTTTTCCCCCAGTCTTAGTGATGCTTTTTTACTAATGATGCTGTTATGTCTTCCCCCACTTAGTTGTATTGGGAGAGATTTTTTGTTGTGCTTTCTGTCTGAATGGATGTCACAAGTCAGCTCCATAACTTTGTCATTCCTTGATGGATTTTCAATTTAGCAGAAATATTAACCACCATGAGACATTGTGTCATGCACAAGAACCAGGTGTGCAGCTCTAAGGTCAAGGTCTCAGATGGGGTATTCTTTTTTAAAGTAACAACACAGAGATAAAGTTCTTTAGACAGTGCACTAAATTTACAACCAAGTTCATGTATGGGAAGGAACTAATATATGTTAAGCTTGGGAAAGACATATGTTCTTATTTCAAAAACAAAATCAAGTTTTAAGTTTGATTTTGACTCTTTTTGAGCTTCAGAGAATCTCTGTATACATGTACATGTTTGCCTTGTGGAACAAAGACAAGACATTTTATACATATATATTGCTGATGTGTTTCATTACTATTACACAGAAATGTATAGCTTTGAAAGTGTAAACAGAGTCATAGTAAGGTGTTTTAGTTAATCCTTTTTTTCTGTATATACTGTATATACATATTGATTGAGTCTTCATTTTAAGCCACCAAAAGGAGGGCATATAGTTTTTTAACTGTCCGTCTGTCAGTCCATCCTTCCATCATCTGCCCGAAAACTTTAAACATTGCCTATAACTTCCTTATCTGTAAATGGATATCTTCATATTTGAAGACAGTACCCCTTTGGACAAGACCTTCCCACTGAAATTTAGACAGTTTTCAAACAGGTATTTAATGTTTGTCCTTGTCTTCTTTAAGTAAACATAGATATTAAATGTTTGCCTGTGTTGTCTTAATGATTGTTCATGTTTTGTTTTTTTGAATATAGATACTTCTTGTTTGTCATCATATTTTTCATATTTAGGGTTGATCTTCAACATACAATGTACTTGTAAAATATACTGCTCTTTTTACATTAATTATAAGCAGGTTCTGTCTAGGTTGCCTTAATTTTTTTTAATTATTTTGGCAGTATTGTCTATAAGTGCCTTTATGTTTTTATTGTTATTGCTATTGTGTAAATCAAATTTTTTTTTATTTCAATCTATTTATTTAACATTTATTGGAAAACAAGTTACCGCAACTTGTATCTATCCTGCTCAGTGACTGCATATTGGATTTTACCTTGAATGACCTAGAATTCCAAGGTCCAATTTTCAAAAAACTTTAACATTGCCCAGAACATTGTTACAAGAAATTGGATTTACTTCATACTTGAACACAACACCCATTTGGACATGACCAAAACTGTATCTATTTGTCTATATGATCTTGACCCCTGAATGACCTTGACCCAGAAGAGACCTTCTCTGAGAAGGTCCAGTTGTCAAATACACTTAATATAATATAAACCAACAGATTTAGTTCTTGTTCCCTTTGGAAGTAATCTTCCAAATACCTATAATTTACCTTGACCCCTAAATTACTTTGACCTTGCGGTCAAATTGTTAAAATAAAACATATTTTGAAGGATCAACAAGTTATCTTCATCTGGTCACATATATCTTTTTACCTGGACTCCAAAGTGACCTTGAGGTGAAATTGGCAAAAAAAAAAATACCCACTTCTTTTGAAAGCTCTACAAGTTATCTTCATCTGATCCAGCTCAAAGGTCAAAGCACCACTTCAGGGGCATTGTCATCTTTCAGTGACAGTTGTTGTTATTGATCAAAAAGAGGTGAAACAGTAATATCTAAAGTTAAAAAGCTGTACAAAGATAGGTGTTTGTTGTTTTGTTTATGAAAACATAGATGTTCAATGTTTGTCAATGTTTTTTTCAAACAGGTATTTAATGTTTGTCCTTGTCTTCTTTAAGTAAACATAGATATTAAATGTTTGCCTGTGTTGTTTTGTTGTTTTGTTTATGAAAACATAGATGTTCAATGTTTGTCAATGTTTTTTTCAAACAGGTATTTAATGTTTGTCCTTGTCTTCTTTAAGTAAACATAGATATTAAATGTTTGCCTGTGTTGTCTTAATGATTGTTCATGTTTTGTTTTTTTGAATATAGATACTTCTTGTTTATCATCATATTTTTCATATTTAGGGTTGATCTTCAACATACAATGTACTTGTAAAATATACTGCTCTTTTTACATTAATTATAAGCAGGTTCTGTCTAGGTTGCCTTAATTTTTTTTAATTATTTTGGCAGTATTGTCTATAAGTGCCTTTATGTTTTTATTGTTATTGCTATTGTGTAAATCAAATTTTTTTTTATTTCAATCTATTTATTTAACATTTATTGGAAAACAAGTTACCGCAACTTGTATCTATCCTGCTCAGTGACTGCATATTGGATTCAAACCAGTTCTTATATTCAAAGTGCCGAATATGCCAGTTCACAGTTGTTGATAGCTCTAGTAATCAACAAAGTGAGGGTTGATAATGAAGTTATATGGATAATAACTCTTGATCATCTGTCAGTGTCCAATTGAAATGTTCATTGATTTTCCTCATGAGCTTGAAGCCTTTTTTTCTAAACTTTGATTATTGTTAATGACACAAAGTCATAATATGTTGTATGAGCTATATTTTGACATTAAAAATATACCATTTATCTACGAAATGTGTTGTGTGATCAGTTCTTTTAATGTAGACAGGAAACAGACTAAAATAGTTCCGCTATTCTTGTGCAAGCAGCAGTGTGGTAAGCTGCCCTTGACAGAAATTTTATGAAAATGACGTTTATTTTAAATTTAAATATATATTTCTGTCGATGTGTCATACTAGTGCTTCATGGTTGTCAAATTTATAAATTTTCGAAATTGATCTCTATTTAAATTTATCACTAAAGAAAGAGGGAGAAATGGCTCACATAAGATCTGAAAATATATGTTCAGTTAATTTATTTGTTAAAACATTTCAGCAGTGTTTCTAAAGATGTATAGGAACATGTACATAATTTCCAAATTATTTTTTTTAAAAAGGCATCTCTAAAAACTTACTTTCATTTGTAAATATTTGGCACAAAAACAGTTCTATGAAATCAGTTAAAGTTTTGAGTGACTAGATTTGCTGTCGACACAAGTGTCTGCAAGAGATGAAATGGGTTTGCTTAGTGGGCTTGGAGTTTGTCTGAATGATGGAGCTGTCCGACTCATTGACTGCTGTAATGACAATGTCTTTCTAGGTTGTATTACTTGGCCACCACTTTTCTGCCTTGGACTTCCTGTGATGGCAATGTCAGGGGATTTGGGAATGCTGAAAAGTGGAGGTTTCTGTATATGTCTTAAAAACAAGAATGGCCCCGGCTTCCATGGACAAACTACAAAGGCCTCCTCTTCACGATGTGGTGAGTATGTTGCGTAAACTTTTCGAAAATTAGCTAACAGCTTCTTTGGCAGTACTTCATCAGCATAAAGCCTGTCCCAGTGCTCCCAGGCATTTCTGATTTCAGCTTGGCGCAGGTGATGATAGTAAGCGTCAATGGCCTGCTTAGCCTAAAATAATAGTAACAAGCTATTAAAAATTGTACAGTGCAACCCGTTTAGAACCTATATTTCAGTTACCCAGCTTTGGATCTGATTACAAGTGTAAAATCATCCATTTAAGGATGTTCATTAGAAGCTTAAATTTTCTGAGTTTTACTTTTAGCACACCTAGATTTTTTCCCGGTAGAAATTAGGAAAAAGAAAGTAATGCTTAAATTGTTGAACTAACTGCTGGTAGGATATATCAGAAAAATGTAACAGAAAGTGTACAACTGACCTGTCTGAAGACAGGATCTATTTCTTGTTGCAGAACTATTGGCCCTATATTTAATTAAGAATGTCACATACCTTTGCTCTAATGCGATGTAAGTCATTGAAAGTTGGTTTTTCAGAAGTGTGCTTCATTTTAAGGCTTGGCAAAGGAACATCAATGTATTGGATTCTTGGGGTGGTCCATCCCATAGCTAGCTTGAAATTCCTCTGCTTCTCTGAATAGGGTACAGAAATATATTGATAACTATTTATGACAAACATATGAAAAAGAACAGAAACACAAAGTTCTTTTGTCTGCTACACATATTTTTAGGAACACCATTAACAAAAACAAAATAAAAACAAACAAAACAGTAAAAAAAGAAAAACTTGATTTATGTAGGAAGTGCGTTATGTTTTTGTTTTTTTGCAAAGAAGAAATATATTAGGATGCTATGTTACCAGATTTCTGAATAAAACTGAGTTTATTTTGCAGTGTCGTTAAGGATCATTCAAATCTACATCCCTGCCATTTACCGTGAGATAATCTTACATGATCAAACATATATAGCAAATATAATACACGATGCTTTTCAACCAATTTTTCCTGCACAAAAGAACAACATACTCAAATGCTCACCATGAAAGAATTCTTGTTTTTTGGGGGTTTTTTTTACAGCTGTTTTTCAAACTGAGGAGTCAGCACACCTTTATTGTATCTTGTTTTTATCTTCAATAGGTACAATAGTTTTGTACAGACCCATCAAAATTTATTTTAATTACATTGGAAAAGGACAATATCAACCTTAACCCTTTACTCCATATATACGCATTTTTAAGAATGTGCGACCAGTGTATTTCCAGATCAGCCGGCACATCCGTGCCGTCTGATCAGAATCTCCACTGGTCGCTTTTTGGTCAGAAATAACCAAATGTATCAAAAGGCAAACAGTGTAGGTCCTGATCAGACGGCACAGATGTGCCGGCTGAACTGGATCTACACTGTTCGCCCAAGCCATAAAGGTGTATATATATGGATGAAAGGGTTAATAGATATGGGGATTAAACATACCAAGATATTCCAAATACTGACAAGATTGTACAAGCATTACTTAAGTCAGGCAGTGGACAGCTGATGTTCAACAGGTAACTTTACCACAGAAACTGTGAAAACGGTAAGCTAGAAAGAAAAAGAATAGCCAGGCGCGTAGCTAGCCTATAAAGAATGTGGATTCAAAATAATTTAGGGGGGTCAGGGGGCATGCCCCCCCTGAAAATTTTGAAATAAATGGTGCAATTTGGTGCGTTTTGGGGCCTCCGGAGAGCTTTCTTGACCAACGAAAAAAATTTTTTGTCAAAATAATGTGGATTCAGCTGCGTACTCGCGTATAGGCAGCTACGCGCCTGAATGCTATTGTGCAGTATGATGCTCAATATCTGTCTCTGTCATACCTTGTTTCCCTGAATGTTTTGCTGGAGCACTTCTTGTTTTATGCTTTTGGATGATTGGTGTTTCTTCGTTGGTTCGCAAGATGGCCGATTTTGGTCTATTCAGTGAAGGCATGGTTGATAAACCATCATAACTTCCCTTTGACTCTGTGGGTTTCTTGTCTTTTATCCTGGCAGTGACTTTTATTAAAAATAAAAATAAAATTCATATTAAGTTTTTTTTGTCATTATACCAGTAATGTTAAGTGTACTAAAAACATTTCTGTAAATTTCAAAATTATGCAAATTTAACTGGAAGTTCAAGGTTTCACTCCGATTTTTTATTCTGCAAAAGTATGTTTTCAGCTTGAATCTTTTTAACTGAAATTTGGTCTCTTACCAAAGGTGATATTTTATGCTCTCACTGGAATTTTCACTCACCACTTTCTGCAGTGATAAGAAACATATAATGAAATACACATACCTGACCCTAGCTTTTGCCTCAGTTTCATGATAATGTTTGCATCTTCTGGTACAATGCTGCCTTTCTTTTGAGCAAACATCATCATAGTGTCTTGTATCTCCTTGGTCAGGTTGTCTACAGCTGGGTCAGCTTCCTGCTCAGATAAGTCACGTGCCTGAAGATCGCGGCAGGATCCTGGCTTGTCTTTTATTGTTTTAATTTTTGTTCTCTGCACTACTTTTTTCTGCCCTTTCATCTGCAAGTGAACAAACTGAAGTGGTTTAGCATAAGGAGAATCATTCTTTACTGCCGATTTTTGCATCTTTTTCATCTGACGTTCTAGCTGCCTGGTTGTAAGACCAATAAGCCTTGCACCGGCAGTGTAATGACTAATCACATGTGGTGCCTGTTTGCGGAAGGTTTTCTCTAGGTCTGCAAGGGTCTGCCTGATTGAGAAGCGGGTGATAGCAGAGTAGAACAGCCGTTTTCTTCTTGAATGCATTTTCCTTTTTTCTTCATCAACTGAAAGTAAAGGAGACAAACTAATGCATAATTTGCTTTCACAAAAATATGATTATCACACAATGACTGTTTTCTCCTTGAGAAAATCTTAAAGGTTATAGATTACAGTTTACTTACTCTAAATAAAAAAAAAACAATATCATCCTATCAGAGAGGCACAGCAAGACTTGGTTCTTACCTAGATATTATAGGTTTAAATCTTGCTACCCAAGAATCTATCTACCTACATTACTTTAAAAAAAAAAAAAAAAATCATTCAGTGTCAAAATCAAGCAACACAAAAATAAAATATAGCAAACAATGGCCCTGACCTTGAAGTTAGCTTAACAGTATTTCTGCGTACATCTCAAACCATTAGAATTACTAACTTACCCTCTCCTTCCTCCTCCCCTTCCCCAAACAGATCCCCACCCATGGCAGTCATGTGGTACAAAAACTCATCGAAATCTATCGTTCCACTCCCGTCTTTATCCACCTTCTTAAGGACATCTTCTACTTCACTGAAACTGATCTGGCTATCAACACGTCTCAGTTCTTCATACAAGTTCTCAGCAGTAATAATGCCAGTGTTGGACTGGTCCAAGGTATTGAACAGCTAGAAATATTGAAGGATTTTGTGAGAATGTATTGTAACAACAGATTCTGAAAACAAAAGATTAATTTCTTCACATGCAGAGGTCTTTTTTCAGGGATTCATTTAAAAAAAAAAGGAATAAATGCAAAACAATTGTTTCTCATTCTCATTTATTTGTAGTTATATTATAATAACTTTGAGTGAAGAAACTTTCTTAAAATTAAACAATGACTCAACAAATTATACTAAGTAAAACAGCAACATACTTCTCGAAAAGCAGACAAGGTGGTCTCATCTAGTTCATCTCCATTCCAGTCTGGAATGTTGTCTAAATCTAGGAAAGAAGTAAACCAGTCAGAAACACTGTGGCACTTGAATGTTACACCTAACTTAACCACTACTGCTCACGGTCCTAAATTCAGTCATTTCTGACAGTTATTTACTAATCAGTAATGTCTCACAACCTATTTGTCATACGTACTGGAAATTTCAGCTGAATGAACTTCAGTCTTCTACCAACTAGGAAGTAATTTTCTTTGTCTTCAGAAATAGATTCTGCACAAGACTGGGGCCTTGAAATGGGGTCACTAATTGACATATTTTTTTAACATGAAAGGATCTTTAATTGAGATTATTATCATTTGTTGATATTATATTCTTTTCTCTGAAGTATTTTCATTTTAACCTCAGAAAAGGTAAAGTTTGTAATGTTCTGCAATAGTACAGTAAATCCAGTAGGTATATTGCATAACTTCTATCCCCACTTGATAAGCTGTCATAATATTGTGAACAAACACATATCTGCAGTAAATATTTATGTTTTGGCTAGCGTTTCTTAGATGTCCGATCTGAATAAAATTACAAAGTACGACTGACATGAACCAAATATAAACCACTTTTCAGTGGTAGTGGTTCAATATCAACCTGTTTTCTGTACATCTGTGTATAAAGTTACAATCTCTTATATATTCATATATGACTTGGTCAATCGGAGCTCAATCATTAGCAAGGTTATCCAAACTGAATATTGTAAAATAAAACTAGACATGTGTCCAAAGGACATGGATGCCCCCACAACATAAGCTTTCAGTTGGCAAATATTAGCGTTATCTTATTTATGGCATAATTTTTTTTATATATGTAAGTTATAAGGCAATGCCAACATGCATTATTGAATTTGGCCAAATATGAACGTGATCAGTACTGAAAGAATAATCATGTTAGTAATGTAATGGGTTTTGAATACAAGTTGCAAGTAAAAACCTTGAGCACCACGGGGCAGTACCGATGCTTGTCTGTTTTATTTATTAGCTAGTTTCAACATATTTTATTACCAAGATAATAATAATAAGTGATGATGTACAAACAATGATCAAACACAAAGTTATTAAGATAAATGGGTTGAATCGAAAGCTTAATAGCTTATTGTGATTCATTTTATTTATCGGAAATGAGCATGCAACTTCCTACCCATCAAAAAAAAATAAAATAAGGATTTGAAAAAAAAAAAATTTGCAAGTACATACTCATCCCAGAAAAAGAGAAAAGGAACATAAAGAGAAAAGGAATAATTAAGATTTTATTATTTTTTGTGGGGCTTTGTACATTCCCACTTTTTTGTGATATAAAGTCTTTGCAAAAAACCAAGTGACCCCTGGGGAGGAGCTAATTTTCACCCCACGTAATATAAACAATGCTAGTAGAGGTCAATATCAAATACAAAGCTCTGTGTCGAGTAGTTATAGAGATGAAGATTTTTTAAGTTTTTCCTATATAACTATATGTAAGCCCCAACGTAGGGCCAATATTCACCCTGGGGTCATGATTTGAACCAACATGGCAGAGGCCCACTAGACAATGCTACACAGCAAATACTTATGGTTTATGAATAATAAGCTACATTAAAGTTTTTGTATGATGCTGACGATGTTGACAACTCAGTAACCATAACAGCTGCACTTTTTCTTTGAAATTAGATGAGCTAAAAATGGCATCCTCAACTTACGGTGGTGAAGAGTGACAATTGATATTGAAATACCATTATGTATGCAAAAGTTATGGACCAGAGAAATATATTTAGTTTAATCCCCTGCTGTGACCTTGACATTTGACCCAGGCACCTGGGTCTTGCATGTGACACATTGTCATGGTGGTCATGTGTACAAATTTATTTTGAAATCCCATCATGCATGCAGAAGTTATGGACCGGACACAAACTCCATCTGAACTTAAGCCTAAATGACAAATACACTAAGTTCAATGTCCTACTGTCACTTTGACCTTTGACCTAGGGACCTGGTTTTTGCACACGACACATTGTCTCCTTACAGTGGTAAAGTGTACCAATTTATTTCGAAATCCAATCAAGCATGCAGAAGTGATAAACCAGACACAAACTCCAACTGAGCTTAAGCCTATATGACAAATACACTAAGTTCAAACCCCTGCTGTGACTTTGAAATTTGACCTAGGCACTGGTGTCTTGCAGGTGACACATTGATTACTTATGGTGGTCAAGTGTACCAATTTATTTTTAAATCCTATCATGCATGCAAAAGTTATTGTCCAGACACAAAGTATATACTTTGTTGATCACACTCACACACACGCACACACAAGGACAGGGGTAACACTATATGTGCCCCCTACTCCCCATTTTATGATGGGGCATAAAAATCAAGATAGCTGCTGAGAGCTGAAATAAGAATATTGGATGTCTACAAAAATGCACATTCTTTTCCCAAAATTAGTCACTTTCAAGTCATTATGTATATAACTGTGGCAGGAATGATATTTTTCTTACAACATATAATTGACCTTATCTTGAACTTTATCATTCTAGTACATGAAGTGCATTTTACTTAAGGTATAGACCTTACATAAATACTGTCTTACATACATTTTGTTGTACATGTATACTGAGGTTATTTGTTTATACCTGTTTAATCCAATTATAGTAATGTCAGTTCATACCTCTTATTAATATAGAGTAATTGTCCATGAATTATTAGTTTAATAACTACTCGAAATCATTGGTAATTTCATTACAGTATCCATCGCAAAAGTATGGTTAAGTACCTTTACTTTACATAGTAGTGTACTTGTACTAAGTGCATGAGATTTTCATGATTCTTGCTTTTCCCTCCAGTGGCTTGATCAGTTAATATAGTATGGCTACTTACATTTTAATTCCTTATAGACTTATATATATGATTTCTATAGCATTACTAGATTTTTACACTATTTTTGTAATATCCCTGACTTTTTGGTGGGAAACCCAGGCATATAAATAGCTTCCCTAGCTTCCTATACTAGGTGTTCAGTAATCTGGTTGCCGAACTCAAGGTAAAGTGTTACCTCCTTCACAGGCCTTAGAACTGAACCATCTTTTTCTCTCTCTCTCTCTCTCTCTCTCTCTCTCTCTCTTTGAGTATTTTCTCTCTTGCTGGTTGTAACTTCTATTGATGTATTAGGTTCCTTTTTTTTTCTCTTTTATATTAAAAGTGCGTTTCATTTTGGCAATATTTCTAAATACCGGTGAGAATGTTTTGGCTAGAAATCTAATTTGTTAAGAGAACTCATTCCTAAAGTGATGTAAAGTAAAATTTGGAAAACTGCAAATAAATTATTGTGGGTATTGAAAATACACTTGTTTTAATTTCTTCCAAAATAATATCCAACTATAAAATAGATTGAACCTGGGTATTTAGCCAAATAGTTTTGGCTCCTGTTACATTTGGCGCCCAACGTAAATAACCTACATTATAATTTGGCTACTGCTTCGGCACCTCCAGAATGTTTCACAATATTCTCTGTGACTCTGAGAATTCGGGACGAATTCTAAATTTGGAGGGGGTATATGTAGCCGGGTACAGGTTTATAGATGATAAATTGATAAGGCAGAACCGTGTGGCTTGGTAGCTCAGTTGGTAGCAGAGTAGAGTGTCCGCCCTGTAAGCGGAAGGCCCTGGGTTCGAGTCCCGGTCGAGCCACGATTTTTCACCACCTGTTACATAACTATAAACAAAAAGAAAGGTGAATCGAAGTGAAACAATTCTGAATGTGTGAGTTTTCAATAGTGTCTAATAAGAAATGACAAAAATATCAGGAGCACCAACCCACTTCTGTAGAAACATATGGAGTCTCCTCATTTTTTGTGTAAACACTGGCAGTACTTCCAGGTGGTCTGCTACTGTTCCTCCGTACATCTTTCACTTCACTCTCTTTTCTCCGATCTTTTACTTTTGATTTGCCTTTCTTCTTTTCCTTTTGGTCAGTCTGAAAAACAAAAACAATCGAAAGCTCTCACAATAACATTTATTTATGTCAAGCTGTGAAATCTGAGAATCTGTCATTCTGTGCCTCAACATGCTAAAGAAATCACGTGAAATGAATTTTACTCACTGAACCATCTCCTTTTTTGACTGGCTGTTTCCCGGCTAAGCGTAATAATATTGTACTGGCATCAACACTCGAAATAGCATTTTTAACTTCAATCTGTTGCCCAGGCACGCCCAAAGACATTTTTGAAGTTTCGCGGGATAATTAGTCCACCATTGTTAATGCGTACCGCTTTATGACGTCATGTTACTATGCATTTACGTTTGATTTTTTATTATATGTAAATGCAATATTCTTCATCAAACCTCCTTGGACGAAAAACCTTTTTTTTAATAAGGCTGGTCAGTTAAGCTAAAAGAGCACGTACATGTATTTCAAGTGGCGTCAACAGAGAAAGTAAAATATAGAGAAGACATGAATAAAATATACAAAGCTATGAAAAAAATGATAAAATGATTGGTCAGTTTAAAATGGGGAAAATGAGAATTGACAAAATAATGTCCGAGATATTTGAATAATTTAGAAAACATGGTCTTTGATTGATCGTTTGCCCATTTCAGATAACTGAAAAGTGTTCGTGTCTTTAATTTTGTTGTTGTTGGTGTTGTTCTGCATATTACATCGTTGGATTATGTATAATGTTTACAAATATTAACAATTTCTGAACGTTGGGAGAGGCATGACCTAAATCACGATTTAGCCTAACTCCTATATAAATCTACCTATGTATGTTCCACACTGTCAAATTATGCTATATGCAAACCAAGCAACCATACAAGTAAATAAAATTTCTTTGTGCAATATTTAACTAAGACTTATATATACGAAATTAAATAAGACAAGTGTATATAGAATAATTAAGCTCTTCTAAATCCTTGCTGCTGTTCATACTAACATGTAAGTAATGAGCAATTTTCTGCGTTTTATTCTTTTAATATAAGGGTTTGACCCTGGCTATTTTCGTTTCTTCTGAAACGGTTTTCTTAGATCAGGATACATCAACATAAAAGCAAGTGGTATCTTCAACATATTGAAAGCAGCTTTCAAAAATCTGACGGATACACTATATCTAGACCTGTACTTTATCATGTAAGAATTAAATTTTACGATTTTTTAAAGACAGAATTTTCCATTTCAAACTGCAAACTGAGTAAAAATATTAGGATTTCTATCTCTAAACTTACAAAAATCATGATGATAAATTAAAAATTAACTGATCTTAGCCTTTCTGCATTTGATTTCTAAAGATTCTTAAATATTTTTACACTCTTACACCAGAATAATTTCATTTTTAGCGATGGCGCAAAACAGGCACATCTAGTTCTGAAAAGAATAAAAAGTAATCAAACGTGCCTTTGTTATGCGGAAATCATCTGTCATTACCAAATCTACACATGTGTACCAAGAACAATGCTGTCATTTTTGTACCATGCACAAGCATTAAGATGGTCTGTGCCAGCCGCATTGATGATTGCATCTGCACCGACAAATGTGGCTATTTGGGGTGCAATGAGGCTGGTGACATGTCTCCTTCCTGGTCGAGTTTACACGCTAGCAGACGATGCATTGTATTCCTTTTTCATCCGTTTACTCCTTTTCTTCTACTATAATTATACTGGGACAGAGGTGAACAAACACACACGTTTTATCATAATTTCCATATTAACTTTCCTTTGCAGCTTTTTTTTAACATACTGATATTATTCTGAGTTAGATTTGACCCTACTAAATCTGTTGATATACTGTACTGTACAGTAGCATTTGCAATGACCTTGTTGTGGACACCAAATAGATAAAGCATGTCTAACAGCATCGCTGTTGGGCTAGCTCTTTAGCAACATGGTTAGATTCTCTTGAATGTTTGCTAGTTAAACAACATTTTCCATGGTTAGTACTTGGATGGATGTCCGAAACCGATGCTTCGGCCGAGTGTCAGACGTTTAGACCCCTTGTCACCTAGACCCCTTTAAATTTTGAATTGAAGGTGACACTTAGACCCCTTGAAGACACTTAGACCCCTATTTTTTGGAGACACTTAGACCCCTTATTTTGGATTTTGACAATATGAAGTATGTTTGATGATTTTTTTTTTCTCACATTTGTTTGGAATATTTTTTTTGTTAGGGAATGTATATTTTTATCAGTTTGATGACTGAAGCAATAAAAATATACAATGTTTACTTATAGAATTTAATAAACTAATCCAAAATATTAATTAAAGTAATCCAAAAATTCTATTTCACAGTACCAAATATTTCGAGACAAGGAATGGATGAAAGAAATAATGCATGTATTTTTATAATAAACATGAGTTGCTATCTTTCACCAATGAAAAATAATTTAACATACATGTAATTAAATTAGTAAAAACTTGTTGGAAAAGTGTTATAATAACTAATTATTTCTCAATTTGCCCTTTATGTTTATAATCTTTAACACCTCTTCTGATTTTTAACACCTCTCCTGATAGGTTTTTCCCCATGAAATTATGTTTCTTTCTTTTTCTTGATCCTTTTCAATTAGATTTTACCAAAAATCATTACTTTATTGATATAATATCAAAAAATAATAGTAATAAAATTAATCTCATGGCTAAATCAATATAATTGAACATTCCTTAAATAAGGGGTCTAAGTGTCTTTTAAAAAATAATCAAATCAGGGGTCTAGGTGTCTTAGGGGTCTAAGTGTCATCTAAAACTGAAAGGGGTCTAATTGTCAAGGGGTCTAACTGTCTTGCTCCCCAAATCCCCTTCGGCCAGTATGGTGGCAGTGGTATTCCACAAACCTTTGCCGGCTCTTTGACTTGGTTAGTGCCTATGTGCACTGGAAGTGCAAGGGTTAAGTCCGCTTGCACAGCTGGAGTGGAAACGTGTGTAGGAGGCTGTGCAAATGATGCCTGGCACCTGAAGGTTAAGGAGGGGAATGTAGTGAACACCATATAGATAAAGCATGTCTAACAGCCATGCTGTTTGGCTTGCTCTTTAGCGACATGGTTAGAGTGTCTGGAATGTTTGCTAGCTAAGCAAAGTTATCCATGATTAGTACTTGGATGGGTGTTCAGAACCGATGCATCGGCCAGGTTACTTTAACCTTTGCAAGTGATGAGATTTCTATTGAAGTCTATGACCAGTTATACGTTATTTCTCTTTAATGTTGGCATTTGATAAACTAGACCAGTTGAATTGGTAGATACAACCAGCGGATGGACACTTTAATGTTTTATGTATTTATCTTTTGAAAAAAAAAACCTTTTTACATTTATTATACTAACACAATTGCTTATAAGCTTTGTATCATGTTTTGTGTAACATGATTATATATGTGCATTCATTGTTTTTAATACAGAAAATAATGTTTCAAAAAATAGAATATTTTTCAGATTTGGTCTGAAAAAAGTTTGTATAATTAACCTGCAGATATTAATGACTTAAGGTAAAATAAATTCAGTGAATTAATTTCATTCTCATTCTCTTAACTTAATATCCAGATTGTAAGATGAATATATACCAATTACAATTGTTTTTGAAAAGTGAATGACTGTTTACTGGTCAAAAAGTTTTTTAGGAAGAAACTGTATCATTCAGGGCTCTGACTGTACATGTCAAGTGTTTTTTTAATCTTTACATCTACCTAAAAAACTGAAAACAGTGACCACTTACATGTCTAGTTTGTCTGGCAGTCTCTGAAAATAATACACGTCATTATCTACCTTAAACTAATCATTCAGATTTTTGCACAAGACTTGGTCTTAGAATTTTCTGGGTAAACACTTACTATTTAAATGCGTCTTATTTGACTTAAATGTTACTGTACAATAATTCAGTGAAAATGGGTACTTACAGGCTTTTTTTTCCTTTATAGGTTCATCTCTATGGGGAAATAGATGCTCTGCTGAATGAAAGGAAAAATGTAATATTTATGTGTAACCACCAGTGCACAGGTATGTATCTCCAGGTTGTCAGTGACTTTGAAGTGTAGGGGTTGGAGCACCAGACTCCAAAGGTCACTAGTTTGATCCCCACCAGGGATGAGATTCCCAAGTGACTTGCCACATTCCATTTGGCACAAACACTGGTTTGAATCCAGGTAGCACTCGTCAAGCAGGATTAATGTAACTTGCAAGGACTTGTTTTTCAATCAATATAAAATGAATAGGTTTAAACACAGTTATTTAACTTCTGCAGTCTTGAAATAGAAGTTTTAAGTTCTTTATGTTATAATTGCATTTCTTTGATATTGTGTAATATTTTTAAAAAAGTATTGGCGTGTAAAATTTGGAAACATTACACATGTATACATAAAGGGTAATTGTGAATTTCATACACGTGTGTATGTTTTCATATGAAGCTGATAAATTTTTATAAATTGTAATAAAATGGAGCAATATGTTTTTGCACTGATCAATAACATTATGACCTGTTTATGTCACAGTGATTGTTCAAAGTGAAAACTACCGTCTCTTTTTTTGTTAATTTGCAGTTGATTGGATTATTGTGAACATGTTGGCATCCCCACAAAACTGTATTGGTAGAGTCCGATACATTCTAAAAGATGGGCTGAGATTCTTTCCCTTGGCAGGTTTTTACCTTAAACAGGTATATTTATTGAACTTGTGATATGTTTAAAGAAAGACTTTATTCTAACTCTAAATATACTTGACTTCAGTAATAATGATTACTCTCATTGTAACTTTAAGGTCATTCTCTGACATAACAGAAAGATTTTGAAAATAAGTAATTGTCTAGAAAAAGAGTGAAAAGATTTTTAAACACTTGACAGATGTCATGAACAAACAACACATTTTTAGAATCAAATCACGTTTTCATTCATAGAAGTAATTACATGTAAAGTAAAGTTTTTAAAATTTCTTAATGTTATCGAAATCATGAATGTTTTGTTGTTCACAACAAATGCAAAAATTAAAAACAGTAACTGTCTGTGTGCTTATGAATATATTTTGTGGTGTTTTTTTTTCAGCGTTCCTGTATTTTTGTGAAAAAATCTGGTAAATTTGATCAAGTGAAGGCAGCAAAGCAACTTACTCAGCTGAAAAACAATGATGTTCCAGTCAGTACCTTGTTTATTTTGGTTGTAGACAGAAGTCAGTGTCTCAAGTTCTGATGACTACTTTCTAGAGTTTCTGAATAATATCTATACCTAAAAGATGTATTGTGTTTGGGAGGATCACTGGTCACGTGGTAACACTAGGGGTCACAAGGTCAATCACCGACGCCTCCACTAATACAGCTTACTGCCTCCTTGATGAGACATAAAACTGAGGCTGCAAGTCACTCTGTCCTCCACCACCTACAATCTCTGAACTCTAACTAACTGAAGAAGATAGAAGTATTGAGTAGTCTTAGTCATATCTGTGCTTATGAGATTATAACTGTCGCCATTGAAAATTTCCAGACTTTCATAGTTACTAAATATTACAGCACTGGTTCTTATTTTTTCCCAGTAAATATACATGTAACAGAAATGTATAATTTAATACACTAATATTCAATGTATATAGTTATAGTAACTTGAAAGTTATTTCTGAATCATATTTCTGCTATTCTCAGTTTTCTGTTTTGAAAACCTCACTGCAGAGTGAGGGTGTAATCCTTAACCATGGGATAGGTTATTGCAGTTTAAGGGACCAAGTTTGGTTCATCATATGCAAGGTTTTTTTCCCTTAAAGGGAAGTAACTCATCTAGATTTTGGTTTATTGTAGGTGTGGTTAGTGATATTTCCTGAGGGAACTAGAATGAATCCTGAATTATTAGATACTATTGAAAGAAGCAGACAGACTGCTAAAGAACAAGGTAAATGTTTCTTTAGACTACTATAAACAGAATGAGAGATTACATTCTGCAACAAGCATAATGTATAGAGGATACTGTTAGTTTTCACCTACAGTACAGCCCTTAACATTTGAGTTGAGGAATATGCAAATTCCTTAAAGTTTGGAGGACTTTCCTCCAGATGTTACAGGGTTGATTCATGATAAATTGTTTTCATAGATTTAAGTTCTTACAAATTTGCTTCCCAGAGTTCTGGCCAGTGTCCAAGCAAAAGAAAATATCTTTGTGGATGGGAACTCTGAATTTAGGTTTTCTCAGTTAGTTTCCTGAGGTTTCTATTTTAAATGATAATCCTTAGTTTTCTTGTTGACTGAAATGCACCTAACATCAAGGGTAGTGAAATGTCTTAGAATCTGAGTTAGCTTGTAGTGTGCTATTAGCTTTTGTGTATTGTACTTTACCAGTGGTATTGATGTAATTATAGGCTCTGAACCATTTGAACAACTTCTTACACCAAAGATGAAAGGTCTACAGTTGGCTATGGAACACCTGAAACACCATGTTGATGCTGTGTATGATGTAACAATTGCCTATGGTGACTCAGTGGATCCAGAGACGGGTGATAGAATCCCTGCCCAAGGAATGATAGGTAGAAATAATATCATATCTTACATGCTTTTCTTTATCTGAGCTTTATAATGCTCTGACTGCTAAGGACAAAACATTGAAAAAGTGGTTATATCAGATTCAGGCAAGAGTACTTAAAACAGAATGACTGAGTTTGAGGTTTGGGGCTTTACCTGTTCCATTGTGACAACTCAAATTCTTAGCAAGGTTTGGTTTATGATTTGCTGTCTTTACTTTCAGCTAAAAATATTTGTGTATATTCTTGGTACTGCAATTTTTGATCAGTTCATATTAGGGGTATTCAACTTGAGTCAAAATCCTGATGTTTTAAACTACACTGATTCTGTTAAACAATCAAATTCTCAAGAAATTATATCAGTACATTCAAATTCCAGTAAAAAAAAAGGTCATAAAGGGATCTTAATAGTGAATTGGTCTATAAAGAAGACCTTGTTGGTGTTAAATTTTAGACTTATGTTCTTTTATATTTCTGATTTTTGTGTGATTTCGAATTAATCTAAATGGTGTTAATAAGGAAATATAACTGCATTTGAACATACTCAGAAGTATCTGTTTCTTTGTGAAAAGTTTACTTTGAGCATCATTTTGTCTTAGAAAGACTATCAGCTTTGGAGTTTATTACCAGTTTAATTCTTTCAGACTACCTCACACTGAATTCTCCTCAAATACATGTACATTTTGACAAAGTGCCTCTACAAGATGTGCCAAGGGAAGATTCAGATCTGAAGCAATGGTTGTTCTCAAGATTTAGGTTCAAAGACAAGTAAGTTATCCATTTAGCTCACCTATAAGGCTTTTTGTAGTCTATTGATAATTTAGGTCAGAACTGTATAAAACTGTAAAACTATGTACACTGCAAACTATTTTTTTTTTTTATCTCAGTGAAATTCAAATGATGTTGTGGTTGTTCTAGTCTGTAATGACAAATGTGTACTTTGTTATAGAGAAAGAAACTACTTTAGACAGAGCTTTGCTAGAATATAAACGTAATTAAGGCTTGATTTGATTAGCTCATTGGTTTTTGCTCATGTGTTCTCTTTCGATTATTTTCCGCATATGTGTTTTGATTTAATAAGCTCAGTTGTTCTAATTTGTTAAGCTCATTTGTTTTTGGACATGAGTTTCGATTTGATAAGCTTTTTAATACAATAATGTTTAAAGCAATCGAGAAAATGCATAAATGCTCATTCCTAATCAAATACATGTTGTTCCTTCTCTTTTACAGTTTAATGTCACACTTTTATTCGAGGCATCCTAAAGAAAGAGGTAGATTTCCAGGACACTCCAAACTTCTGAAAATTCCTGCATCAACCACTATGCCATCATTTCTGTTCTACACTGCTTGCCTTGTGTTTTTATTAGGTACAAAGGAAGGAAGAAAGATCTATTGGAAAACGATAGTTTTTGGAACAATTTCTGGATGTCTCTGGATGTCTATAAGATCTTGATGTTTGATGTCATTAGGCTTCTCAGGATATTCTCAGGATATTTTTTTATTGCAAAAATCTGTCTCCTTAGTACCGATGACCATACTGTACCGACATTAGTGATCTTTAATTAGATCACAAAAACCAGATATTTGCTCATTTTAGAATGGGACTGTGTTTAAAACTTTATATAGATAATTGGTACCTTTAAAATGGCATCTAAAGGCATGAAGTTTTTAAAACTTTGAAACAGTTTTGTCTTTGTATTGGGCACACTATGCTGCTTAAAAAAGGCGCTTGCATTACACAGTGTTAACCTTAGTTTCTCACAGAGGTTAGGAGTATAGTGGTTAAGGAGTGTCAAGGTTAAATTCCTATAAGCATACCTGAAATGCCTGTGACGGCTGTTGAAGAAAGCAAAACCACTGCAGTTAAAAATATTTTAGTTTAGTTTCAGTAAATTATAGCATAGAACATTTCAGTTCTCCACATTAATGAACATTGCAAATCAGCAAGAGGAACATGTAAATTTTGAGTTTGAAGCCATTATTTCATTTGTTATATAAAAACAAATAATGAGAGAATGTTTTATTTATGATTTCTATGTGTTGAGGTATTGAATTTCAAATGATTTCATTTTAAGAAAAAAGTGAAACATGTACAGTTGCAGTTTTATTGTTTCATTGAATTTTAAATGGAACTATAAATTAACATGGTTGTATAAAGTATGATTGGTATGACCATCTAAATGTAAGTCTGTATTTGTGTGAGACATACAGACACTCAAGGAGATTTATTCTTAGGAAAATTTGTTTGCTGTATCTATATATATGCACTTTTTTATATAGTGTTTTTAGGGTCATTTAAACTGTGTTCGTAAAATTTGTTGAACCATGTCCATTTCGAGTTGAAGGTGCACTGCGTGTTACAGAAGAAAACATGTTTGTTAACCCATTTATGCCTAATGGATTATGCCATCCTTGTCTGTTAGATCAGTCCATTTTCAATTAAAAGAGTTTTTGGTATAAATTTTCAAATTTATTTTATTTAGTGAAGAAAGTCCTTTATGCAAAGAGTGAAGACCCTTGATCAGATCTATGTCTACACTGTTTGCCTATGTCTATTTTTGTAGACTCTAGGCATTAATGTGTTAATTAGTATAGAGCACTTGTCTTTTTATGATAGTTAATTAGACAAATAGATTGTAATGCAAATTTTTAAACGAAAGATTTTTCAAGTGATTTTTAATGAAATGTATGCTATATTTTTGAATTTTTATTTTAAGCCGTCAACCTTTCAATTCAATTCCTTGTGTTTCAAATAGAACTATAAAATGTTTTTCTCCTTAAGTTAGGCACCTTTTCAACAGTTGAAGTTTTCACAGATTTTATTTATTTAAAGGTTTATCATTTGCATATACATTGTATGGTGTGTATAATGGTAAAAATATTTTCCATGACTAAAAGATTTCTATTTCAGTCCAAGATAATCTCTGGAAACTCTTGGGGTTTTATTTTGAATCATGGTTGTGACTTCATGTATAGCCTAGTCAGAAGGTAATATTGTAAAGTGGTGTTAGCCTATATATAATCTAGATTTAAGTAATACGTCAGCAGAAAGGTTTACAAAAGTCTGTTTGTAGTTATGTGTTTTTGTAAAAAACAAATATAACCAGTCTTTTGAGTAAGAAAATTCAGTGTGAAATAAGTTTCACTCCCATTGAAAAAAGTTGAATATGGCCAAAAAAATACCACAACATATTTTCTCTGGCCTTTTCAATCTTAAAAGTGAAAGAAGTATTTGTTACTTCTAATTCTCAAGATTTCTGAACATTCCCTGTGTTTTCAGCATTTATCATCTTGGCTATCATGCATCTTGGATATTTTGAGTACCTTTATAACATAAATGTGCCAGTAATAACTTTGTAGTAATGTCTTCCATTTGTACACTCAAGTGGGGGGGGGGGGGGAGTGGAGGGAATCGGTCCTTTAGCCAGGTATATTGCTCATTGATCTCTAAGATAATATATTACAGCTGCTTTTCTTCTTGAGAGATTTATGACAGTTTAGAGGCTACATAATCTGTCAAAATGTCTTTTTATGCTTGTGAAACATTCTGAATGAAATTGATATCCACTTATTTTGCTGAATATGTACAAGATAATAATCTGCCTAAAAGTTTTTGGTGTTTTACTTCTTTTAACAAGAACAGCTAGGAAAGTTTATGCAGAATTTATTACCAGTGTCAAATTTATTTTCAGTTCAAGGTTGACATTCTTTGTGGTAAAATGTATTTGGCTTTCCTGTTTGTGATCTTT
Organism: Cyclina sinensis; assembly: GCA_012932295.1. Classification (NCBI taxonomy): domain Eukaryota; kingdom Metazoa; phylum Mollusca; class Bivalvia; order Venerida; family Veneridae; genus Cyclina; species Cyclina sinensis. The sequence continues at coordinate 52,358,226 of JAAONU010000012.1, read as the reverse complement.
ATTATAAGGTTAGTAGAACTTCTAGTGAGAAACTGAAATAAACCAGACAGTTTTAATTTTTTGATATTTTATCAGCATTTAATTAAAATGGTCATTTTTATCGATCTTTCTGGTACAATGCTTTAAATGTTTTAACACATTTATATTAGAGAAAGCTGACCTTGTTTGATGATTACAGTTTTCAGCAGTTATCAGGTCTTTGTATAATTTTCAGTTTTTTCTAACTATACTATAATTATATGAATTTCATAATGTCTCTATCCCCTGAGGAGTTTTACCTTTATTTAAGGTAGATGTAGAGTAAATGAACAATTTTTAAATTTTATACGAATTTATGAAATAACCATATGCATAAAAAATAAAATGTCATGAATTTTAAACGTTTGTTATGTTTACAGACATTCTTAAAATGTGAAGTGAGTATAGCAAGGTTGTTCAAACATTTTAAGCTCTTTGTAAAAAGTAAAAGTTAACAGTTACAGAAAAAAATAGAGAATTTAGGAAAAGCCTTGAAAAACAGGAACAAAATATGTAATAGATAAGCCAGGCGTTCTTTAGCCTAAATAATTTGACGTTGACGGTTTGACCCATTTTATAGACATTTTTTTTATTATGGTTGAACCATAAGACACCTGTAAAAAATTTCATGATGTCTCTTCGACAAGTGTTTTTTTTTTTTGGGGGGGGGGGGGGGGGGGGGGGTCGGGGGAGTTTAACGCCGATTGCAACATCTAGGTTATAGCTTGGCAGTTAGTCCGCCTATCTGGTTTTCCTGGATAACTAACCAGTAAGTACCAATTTCTCCGCAAGTGACTGACTACTGTTTCCACACTTGACCTACTCTGAATCAGCAGTGAGAGACAAATGAACATTAGACACAATGCCTGAGATCAATTGTCACAGAGAAATTTTGCCCTGTTCAGGGGTCGAACCAGGGACCTATGGATTACTAATCCAGTGCTCTACCTATTGAGCTAAGCTGGCGGGCTCAAGGTGTTACCAAACCATTTCTATTTATATATAGTATGGTATAGAGTTTAGATGACTCCTCCAGACGATTGTTTTACTTTTTTCAAGCGTTTGACATGCAGTACAGAAATGTCACCTTCAGGTGTTTTGGAAAAAGTTTCTTGCTATATGAGTCCTTACGGATTTGAAACACACCCGTTTAAGGTCTGTAATGTTATTAACTATTATTTACACTTGGATTTATGCCGGAATTTTAACTATATATTTCGGATACATCTGTTTTCTGAATTAACTTTCATCAGTTCGGATGGTAATAGTATCCGAATATAGCTATGTAACCTACTTCACCTTTTCATTTGTAAAACAAGATTGCAAATATGAGACAGATTTATTTGTTTTTGAATGATAATATCACTCTGAGAGCAGTTATGTTCATTGCTTTTTTTGTTTAAAAATTAAATAATAATTTGTTTAACATTTTTTATTATCTTTGGATTCATATCACAGCCCTGGGCCAGAACATCATTTACAACTTGATGCCATGAAAATATAATTCCAAAACAGAAACATAAATATTTCTCAGCAGAAAACATTTACACTTCACATAGTTCACAGATTTTTCAAATAAGAGATTCCTTGATGCTTAGTTTGAAGACCATTAAGATTGCTGGTTGAAGAAATCCAACCTTCAAGTGTTTCAGGCACACAAACCATTCCTGGACGATTTGCAGACGTTTTGGTAAATGACCAGTTCGGTGAATTGGATTTATATAGTAAACCCTTTGGACGTTTCGGTAAAAAGGCAATTACCGGGGTATATAGTAATTATATGGTAACAATAGGATATATCACCTATTTCACCGCTGCTCTCATTTTGCTGCTATTATCAGGTTCACAGTAAATGGGCTAGGTAAACATAGTGGACCTAGACCATTTTATAGTAATAATAACTAATTATTATTTATTATTATGACAGTTGCTTATAAATTTTACCAGACCACTGTAAATAGTTTAGACACTATCCAACAGGATGAGGAGTCAAAAAGAAAATAAACTATGTAATTATTATCCCCCCGCCAAAGGCGGAGGGGATATTAGGAATGCCCTTCGTCCGTCCGTTCGTCCGTCCGAAACAATTTTGTCCGGAGCATAACTCCAAAACTACTTGAGGGATTTTATTCAAACTTCATACACTGACAGAGCACATTGGTAGGTAGTGCAGTGTGCAAGTCCAATAACTCTATCTTGCCTTTTTTAGAGTTATTTAGCTTTATCAAATTTACTTGATAAATTTTGTCCGCAGCATAACTCCAAAACTGCTAGAGGGATTTTATTCAAACTTCATACACTGACAGAGCACATTGGTAGGTAGTGCAGTGTGCAAGTCCAATAACTCTACCTTGCCTATTTTTAGAGTAATTCCTTTTTATCAGAATTACTTGATAAATTTTGTCCGGAGCATAACTCCAAAACTACTTGAGGGATTTTATTCAAACTCAGTACACTGACAGAGCACATTGGTAGGTAGTGCAGTGTGCAAGTCCAATAACTCTACCTTGCCTATTTTTAGAGTTATTCCCCTTTATCAGAATTACTTGATAAATTTTGTCCAGAGCATAACTCTAAAACTACTTGAGGGATTTTATTCAAACTTCATACACTGACAGAGCACATTGGTAGGTAGTGCAGTGTGCAAGAATAATAACTCTACCTTGCCTATTTTTAGAGTTATTCCCTTTATCAGAATTACTTAATAAATTTTGTCCGGAGCATAACTCCAAAACTACTTGAGGGATTTTATTCAAATTTCATACACTGACAGAGCACATTGGTAGGTAGTGCAGTGTGCAAGTCCAATAACTCTACCTTGCCTATTTTTTAGAGTTATTCCCCTTTATCAGATTTACTTGTTTACATTTTAAAAATCCCAGCATATACATGTTTATCTAATTCTTGAATTCTTGAACTAATTATCCCCGCGAAAGGAGGAGGGGATATTTGAAATGGTCTCTGTCCGTCCATGCGTGCGTCCATTCCAGTTTTGTCTGGAGCATAACTCCAAAAGTACTTGAGTGATTTTCTTCAAACTTCATATACTGAAAGAGCACATTTGGAGGAGGTGCAGTCTGTAAGAATAATAACTCTACCTTGCCTACTTTTAGAATTATTCCCCTTTATCAGATTTAATTGAAAAACTTTGTCCGAAGCATAACTCAAAAAGTGCTTGAGCGATTTTCTTCAAACTTAATACACTGACATAGCACATTGGTAGGAAGTGCAGTTTGCAAGAACAATAACTCTACCTTGCCTATTTTTTGTGGGATTTTCTTCAAACATTATTACATTGAGTGTTTGAAAGTACAACCTTCAGGTAGCTTCTTCCCGGCGGGGGGATTAACCATGTGTAACATGGCTCTTGTTATTCTTGTTTTTCATATGTGTGACAACTTTCTCCATTATTTACCATATAATTACTATATAATTGCCTTTTTACCGAAACATCCAAAGGGTTTACTATATAAATCCAATTTACCAAACTGGTCATTTACCGAAACGTCTGGCACCCTCCTGGACTGATCGACCATGAATGCAGTCAGTCCTTTTACACAGAGCAAATTCTTTGCAGAGAGAATGAATTTCTTTGATTTGATTGAATTTGACATTTATGCAACAGTTACTTTGATTGAAGGTTGGTTGGTATAATGACCAAGTAGGAGTGGAATTCAAACTGCCTTATGATGATGACACCATGGCAACTCTAATCATCAGCACACCAGATATGTTTGACAAGAGTCTTCTCCCCTTTATTCTGAGAACAGAGTGTCTTGGCACAAGAGATATGCTTGATCAAAGTATAATGGAACATTTTGACAACTTAAAGAAGGTAAGAAAAGCAAAATGATTATTATGAACTTGAACCAAAGGAAACCCTGCTGAACAAAATTATGGTTAAATATTTTTTTAAATATGCATTAGAAAATGAACAAATTAATTTCCCTCCAATTGTTCAAGCCTGGAAAGCATATAGGAAAATTGTTACAAGTTCATTTAGTAATAAGTAAGAAAAAAACACCAGTGTAAGAGTTGGTAATGTGAAAAAATATCAAGATTGAAAAACATTTTGCATTTATATGTTCATTTAATTTTGCCCCCAAAGGAGGGTGTATAGTTTTTTAACTGCCCGTCTGTCAGTCCATCTGTCTCATTCCTTCCAAAAATTTAACATTGCCAATGACTTTATTAGTAAATGAATTTACTTCATACTTAGAAACAACACCCCTTTCGACAAGACCTTCCCACTAACGTATTTGTTTGACACACTTGGTTCATTTTTGCACTCAACCCTTTGGAAGAATGCATACACTTTTTTTTACCGTGACCCTAAATGACATTTAGGTGAAATTGAAAAAAAAAACCCGTCTTTTGAAGCAACAGATTTAGTTCATTTTTGCACACAACAAAACCTTTGGGAGAGATCTTGAAAGGAACATACATTTTTTCCCTCCTTAAATGACCTTGACCTTGAAGTCAAAATTGTTAAAAATAACCACTTCTTTTGAAAGATATACAATTAATCTTCATCTGGTCCTCAGCTTGTAGGGGAAAGCACCACTTTGGGGGCATTGTCATCTCTCTGTTACAGTTCTTGTTTTTAAGGTCCAGTTAAGTTTTTTTGTCCCATTTATTTTTGAGTACCGGTATATATTTACTATGCAAGCAGTCACCCAGCCAGATAACTATAATCTTGCAGGAGCTCAGTGACTATGATATAGAAGCTATGCATGATTTTGAACTTTTACCAAGTAGGCGACCTAAAATCTTGGTTCAGACAGCAGGGCACGTGTCAGGGGCAGCTTATTACTATCAGCGAAAAGATGTGCAACCAGATCCATGGGACAATAAGACAGTAATGGCTTACTTGTGTATTTATATATATATTTTTTTTTTAATAGGGTCTTTTTAAAATTATTTTTAATTCTTAAAAGTTAGGATCTGTTTTGCAGGTTTAAGACATACTGTAGCATTGTAGTGACACAATTTATTTACTGTTTAATTCTATTTTTTGTGGCAGATTTTCGCAATTCTAAATGGAAAAGAAAGAAATTAATTTCATAATAAGTTCAGAAAGAAGTGATTAGTTACGTATTTTTTTAAATATTTGTCTGAATTTCAAAGTATGACATCTTTTTCAAAATAGGATATGTTTTCTCAGATTGGATAACTAATGCCTTTTTTCTTCTTCAGAAAATATTTGGAGTAAGTGTCCATCCAAAGTATGGAGGCTGGTTTGCCTTGCGAGGTGTTCTTATCTTCAAAAATGTAAAATGGCCCGACTTGCCAAAGAAAAGTCCAGTTGACATTGTACCGACATTTGAACTTAAAAAGGAACTGTTAGAAAGGTTTAATTTTAGATGGCAAGATTGGACATTCAGAGACATTATTCCAGTGGAAAAGAAATATTCAGAGGATCAGAAAAAATACTTTGAAACACCTCCTAAAGATAGACCAGCATTAGTAGAAAAAATAAAGAATAGAAAAAGTGGTGATTCTCAGGAAAAATTAGTTTATGTCACTTGAGCATTTTTTCATTATCTATACACAGTTAAGTTTAAATTATTTATTAGTCTCCACTTTTGTTAAAAAGATGAAGTAAAACGATACAGGTGAATGCTGGCAAATTTCTTTTGAATACACCCTGTAGTATCCTGTGCTTTAAGGTCTAGATAAAACATGACGGGTGAAGAGCAACAGAAAAGGTTATTTTGTGAGTAACATCAAGTTTCTACTGGGATATAATTTCTGAAAAAGAGTGTAAGTGAAGTACAGTATAAGTTGCTCTTAACGACATTTGATTATAACAGCTTTCGCAGCATACCAACATATATATCTGATCCTGTTTTTATACGCATTCAGTATTCATAACTTGCCATATACAACAACCTCCCATAACCGACATAACCAACTAGTCCCAATGGGTGTCAGTATAGACAAGCTCAACTGTATATCCATGGTAATTATGTCTCCCCCCAAAAATGGGGGAGACATACATGTATTGTTTTTTCCCCGGTTGTCCGTCCGTCCGTCCGTCTGTCTGTCCGTCACAAAATCATGTCCGCTCTGTATCTTCCAAAGCCCTTGAAGGATTTTTATGAAACTTGGGTCAGATGTTCCCTTCATCAAGGCGACGTGCAGAACCCACTTTGTGGGTTTGGTGTCTCAAGGTCAAGGTCACACTTGGAGGTTAAATGTCAAATGCCACAAAATCGTGTCCGCTCTGTATCTTCAAAAGCCCTTGAAGGATTTTTATAAAACTTGGGTCAGATGTTCACCTTATCAAGGTCATGTGCAGAACCCACTTTGTGGGTGTGGTGTCTCAAGGTCAAGGTCACACTTGGAGGTTAAATGTCAAATGCCACAAAATCGTGTACCCTCTGTATCTTCAAAAGCCCTTGAAGGATTTTTATGAAACTTGGGTCAGATGTTCACCTCATCGGGGGAGACATATTGTTTTTCCCCAGTTGTCTGTCTGTCCGTCTGTCTGTCCGTCACAAAATCATGTCCGCTCTGTATCTACCAAAGCCCTTGAAGGATTTTTATGAAACTTGGGTCAGATGTTCACCTCATCAAGGCGACATGCAGAACCCACTATGCGGGTGTGGTGTCTCAAGGTCAAGGTCACACTTGGAGGTTAAATGTCAAATGCCACAAAATCGTGTCCGCTTTGTATCTTCAAAAGCCTTTGAAGGATTTTTATGAAACTTGTGGTCAGATGTTCACCTCATCAAAGCGACATGCAGAACCCACTTTGCGGGTGTGGTGTCTCAAGGTCAAGGTCACACTTGGAGGTTAAATGTCAAATTATACAATCGTCTGATTCAATACTGCCTGCAGCAACTGGCTGGGGGGAGACATATGTTTTGTTCAATCAAAAACCATTTCTAGTTTTGGTTTGAAACACCCCTTGTGTCATAACATTTGAACATTTTATCTCGTGCACAATATGAAAACAACATTTTTTTCTTGGTATTTTTTGTGGTGTTCCAGTCAGTGACATGTCATTTGTTCTTTTCTCGATGACAAGATGGTGGAGTTACAGCTTACTGGCTGTGAAGCATATATATTATCCTAATTTCCCTACTATTCAAACATTTTAATATGGAGAGTAAATAAACACTGATCTAACAAATTCCATTACAAACTACAGTAACATGGTTACCTTATAATAATATATCCATAAATAAAATACAGTAGAGGTTAAGTTTGAGAATTTATTTTAGAAAGTACATCAAATAAAAGAATACTCCAACATCACAGATCTATTGAGAAAATAAATAAATACATGGACGGCTTCAACAATACTATTCATCAACAAAAGCGGTGACGACTTTCACAAAAAAAACAGAAAGATGAAAAATATATACCAGTCTAACAGCCTAAAAAGACTCTGGGATGAAAAATTCTTAGCTGCCACATAGAGTCAAACAAATATTTGTCACATCTATAACGAAAGTGATGAAATATTCTACAGTTTCAGGTTTTGTCTTTTCTCTTCATAGAAAATCAAAGGTAGTATTTGCCATGAAGTAAAAATTTCATGAAAATATTTAGCAAACATTGATAAAGTTTTAAAATGCTTATCTTATCTGCAGTATGGCAGAAAATTTACTTTTTCAGAGTTACCTGATTATTTTGATTTTACCATTTTTCTAGGAAATGGTTATGCATATGTAAAAATGTGGGCTGAAATAATTTTTTTTTTAAAATCCAGTACCGGTATATATCTATCCTTGACAATTCTACATTTTTATCACAAAATTGAAGACAACAATATGTTATCTAAAAAAACTTAAAAGACATTTACAGGTAAGTCCAACATTCATACTTTCACTATCAGTAATTTCATACTGAAAAATCCTATAATATTGTTCATTACAATGTACTTCCTTTCTAAAAATGTCAAGTGGGGAATATAATGAACCTGAAAAGGCAGACATTTTGAAACAAGTTGCTTTAAGAACATCTCTGGTATTTCAGTGATTAATTTTACTGACCTACATTAATGTTATCCACTAGAATCATTATTTCATTTCCAAGCTAAAAGAGCAATTTCACGTGTTTCTTTGAAAAGATCAGGATGTTTCATGTATGCTCTAAAAAAAGTGTAATGTCTAATTGTGTATATAACATTGCTGTCTCTGGTATCACATGCTTGGGTTATTTGCCATCTGAGTCTGTAGAAGACTGTTGTACTCGTTCACTCCATTGAACACACGTCGACTGATTGGTCGATAGTTACACTCCATTGTCTTTGCATTAATGACTTTATTATGGTTAAGGTACATACATATATAACATGTTTTGACTAAATTAACTGAATATTAGCTTCAACTATCAATTTTGCATTTGTTTGTGAAGGTACAAATTTCATTCATGTATTTGTTCTTAGAAAAACAGAAAAATTTGAAATCTGACTTTCCTACCATAGTATCATTTACCCTCAGAATATTTGTATCACATCCTTTCCGCACACATAATCTACTGAAACGTGGGCCCGGGACATTGTTTTTCAAGACTGAATTGTACCTAGTATCACATACAGGCATTTTAACATGACTGCTCTTTTGCATGACTGATGCAAACTTATTTTTTATAAGACCAAATGTCAGTAAACACAGCACACACAGAAAGATGTCACAAAACTGTGGCAGAGCAATGCTGCAATGAGTAAATATAAATTTGGGAAGGATTTAGCAGTATTGCACTGAGTCATCTAGGTTATTTACCCTAAATAAATGGAGAGAACACAATGTAAAGATTTAACAAGGGCAGGGTAAGAGTGAGAGCAAATCCTGTATAAATGCTGGGGTGGATCAGAGGTCTAGTTATATTAATGCACAGGACTTGTAATCAAGGAGTTAATTCTACTCCACTAACACCACTGTCTTTAAGAGTAGTTAAACTAACCAAGGTCCCATGTATTGGTGCTAAACATGGAGCATAGAAAAGAACCAGGAATGTCTGGAAATGGGATGCCCTCTGTATCTTGCACTATTCTCCACAATTTTAAATAACATTTCTACAGGAAAGAGTGGGTCATACAGACAATTAGTACCAGTAATAGATAAACAGGTAAAATGTGCTGTAAAGCATAAAAGGATACAGTCTCTCATTACAAAGTTGTTCTGCTCATGGTGCTGCCATTTACGCTCCAAGTTGCCAAGCTGAAATATGAAACAACACTTTCATTCTAAAAAATAAAATTCTGGAAGTCAAGCCTGCTCTTTCTGATAATAGCAACATTAAAATTCAAGCACATTTGCAAATGCTCTTTTCCGTAACATATTGTACTTGCATCAAGCATGTCTGGATAACATAGGCTTACAAACAGTTGTCAATAATACATTATGTTTTATTCATCTCAATTAAAGAACTGTCCAGTTGAAGGAAATATAACTGTCACATAATTGTTCTGTTTATATTATTTATGTTATGACACTAAAGATTTTTTTCAAAACTACTTGTACAGAAGGGAGTTTGTCTTCCATCGATCTTTACACAAGAATGAAATACAATTTATTGAATGTTAATTGATCAAAATAAGCTTCTGACCCTAAAATCCCCCATTGAAAATTATGAAAAGATAAAGGAATCTAGGCTGGTAATTCTTCCGATATACATGTATGCGTATATTACCTGTGAATATGTTTCATTGTCATTCAGTGCAGCTTTCAGACCTTCATACTTGGAACTCAGTTGTTGAAGCTGTCGTTTGAATGTTTCCTTCCTTCTTTGTAGAATAATTCTGTCAGACTGAAGTTTCTGTAAAACAGCAAAACATAAAGAACCTTTGTCTAAAGACTGTAGTGATCAAAATACTGAGCTGATAATGTACAGGTATGATAGTTATTACTTGATAATGTGAAAAAAAACCTTGCCTTAATGGTGTGGGTATATTTACATGTATATTAGACCATTCAGTGTTGAAAATATTTGTATGTAAGGATGCCTTTACAGTCACTAAATATTGCTCTAATGACAATTTTCTAAAAAGGACAGGGTGGCACTGTCCTACCACTAAATGCACTGAAAGGGGCACATGCTGATGAATCCTGAGTTATAGATGTAGCTTTTTTATATGCCTAATTTAGCAGGTGACACTGATGCAAAATAATCATGTTCCTCTTAACAAAGTAGAATCTATACCTGACTGATTGTGATATTCAAAATAACTTAAGGCCTACCTGTTTCTTTTCTTCAGATTTCCTCTTCAGTGAGTCAAGGTCACGGAATGTTTCAAGCTCTGTTTCCATGGTGGAAATCTTTTCACGTAACATTACAAGTTCTGTATTTATCTTATCTTCTAACTGTTCCACCTTCTCAAGATCTTCATGTAACTTTTCATGTTCTGTGACATATAAAAATCAATTTTTCAGTAATACAGGAAAGTCACATTTTTTTTTAAGAATTTTAATTTAATATATAGTTGCAGTCAATCAAAGGAAATCTTCATACCTGAAAATTCAAACTCTTACAACAATATTGCCATAAATCTATTTACCAAAGGTTTATTTCCTGTATTGCACAAAAAAATCATTATAACTGTCTTAATTAGTGACAAGGGCATATACTTACTTAAAAAGTCTAATAATTTTCACAAGCTTACCTTGAGCTAAGCCCATGGATGTGAACTCAGATTTTTTCATTTCACCCTCTTTGAAGGCAAGATCTTCCTTCATCTCGGCTAGCTCATTTTGACTGGGCAGTGCTGTGAATCGACCCATATTCTGCAGATATAAAGACTCATTCAAACCCGAGAACTATGATACAGTGTTCAAAAGCAAAGAACATATCTAACAATGTCAGCGGTCAGGGTTTGTGTGTCCAGTGAATGATTGTGAGGTTTTTACTTAAAACATTCTCCATATTTCTGAGGTCTAGACAAATATTTTCAAACAAACTTCTGTCAAGGCTTCTTTCTGAGCCAAAGAATTGATTCACTGAAACAGCTGCCAAAGGTTCATCTTTACTATTAATTGTAGCATGGGTACACTCAACAAAAGAACTATGGCCTTTCTTTAATGTAGATAAATCTCGATTTCACTTTGCCAATTTACTCAAACATGTAGAGCAAAACAAAACGAAACAGAAAACTACATCTATTTTGATGGTGTACATTAATACACATGCTGTCTCTTTCAGTATGTGATATCAACTTAAATGCTTTTTTAAGTTCTACATACCCTGCTGATGTGTTCCAGTAAACTGACCACATTTTGCTCAAGCTCCGAGATTTTTTGCTGAAAAACAGAAATCAGTAACATTGAAACAAAAACTTTAAACTGTCAACTGTTACACAACAGAAAGCACTTCAAATACCACATAAGTACATCAGACTTTGAAACATACATGCATACTACAAAATGTGCTTCAAATAAAGTCGAAAGTTTTGCATGCTGCCGTTAGTGCTCAGTCTTTACTTCCAGTCAGATTAAACTAGCACTGAAACTTGTACAATATTTGTATGTAGGTTACAACTTGTACAATATTTCTACTTAGCTTACAACTTGTACAATATTTCTATGTAGCTTACAACTTGTACAATATTTCTACGTAGCTTACAAATTGTACAATATTTTTATGTAGGTTACAACTTGTACAATATTTCTACATAGGTTACAACTTGTACAATATTTCTACTTAGCTTACAACTTGTACAATATTTCTACGTAGGTTACAACTTGTACAATATTTCTACGTAGCTTACAACTTGTACAATATTTCTATGTAGCTTACAACTTGTACAATATTTCTACATAGGTTACAACTTGTACAATATTTCTACGTAGGTTACAACTTGTACAATATTTCTACATAGGTTACAAATTGTACAATATTTCTATGTAAGTTACAGCTTGTACAATATTTCTACGTAGGTTACAACTTGTACAATCCTTATACGTAGGTAACAATTTGGTTGGAGAGCAGATAAAAAGGACAAAAATATTGAGGTTCCTAGTAATGTTCTTAGCACCTCTGATACAAACTAACATGTTTTGAAAGAACATAAACAGGAGAATATGCTGCTTGTATTTCAGGCAAAATGTAAATGTTGACTCCCAGAATCTCCATGTGTGACCTTATCAATCCAACTTCAATTCTGTTAAATTCTCTCTAAGTAAAAAGATACACATGACTGGTTTAGGATTTAAGTGATTCTGCTGGTAGGTACTTACATATTCCTGTGCCTTTGCCTCTTCAAATGAGTGGAGGAAATCTATAAACAAAAAAATTATGATATAATATAATATGATACTTTTCAAAGTTTAATCTTGATAAAAGCTATCAAAGTTTTAAATATTTACACCAGTCTCAAGTCAGAACTTTTGATGGAACTAATTCCTTGAGACAACTAAATAAAAACTTTTGTTGTGTTTCTTTGAAATTCTGTTACTAATTGCTACCCTAGGTAAGGAATTGCATACCAATTACTGTGAAAACAACTGGAAATGAGACTTTGATTTGTGACTTGTGACTCCCCATTGGTCACAAACTGTAGAGTTACTCCACACTTTGCTACATTAACCTTTGCTTAAAACAAAACAATTACAAAATGAAAGATTAGAAATAAAAATATTTAATAATGAAGAATACTTTAGCTCTTTCATAGTCCAAATGAATTTGTGTGGGTAGTGGTACTGCTTGTGTAGGCAGTGGTAACTGCTTGTGTAGGCAGTGGTAACTGCTTGCGTAGGAAGTGATTACTGATACAAAAGGGAAAGTCATCCTGCATTCAGTCTGCATTAAACAGCTACACAAACAACTACACTCAACCTGACACTTGATCTTTTAACACAGACGTGAATTCCTGAAGTTTGTATTCAAATGTCAGGCTGACTTAAGCAGCCACACAAACAACTGGACTCAAAACTGACTCTGAATCTTTTAGGCCTAAAAAAAAAAATTGATGTGTTTCTGGTGGCGAGACCAAAAAAGTAGGGTCGGTAGGTAGGAATTTTTTTTTTACCACAGATGTGAATTCCTGAAGTTTTCAATCAAATGTCAAAACGTAAAAGCAGACATAACATTTTCATGGAAAAGTTGGCACATGCAACTTTACCACCATTTTGGTTGTATGCCTTACCATCCATTGTTTCTTCTCTCTTTTTCAACTCCTTGTATTTCTGATTTCTTTCTCCTGTAATTAAAGTCATTTATTTCTTGAATATATCATTTCAAAATGGCACTTCTCAACAGAACCTGACCATTTCAAATTCACAGTTATAAGAACACACAGTAAAGATGCCAATTTTCAGCTTCTTGAATCAGAGATACATGTACTTAGGGCAATTCCAGAAAAAAAATATCCCAGTCCAGGAAGGCACATTCAAAACAGACTAACTCTCTTTTGAAGTTTGACCAGAAAAGACCCCTTATATCAAATGATTCTCTCATTCTGACAGAATTTCTTTATTTAACTGTCCTGAGGTGTGACATATGTTTACCTGGAATTCCCCTGGGAATCTTTGTATATATTTGTTGTTTAATACTTGTGACTGCTTTTAGATTAAGGACACAAAGAACTTACTTTATTACTTACAAAAATTCTTAGAAACAGTTTCTTGGACACACGAAATATATATCGATAAGTTGTTTAAAAGCTTTTTTTCTTATGTCTGTGATCAATAGGATCATTGTAACTTTGCATGTCCAATGAATGTAACAAGTTACCTACCTTGGTTTTCTTCGATGTCCATATCAAGGGAGTGAATCTCTTCTTGAACTGATTCCATCTTCTCGCGGAATTCATTGGTTCTATAAAAAAAAACAAGTCCCATTAAACACCAAAAAAGAAATCAATTTTACGAAAATGTCATGCCAGTGTAAATTTAAGAAATGTTGATAATAAATAATCAGTTAAAGCAGACCACTTACAATATTATCCTGAACTATAATCAAGTATAATTTGTATTAAATTCTTACTGTCTCTCCATGCTGGCAATCTCAACATTATCCTCTTTAACTTGTTTTAGCAATTTTTCCCGTTCCTCGGCAGGACTGGTTGTTGTTTTCGCCTCCTCGATCAGACTGTCTCTTTTTGATTCAAGTTCATTCAGCTGCTCGTACAACCTGACAGCTTCTTGTTTCACTTGTGACATTGATAACTCCTATAAACATTGAAAAATGTACTGGTTCAAACAAAAAACAAGTACTAACTATGAAGATTTAAAGAAAAAACATGACAGACTCCAGTCTCCCCTTCAACAGCATTGTTGGAATGTGTACGATTTTGAATATACATACTTTCTGTCTCTCTACTTAAATTTATTGTCAGTACCAGTGGCCCATATTGTATGAGGTACACCCCATGAAGAGTTCAATTCTTTAAACTATTGCACATTCTACATATCTGTTTCTCCTCAAGAAATTTTGCTTCGTGTTTGAATACTCTTATCTTTAAACATGAAAATACAGTACAGACCTCCTGGAGACCTTCCATCTTTGAGTTCAAGATATCTAGCTCATGCTGTCCATTTTCAAACTGCTTCAACAAGTGTTCATTCATGTCCTTTAGTCGATAATACTTCTGACGCATATCTGGCTCCTGTTTTATACACAAAATAAATTATCACGAAACATACTGCTTTTCTCTTTTTATCAATTTTATGCTCTACATTTTATTTATGATTTTTTTACTTTTATAAATGTTTGTCTATCTGTAAAGTAGGCTAAGAGGTCATATAACAACCTTCTATATTTTAAGAGAAAAATGACAATTCTTAAATCTGTCAGGTCTAGAAATTTAGCTACACCCTGACATGTTACTTAAAAACAGGTGAAGAAATAAATTTCACATACCATATCATTTACAAGGTTATCAGCCATACGTTTTTCTTGGTCCAACTCATGTTCTATCTGTCTAATCTGGTCCTCTTTTCTAAACAAGGTAAAAATATCAAGCATTTGTTAAAGCAGTGAAAAGACTTCACTTACAACCAGACTGGTTTGATTAAGTATAGCACCCTTTAACAGACAAAGACGTATCAGGTAGGCATTTAACCTTATCATTATTCCTGGGAAAGACCAGTACTAGACTGACATTCTCCATAAGAAACTGCCATCTTTCTAACATCACTGGAACTGGTAAGTATCAGAGTTGGAAACAGAAACTTTATTCACTCGAACGCAAAGACGAGTCACTTAAATACAGAAGATATCATATCCAGAATAAGGGCTTCACATCATGTATTCTTTTCAATTACAATAGTCAAACACACATTTGTAAGAATTCCCAGTATAATAAAAATGAATTTTATGCTAAGCCTTTAAAATTATCTAACTCATGGATATAAAATTACGTGCAGATGAAACCTAATTAATCAAACTGTGATAGGATGAAATTACAGTGTACTTTAAAATATATTTCAGTCTTCTGTATTTTTTTTTTTTTTGCTAGGAATGAAAGTGAACAAAGAATGAAAAGATTACCTGGTCCAGGAAGATTATGTATGCAATAAAATTAGTTTACTTCATAAAAGCTTTTTTTCAAAATACCGAGAGCAAGTGCTGATATAATTCTAATGTTTTAGACTGTGACTGACTTACTGTTTCTTGAGTTCGAAGAGATCCTCAATCTTCCTTGCTTCTCTTTCATTTGCAGCCCTTAACTGAAAAGATTCAATAATGTTATGGATGAAATAGAGATGTTTTTCACAATTATCTAAAACAATTTTCTACTGAGAAAATTAAAGATGTAAAACCAAGTTCAAAACAATCTTTAAGAATGCTCAGTGTATTCACTTATATACTGTACATGTACATGTATAAACTGCTTTGCATAAGCTTAAGGTCAGGACTTCTATGTTACTTCAAATAACTTTATTTTACAATCTGCAACTCTTGCAATAAACCATGTGCACCTTCTACAAAGCATGGGTATGTTATATACAGACCTTTTGCAAGAAACTGTAAAAAAGTAAGCAAAATAAGAAATTCTGTTATCTAACTGGTTCTTTTTCAAGCATAACATTGCAAATCAAACTAATTACTAAATTCAGATATCAATTAAAAGTTAACCAATAACACAGTTAACTTACATCATTGAGATCAAATTCCACATCCTGAATATCTTCATCTGTAGTCAGTTTGTCCACAAGCTGAAAATTTAAAGACAGAATTTAATAGACAGTACTTCTTATAAAGCTATCAAATTACATGTATGCCTAGTGACCTTACTTAAATTACTGGATCTACCATAATCTATAATAAATTCTGTGAAGAAACCAGTGTCATTCAAATTCCAAATGAGAGAAGTGTGAAAATGAACAAAAATTTATTAGTAACTTTATATGTTTGTATTAAGCCCAACCAATAACCATTTATCGTTATTTCATAAATGCAGGGGATAAACTGTTTTTTTTCCTGAAGCTGATATAAGCAAAACTTAAGACCACTGAAAATGTAAACATAAAATATATTTGCTTACTGTGTTGTAATCACCAAGCTCTCCCTGTAAATCTTTTATTTCACTAGCTAACGTCTCTGCTCTGAAAGTGTATGAAATTTCATATACCTTTAACATAGTTCTCAGCAGTAGTACATTATTCCAGAACAATTTAAATTAATTAAGAGCAACAATTAATATCCTTGTAACACATGCATATACAACAAACTCTACTTATCAAAAGCATCTTTAAGCCACAAATTCTTTGTTGACAGGAGATAATTCTGTTGTCCGATTTACTTAACAAGTAAATTTTTTAAAGGAAACGATTTGTAAAATAAAATTTTAGTATCATTGAGTGTTTACTCCTGCAAAACAATGCCTTGTTTCTTTGTTTTAAAAAGATATAAAATCACTGATTCGAATAATGGTGGTTTATGGTCATTGTGATAACAATCGTATTATAAAGTTTTTTGTTTTTACAAACCCACCTTTTCTCGTATGTGAGATAGCTGGAGTTCTCCTCACTCACATTCTCTATCTCCTTGTTTAACCTCGTTATCTCTGTGTTCAGCTCATTAATCTTACTCCTGAAATAAAGAAAACAAAAGTGTAAGCAAATGGTAAAAAAGAGTTTGTTTCTTTAACTCTACCTGCATCAAGTGCATCTGTGTTAAGTAAGTGAAAATCGGAAAATGATACGATGGTTAAACTGCAACAGTTGTACCTTACATATAAGTTTTGATCAATAAATATACAAACAGATATTGATTACAAATATACTGTAATGCACACACTCACTTACCTAACCAAGCCGAGATAATATGTTCTATCATGAACCTGCCTCTGCCCTACAAAATGATAAAGAAGTCATATTCATAACATATAAACATTTTTTCATCAGAATTCCAATGCACATATTGTAAATTGCAGGGACTGACAACCATCCATTTAAGAAATACTAACCAGTCTCCTGTTTCAGCAGAATTGCCAAGTTTCACCCCAAGTCAGGTCAAAGGTGGTTCTTGAACATTAAGATATAGCAACCTAAATGTATGCCATTCACAATTTTCTACAATGAACAATTCATGTTCAATATCTGTTCAGGCAAATATGCTGTTTTAGGCGAAATGTAAATGAACACTGGCCTCCCTACCTGGAAGTCCCTGGTTCGAATCAAACCAGGATTGAGAATCTCCAGTGACTTTCCACATTCTACACCTTTGGTGCTGCTCTGAACCCAGGAAGCAGTAATCGAGAAGGATTAATATAAGTTGCTATAACTTTCTTCCCTGTCAATGTAACATGAACATGTTTAATATATCTACATGTAAACAAACCTTTAGCTGCAGTTTTCATGCCCCCTAATCCCTGCTGTGTCATTGGTCTATCAACAACTGTCACTCTTGCATCCAGAGCTACAATGATAACTTATAATTAATTCTAGCAAGCTATATCTGCTGAATTTTGATTTAAAAAAATTTAAGCATTAGTTTCATATTAAATTGTCTAAACAAATCTATCATTGCTGAAAAAAACTGGGTTGTAAAGTGCATCTAGGTACAAAGTGGTAAATGAATTAAATGTATCCATAAGGAACAAAAAATTAAGCTGCTAAACTTTGGTCCATGTTTCATGATTGCAAACTTTTTATTGCCTTACCACAAGTGGAATGATTCTGAGCTTGGAAATTTTAAAACTGAATAGATGATTTTGGCTTCAATGGACTGTAATTATGTTAGCACAATTCAACTATTTAACAGTGTCAGGTATTTTAAATATGTCAGACTTCCTCAAGTCTTTTTTTTTAAAATTCCTTCTTAGGGAACAGACAATACATAACTTAAAAGAAAGCAAAACTGATGACGGTAATGAGCCACTAGCTGGATCACTTATTTCATTAATTATGTCATGTGAAACAAAGAATATTTTTTATTTAAAGCCGCAATATACATATATACCTCCTCCAGCTGCTGCTGGGCCCCCTCTGGTCCCTGGACGTGCAGTACCTGGGTTCTGAAATAAATAATATGAAATAAACAAGGGAACATTTTGTTTGAGTTATCTAGAAGGCCGTTTTCATATCGTAAATGCCTTTAAAATGCTAAGTGAATACCATAAAATTAGGATATGAGTATAGCTTAATGATATAACAAGAATTACTGTTGAAAAACAAAAGAAAAACACTTTCATTGTAGACAATGATGCTGACATTTTTTTAACTGTAGAAAAAAAACAGCAAGTTTACCATAGCTGTAGTAAGCCGTGTCGCAGTCCCAGGTTGTCGACCTCCCATTGCTACAATAGGAAAAAAAAACAAATTCAGAATCAATAGTCCAAATTTACCCCAGAAGAATCAGTATAAAAGCAGATTCATATTAATTCCTGATCAACGGCAGGCTAGATTTCACCTTTACTATTACCACAAAAAAATTGCATAGTTCAGATTATTCCTTACTCCTGAAAATACTCTCCTATTGAGAATTATATTTCGGTCACTTTCTTTCAGATTAACAAGTGCAGCATTTACTTATAAATTCCACCACTTTGCATAGACTGTTTTGGGATTTAGTGTGGTGCAACTTCTACTGCCTAGCAGATTTTTGTTTGAATATTGAAATAATATTAACTGTAATATCCAGTGTATAACTGACTTCTGTGCGTCACAATTTTTTTTTTAAATGACAACTAAGTAATAAGTAGTTACCTGTTCCAATAGGCCTCTGGCCTGTTTTGGGCCTACCAGCTGAGCTTGGTGGTACATTCCTGTAAATATAATGGATTAAATAATAAAATATCCACTATAATCTTCCCTTTATCATGGAAAGTTCTAAATGTCACTAAAATCTTGTATCCATTCCAAACAACAAAGCTGAACCTTTTAGTCTTAACACAGCACAACCATTATGTAATGAATCCAATTCTGGAAAATAAGTTACAATTATCAGGGGTTCCGCTAGTTTCAAAAACTGAAGGGTAATTTTTCATTCGATGCAACTAAATACACCAAATTGCCTTATTTAAAGACAAAATGACCCTTCAGTCAAAATACCTGAGGGTCAAAATGGGGTCTTTATGAAATTTCAGGGGTCAAAACCCCTCTACAAGGGTCAAATGGAAACCCTGAATTATGTCTAGAAGCCAACTGCTATTGCTGAATAGGGATATCAATACATTACTGCTGTCAATAACCTTGCAATTTCTGTTGACATTGACTTGTTTGTTCCTTATTTTGTATAGCATGGCCAGGCTGTCTTGGTTTCGCCTTTGCTCTAATGTTGACCCTTTTAATTCCTTAATCATGTTTGTTACACTGCTTGTGTAGTGGTAGTCATTATAAATATACCTTGCAGCTGACCTTTGGACCATTTCTATTCTGTGGGTGAGATATTTCTGCCATGGGTGCCATATGGTTGAGCAGTATTTGACCTGTGGTCTTACATATGTTTTGTATGCTGCTTCTTTGTTTGTTTTGTGTTTTGAGGTTTCGTCTGATGAATCTTAAGCTGTTTTTTCCTTGTTTGTGATGTTAATGTGTGATGACCAGTTCAGATTACTACTTATAGTAACTCCTAAATATTTTGCATTTTCTGTGGTTTTCAGCATAGTGCTGTGTAGGGTGTAGGGAAAGATGACCAGTTAATTTTTCCTGTGTATTCTGAGCACTTCGGACTTGTCTTGGTTGAATTCCATTGACCATTCTTTATCCCATATTTCAAGGTTGTGCAAATCATTTTGTAAGCTTTGTGCTGATGTTTGTGATTGTTAAATAAACTATGGTGTCATCCACAAATAGATGCACCCAGCTCCTGACACTTTCTGGTAGGTCATTGATGTATGCGAGAAAGAGACATGGACCTAAGACCAATACCGTATATAAGGCATTTCCAACAGCCTTGCTGTTGGGCTAGCTCTTTAGCGACATGGTTGGAGTGTCTGGAACGTTTGCCAAATTAAGCACCGTTATCTACGGTTAGTACTTGGATGGGTGTCCCAAACTGAGCTCATAGGCCAGTACTACAGTAACTATCCCAAAATTTCCCAAGATCTGTCTCTTATTTGGCTATTGTTGTGAGAAAAAGGATGACTGGAGTTTCTGTGAGCTACATTTAAGCGGGTAACATTAAAGAAAGATACTTTCCCTGTCTGATTTATTTACAAAAAGTTGTCAAAACTGTCAGACAGAGCATACGAGCTGGTTTGACACGAGTTCACCACCCAGATCTAACACAAGAACGAAAACAAACTGACCGCAGATACTGTTCAATTTTATGGAAGTTTGTTTTCTTAAAGCACTTACATGATTTAGATGGCAATGAGAGTATTTATCGATATGCACGTCACGAGTAAACAAATAGCTGTCAACGCTTCGCGAAAGAATGCGAATCTGTTGTTGTTGTTGCTTTGTAAAAAAACCTTCACCATACTAACTCGTGCTTCAGCAATTCTTTGATAATGCACAGGAGCCTGAAATTCTATCAATAATTAACTTTAAAAAAGCCCTCCCAAAAAATCTCCAGTATATATATATATAGTGGGGATTTTTAGTTTTGGCTTTTAAGTTAATTATTAATAGAATTTAAGGCTCCTTTGGACTGCAAGAAGCACAGCCACATAGCTATACGATACTTTATGAAACATTATCGCATTCTTTGATCAAAACTCAATGTAAACAACCAACCCTTAGTCTCAGTTAAGCCATTCAAATCATATATATACAACTGTTCAATTAGTAAGAAAATGTATAGTTCTACCCCCAACCCACCAATAAAATATTCTAGACATTTTCTCAGACAATTCAATACCTGTAAACAGGGTCAATATATTGCCATTATATTGTCCAAAAGCAAGTCAACCTCTCCTGTAATTATTATTCAAACGCATAGGAAAATGCCTATACAAGAAAGTAGATTGTATCTTACAATCAGGGCATATGCTCCTATCAGGTAAGTATGAAACCCTAAATATTTAAAGATATACTATGCCCATCTTTGCATAAAATACTTTTATTTCAGAAATTAATTGAAATCTAGTAAATTCTTACTGAATATGTCTAATTAGGCCACTAGAATACACGCACTATGTATGGAAAGCTGCATTCCATATTACAGGTCATGTTATGTTGGTGCTTTCTTTAAAAAACTGCCAGTTTTTTTAATGACACTATGTATCTATACGTGTTTACCTATAATGTGTAAAGTTTTAATCGTAATATATCTACTCTGTGTGTTCTCAAACATGTTTATTTTGTATTTGCACAGAGAAGGTGTAGTTGGTGTAGTAGTTATTTGTATCTGAAATTTGAGCATCCATATCTCCATAGGTAAAAAATATTGAAACTAAAATGTCATTAAAAAATAGCCTACCACGGATCAGTCAGAAAATAAAAAGAGCCAACTATACATAGACGAGACATAGCACTGAAGTAGCAGAGACAACAGGTTAACTTCAGATAAAAAAGAATTTTCGAGACATAAAACATTTGGCAAGAAAATCTATTTAAGCCAGTTACGTACGGAAACCATCCTGAATATATATTTAGATATAAATTCTGAGACAGACCTTTAATTCAAATTAAATAAAAAAAATCTTCACTCATGCAAAATTTAAGAAGAGACTTGAGATCTGCTGTCGCATGCCACCCTACCCCCAGTGCAAGGAAAACATGTTTGAGAGATAGTAACGCCCAGTGGGGAAACGTTGAAGACGGGAAATATCTTTCCTTGATAACATGAGTTATCGCCTACATGACAACATTGTTTTATAGTAACACCATATATTCCGAGCAAATACATAATTATGTTAAACGACCTTACAATATATACACGTTTCTCATTGACACTGTACGAAAGGCGGATTTTAAGCGTTTTCATAAATATTTATAGTCATCGTGGATTTTGTAGTGGAATTGTTTGTTTGTTTGTTTGTTTAAGATGAGCAAGCTGCTCTTCGTTAACAAATACATTTGCGAGTAAGATATATAGAAAATTTCTCAGCATACAAAATACTTCTCAGCTGGTTCTATTCAGCAACACATTCTTTTAATATTTTGGTTTGCTTGTTCTGTACCGCTTTAAAAGGCTGCTTGTGTTTTTGATACAAATATAATATTTTTCTAGACTATCTGGAAACGTTCAATAACTTTGTTCGAATCCCGCTTGAATTCTTTAAGAATGTTTGTGAACCGGACAAGACTTATCGATCTGTTTATAGATTCTGACTGGTGTGCAAATTAGAATTTGATAACGTTGTTTTGTAATTTTATCCACTGAAAGATTACCTCAAACTACACAAGCAAAGGTAGCGTATATTTTAAAATCGTACCGTCCGTCTGTCAGTCTATCTCGCCTTCCGTGTGTCCGTCCTTCATATATTTTTCATGTCCGGACTGTAACTTTGTCCTGCATTGGAGGATTTTAAAATAATTTGGCTCAAGTGTTCAGCACATCAAGATGACGTGTCATATATTTTTCATGTCCGGACTGTAACTTTGTCCTGCATTGGAGGATTTTAAAATAATTTGGCTCAAGTGTTCAGCACATCAAGATGACGTGTCACGGCGCGTGCAACATCCACATCCCTACCTCAAATGTCAAGGTCACAATTTTATAATAATCCTGCATGTATGCACACATTCCTGTCCTTATTGTAATTCTCTTATGTATTGAAAGATTTAAAATCAGCTTGGCAGAAGTGTCGAGCACATGACCCAAGCATTACTTATAATATGAAAGAGATTGACTTGAAACATTAAATACAGATAGATTGTGAATAGAAACATAGCCTCCTTGTCCCATTTTGCCATCAGGTCGAAGGTCCACGCCACAGTAATACTGCATAGCAAAACTGTTTCCGATCAATGTCTGGAAAATGTTTGGATCTAGTCCGGTTGGTCATGACCAGAAGATGACCATATTCTTTTAAAGATCGCTATGTCAAAGGTGAAGGCCACAATGAAATCGAACAGTTAAACTGTTTCCAGTTAATATCTGCAGAAGGCTTTAACCCATGTTTCTCAAATTTGGTAGGCGGGTTGGTCACGGAAAGTAGATGATCCCTATTGATATTACTGACACCAGGTCAAAGGTCAACGCCACTGTAACATTGCACACACACCTTCTGAGTCACAGTGTGTCCTTTAGTCACACGATTAGTATCACTGGTTAATTTCCACCAGCAGCAAGGTGCTTCTGGGGAGGGCGTGGAGTGGGGGCATATATGGTTTAAAACATATCTTTGTTGTTTTTTTGTTGTTGTTGTTCTTTTGTGTGTGTGTTTTTTCCGTACTCTAAAAGTATCAATGCTTATTTTAAATTCTGTTTTCTTCTGCCCTCTATACATTTTATCAGGAACACTTTACATCGTCTGTGCTGACCTACCCTAAGAATAGTTTTCCTATATAGCATAAACACATATAATTATGCATATAGAACGGCAAGGATGTAAATCAATATAAATAGTTCCTTTTTAAATAGAAAAAGTCAATGTTTTTACTGATTTTTTTTTAACTGAAAAAAGTAACACAAAAGCAACACAAACTTCAAGGCCGTTGAATCGAAAGGTGTACTTGTTGTATATTATCTCGTTTTAAATAAGATCTCTGCTCGAAGCTTCATTGTCTGGTTCATATTGCATGAAAATGTTCTAATTTAATCGACTTAAGGCGGTTTTAAAGTCTATTACAGTCTTGCACTTTGTTGACAGTGTGTTTGGAATATTCTGGTTGAAAGGTGTATTGAACAAGAACAGATCAAACGCAGACGCTTCCATTGCTACAAATACATGTACCTGAAAACAGAAACATGAGTATTTTATATCAGGCAAGATAAATCAAGATAAAAGCGGTCAATTTCATGTGATAATTAATGCTGAATATAACTGGTGCCAGAAGAATTTTTAGAGAGTTGCAAGGTAGGTTACATTCAGTCTTTTTTTTTCCTTCCATTGAATGAATAATTCATCAAACTTTCGAGATGTTGACATTTTCAAAAGACATTGGAGAAAAACTATACTAAGACCAAGTTCCTGTATCTTTGACTACATTTAAGTCTTTTACCTTTCGTTCGCCAAGTGTCTTGAAGATTTCCACAGCAACACCCATATTCTTGGATTTAAACACTAGTTCAGCTTCTTGCTTCCAGATGGCTAATGATTCTGTCGCGTTCTTTTCTACAAGAAACAAAAGAACATGGGATATTAAAAAACAACAAATTCACTACAGATATCTAATTCAAATCCGAGCAGCCTCGACCGTTTTATTTTGTACTGATCACGAATTTCCTTTAACGTTTAAAGAATAATGTCTTCAAAAACGTATTAACTTCTGACAGTATTTTCTATCAGAATTCCTCCAACATTGTGCACATTGTGTCACAAAGTTATCCAGATCATGTTCCACTTGTCTTTGAAGATAGAAAACGTGTCGACAGTTTGATACTCGGGCAGCCGAGAAAAAAAGTTGATGAAACCGATATTTACCACCGAAATTGATTCCAAATTCGCACCATAGAGCTTCAGTAACGTTTGCGAGTGGATTGTTTTCTGGTTTTCTGCCATCTACACCAAGAAATCTTGCAAATTGACCGTAGTCAACAAGGGTATCAGATTCATACTTAAATACGCAACATGCCTTTGTAGACAATTGAAATAAACGGCGCTCAAACTCCGCGTTGTTCTCAACATCTGCCACTGTAAATAGATTAATTATTACGTAAACAATACCTAAATAAGGACTTTTTACAAGTAGTTAATATATTCAACTACAACTACAGCTACAAATATTTCATTGCATGAAAACATTACATGATTTATAGCAAATACATAATAATAACGACAGACAGCATGGATTTTCTGAAGAGCATATGGAGTTGTATGCGGGTCAATAATGTGTCAATTTAATTCCTAAATTCATTGAAAATGTATACAATATTCTAGACCGACTGGCAAATTTAATCAGATAAGTTGGTTCAAACTCTTAGCAAGCATCCGAAGTGCCGGTTTTCTCTGAAGTTCAGTATACTACCGTTTTAAAGACATATCTTATACCAGTTTCATTAGAAAATGCAGTCATAAATTGATACACCACTGTGATTGTGACTTTGTTAAAAACAGTGCATGATTGACGTCTTAATTATCATGATGTGGAATCATTTGATCTATGGCCGTGTGAAATACCGTGTGATTTTATTTGACTTTTAAATTAGATACAAATGTATATAATTTATCAAGACTTGTCTTTTTGGATTAAATTTTGTTATCATGCATATTTCCTTTACATTTCAATCCTCATGAAGCAGAGAAAATTTTAACAGTCTTGAAAATTCAACTCGACATTACCATGGTTGTCTTCTATTACATTCTCGCTCATAAATTATATTCATTAACTTACCAACAAATGTTCTAGGCTCTCCTACGACCTGAAATCAGAGAAAAAAAGATCTTAACTTAAGAGAGAGGTAAGTTTTTCCCAGTCTTTTTAACCATGGCTCCTCTCACAAGTCTACACCGTTACAGTCATGTGCATACCTTCCTAAAATTGTAGGACAGCCGCGTCGAGGAATTGATTCTTTGGTGTTGGCCTCTCACGCGGGAGATTGGAGTTAAAATTCCTCTCTGGGTTGTGTATTCTAAGATGCAATTTCCTACAAAAGTCGTGATAACTAAGGGTTTTTTTAGTGCAACTCGCCATTCGATTTCCAAGAAATGGGGGATAGAGCAATGAAGGTGAAATTATAACATATTGCTGATATCCATTACATGGACAGGGGCATTTTCAGATCTTATAAAATGTTGTTGATAATTACAGCATAAGTTATCAATAACAACAACCAGTGAGTCACTGTCAGACCCAGGAAATTTAAAATTAGTTACCTTGTACTGTAGAAAACATGTCACTGTCGAATTTACATCCAAAGGAGAGCCTCCAAAGCAAAGAGTGTTGTTGATAGATTTCAAGTTTCTTCCAATCCTCCCTGGACAGTTTGATAAGTCAAAAGCTAAGAAGTATCGATGAGAGGGGTTCAAACATTCTATATTTTCTATAATTCTGAAAAGATAGTAGAAATTAAGTTCCCGTATTATATATATCCAAGGCTGCAGTAATGTTACAAAAAACTCAGCACAGGGATTCTATATCTCCCATGTCGCTTAAAAAAACGGAATAGCAAATATCTAGGTTAAAAGTTTTACCAAAGTTTTCTAATTCAATTAAAGAAGAAAGAATTCATTTCTTATTTTTGATAGTACATTGAATATTGTTTGAAAGTTTCACATTATGCCATAAGCATTACAGCTACAGACTGATTTGCAAATTTCGACTTAAGTCAAACGTGACTAAGAAAAGCTTTAGATGCTTTATGAAAACAGCACCTGACGTTTTAATGTTAAGACAACAAAATAAATTTGAAAGAAAGGAAAAACTTATACTTCGAATGATAAAGAAAACAACACAGAAACAGGTAATATTAATGCATGTATTTTTTTTTTGTCAAAAAATGTAATTACGTGTTTGTAATGGTTGTCGTAATAACATATATGGGGTTTTAGTTGCAGATCTTTCATTGTTGTCGTTCTTACATATGTGTCCCGAACTTGCAGAGTTGCCGTACTTGGTTGGTTGTCATACTAACGTTGTTTTCTTACTTACATTGTTTCCATAGTGATGTAATTGTCATAACTTTCAATGCATGTCAGTTTTCTTATTGATGTGGTTGCCGTTCTGACAGAGTTGTCGAACTTGAGGGTTGACGTAGTAATAACATCACTTTTAATTTTTTCGTGTAGATTTTTTTACGGTCGCTAACGTAATAATTATTTGCTTTGTTTCATTCACAAAAGTTATATCTCTAAATGATCTACATATTTCTAAATTTAAGCTGGTTACGAAGTATTATTTTTATCAAACAACTTACACTATGACAGGCACCAAAAATGTGATCACTTTCATTTTCTGTCCGACTTCTTGAGAGGTAACACACGAAATGGCCTAAAATAACGTTAAATAGTTTTGTATTTGACTAAACTGTTAGCTACAATTACCTTGTGTAACGAGCCGTACAAAATACATTAATTTTGTGCTTAATGAGAGCGTTTTTTTTCTTCCTATTAAAATTACTGATCGACGTTTATCATTAGGTACTTTATCTTTCAGTATCTTGAGGCAATCTCTTTCTTTATAGTGATAATCATGAAGTCCTTTTAAATTTGAGCATTCATATACTTTTTAAAAAGTAAATTATCCAAAAAATTTGCAGATGCATTAATTTTAAAATAGTATTGTTCTCCTGATTTTTGTTACATATGTACGTTGTATACTAAAATATCTGGCACTCCGATGCACAGAACTTGCTTATATTAATCATTAGCTTAGAATTTTCCTTATTTGGCATATTCAGTTTTTATGTAATTAACGTCTGTGCATTTATTTCCATATAATTTGTTTTTCTTCTAAAACTTTAGCATTTTAACATGTCTCAAAAATAAAAACTAGAATCTAAAGTGTTAATGAATAAATTAAAGTCACTGAAAATATAAAATATGCACAGCTTTTAAAATAGACTATTAAGACTTTATTCACAACTAAACTGTACTAAGTGTAGGTCAGTGCACAGTTCAGTATAACACAACTAAACTGAACTAAGTGTAGGTCAGTGCACAGTTCAGTATAACACAACTAAACTGAACTTAGTGTAGGTCAGTGCACAGTTCAGTATAACACAACTAAAGTGAACTAAGTGTAGGTCAGTGCACAGTTCAGTATAACACAACTAAACTGAACTTAGTGAAGGCCAGTGCACAGTTCAGTATAACACAACTAAACTGCACTTAGTGTAGGTCAGTGCACAGTTCAGTATAACACAACTAACTTGTACTTAGTAAGGTCAGTGCACAGTTCAGGATAACACAACTAAACTGTACTTAGTGTAGGTCAGTGCACAGTTCAGTATAAAACAACTAAACTGTACTTAGTGTAGGTCAGTGCACAGTTCAGGATAACACAACTAAACTGTACTTAGTGTAGGTCAGTGCACAGTTCAGTATAACACAACTAAACTGTACTTAGTGTAGGTCTGTGCGCAGTTCAGTATAAAACAACTGAACTGAACTTAGTGTAGGCCAGTGCACAGTTCAGGATAACACAACTAAACTGTACTTAGTGTAGGTCAGTGCACAGTTCAGTATAAAACAAGTAAACTGTATTTAGTGTAGGTCAGTGCACAGTTCAGGATAACACAACTAAACTGTACTTAGTGTAGGTCAGTGCACAGTTCAGTATAAAACAACTAAACTGTACTTAGTGTAGGTCAGTGCACAGTTCAGTATAACACAACTAAGTGTACTTAGTGTAGGTCAGTGCACAGTTCAGTATAACACAACTAAACTGTACTTATTGTAGGCCAGTGCACAGTTCAGTATAACACAACTAAACTGTACTTAGTGTAGGCCAGTGCACAGTTCAGTATAAAACAACTTTACAATGAAAACAATGCACTGCAGTGCAATATAGCACACCATAACGCACCATTATACATCACCAAGCGCGTAGCTACCAGTACGCAGAATACGCAGATGCGTACACATTAGTCCAGAAAATCTTTTTGAATAGTTGTTAGTAGATGTTCTATGAGAAAAAGTAAAACAAAACTCGAGTAAAATTGGTGAAAAAATATGGCTTATTTTATGCCACAACCCCGCCAAAACGCTCCTGAGTCGATCTACAAAAAAAAATCCGGGGGAGCATGCCCCCGGACCCCCTACGATTCTGCGTACACCTTCAAAAGCCCTTGCTACGCCCCTGATCACAACACGCGAAAATGCAATCCAACACACCGCAATGGAACAAAGGGTAATGAAAATAAATGACGAACACTATATATTTCTCTAGACCGGTCTGTAACTAATTGCCTGCAGCGTTTATGTGTGTTTGTATTTTACATCATGTACGCCATCTTTTTACTCCTTTTTATCGTCTGTACCGATTGCTCATATCGGTGACGCCACTTAAAGTGTATAGTTCACATACAGAAAGCACACAGTTCCAGAGCACCGATACGTTAGACCTTGGTTGAACGTTTCAACCAAAAGAATTTTGGTAATGTTAGTTGGGAAGCGGGGGATCAAACTCGCGACCTTGTATTATAACTCCTGTGTATTACAAACTTGACCACTGATTCAGGTACACCCTGTGCTACCTGGAGTATATAAAGGCATGAGATTTCTTTTTTAGAATTAACATAAAAGATAGTGATAGTGATTTTAATTTCATGTAAAACTTCCTTCATCTTCCAGTTTCAACCGGTAGTTGATGAATTGTTGTAACGAAACATTACAAAGTTTTTGATAAATGACCTGGTAGTTTAGTACGTTGATATATGTATCAATGTTCACTTGCTGTTAAAAAGTTTTATGGTGAGGTATTTTAAGCCTCTTTTCTATCACCGAGTTTCTTGTAATTTTCAATATACATGGAAGAAAACAATAATATTACGTTTAAATCAACCCTTAGCCTGCTAAATATCTAAAACGGACTTGTCCATCTTTTAATTTGGACGGATCCATTAATTGTTTAATTAATGATAAATAGGTTCACTGACTGAATTGCGAATAGTGCAGGCCATGATTAGACTGCACGAATGTGCAGGCTGATCTTTGTCTGCACTGGTCGCAAAGGCAAACACAATTGCCAGCAGGATAGAGGTTAAACACATAAAATGATGTTGTCTATATCACTAAAACTGAATCTAATTCGTCTTCCTTTCGTTCGCCAAGTGTCTTGAAAATAAATTACCACTGTAATAATATTTTATCTACACACAATTTCAGTCTCATGTTGCAGATGGCTATTTCTTGTTGCAGATGGCTATCTCTTGTTGCAAATGGCTATTTCTTGTTGCAGATGGCTATCTCTTGTTGCAGATGGCTATCTCTTGTTGCAGATGGCTAATGCTTCTGTTATCTTTTTTGTCCTTTTGTCTACAAGAAATTAGTCGAGGGAAAAGTTTTTTTTTCGTCCTTGTTTAAAATCCTCCAAAATACCAACAAGTGCTCAATGCTTCCCTACATCCTGAAATCATGGTCGAGGGGTGGGGGAGAAGAAATGAGACCCTGACTTCAAAATAAAATAAAGATACGTTGTTTGCCTCCTATTTTGTTTACCTAGGTTATACCGCTTAAAAAGACAAGACTTTTTTTTTCAAAGACTTGATACAAACTCTACGCTGCGGTTACTTCCCTTGCAGTTGACGATAGCGAAGTACGCTAATGCAGCTGATATTAGTCATGAACAATGACTACTAACTGGATTCAAACCAATTCTCGAATCGGACATGTGAAATGCGGAAACTCTTTAGAGATCCATAGTTGGATTAAAACCAGGAACCTCTTGATTGGGGGCTCGGCGTTCTTGTCTATGCCCACTGCTTCTTTCCCCTTGAAGTGCAGCTACTGATACGATAGGGGAAGTAATTAATGATTTTGGATTTGAACATCGTGTAAATACAGATTTCAACTTCATTATTAAAACGTATACAATATTGTACTTTATTTTTAAGACAATTTGCCATACCAATCAGTTATAACGTACACTACAGGAAGTCATGAGAGTTATGGATAATTCAGATTTTTATATTTTGTTTTGAAATGTTGATTTGAAAACAACGGATCTAACTACCTATTCTGCTGATGTACAAATTGCTTTCCAATCAATAAAATGTTTTGTTATTTGTATACAATTTTCATGATTAATGAAATATTTTGGTTAACTCTTTCGGACACTGCAACAACACCGAAGGCGTCTCCTCAACCGTTACTCGTCATCACCACACATTCCTATCTGCTCTGAATTTATTGCCGCTCACTTACAATTTATGTCGGACTTGATGGTTTAAAGACCACCGTGTCCATACGTTACCGGTGGAGGTGGTGCAAGTAACGCTGGTGTGCGGTATATAACGCCGGTTTTGTGGAGGAATTGGGACACACAGGTAAGAAAATTAAAACTTTTATGCGGTAGTTTGTTAAGTTTGGCATCGAGACTATGCGCAAGATGATCTCATATTATTTACGAAATCTCGTCTTGGTCTGCTTTCTCCCAGATATTTTCCGTTTTCTGTATCATTCGTGAAAAAGACGATCATTTATGAGAATGCGCTGAAACAGGGCATTGAAAAGTGTCGAAAATACAGTGATAGCGACCCCACGAGGAAAGCCCAGCTTACCTTAACTAGAACACTCCAACTGGCACTAATTTCCAACCCAGTTAACTTCATTTAACATGTAAAACTATCGGGAAAGATGTTTTCAGGAGAAAACATATGGTAACGCTGGTGCAGGTGGTGCACTGCCTGACCATGCCTGTAACGCTGGTGGCATGGTGGTTTACTAAAATCGCCCTTCTTTACAGTTTTCGATATTGAATAATCAAATTATAGACCTGCCTGTCAGCTATTGTTAAAACGAAAATTGTTTTACACACTCTGAGTGGACCACCGTCTTTTCTGATGCAGAATGGAGCTCAAAGTTGCCGTTAAGAGTTTGCTTTATATTATCGTCTGTGTCTGCTTTCTCCAAGATCTTTGCAGTTAAAAATTGATAGTAGTCTTTCGAGTGGCATCACTTTTTCATTGCAAAAATGTAAAATATTGTTAAACTATTTAAGAAGACTACAGTCAAAACTCTCCAGAAAAAGGAAAATAAGGAAACTACCAAGCAGGGAAACCTTGTTAGCTCGACTATACGAAGTATCTGGAGAGCTATCCTACTACCCCGGCGTCGGCGTCCAGATTTCTGATTAAAGTTTTTGTGCAGTAAAATATGTTTTACTACTACTTCTTTAGGGATTTACTTTCAAACTCCAAATATATGTTTCTTTATCATCGCTCACATCACATGTGGTAAGGTTCATAACTCTAGCACACAAATTTCCACAATGATCTCCCCTTTAAAATTAGAATTTTCCTTAAATGCCGTAATATTTTACTATAACTTCTTTATTTCTTGATGGATTTTCAATGATGAAATAATAAATATTATATGATATTTCGTAAACCATGCAGAAGATTCTTGTCTATTTATTTATAGAACTTGAATTGAATTTTAATAGTTACATCTTTCATAACTATCTAGTACTTAAACAGTCGAGCATGCTGTCTCCACTGACAGCTCTTGTTTTAATATAGTACTAGTAGTATTTATATACATTCACATTAAATTGGCTTTGTTCATCGAAAATCAAGTTAGTAGGTGATATGTAACGATGTAATTTAACTAAGCTATTTTTTGATAATACAAAAAAAAATGAACGCAGTCGAGACAGTACAGTTATAATTAATCAAACAATTTAACATCTGGTCGACATTTGAAATTGAATTCATCGAAGGAAAAAAAAAGATATTAGGAATATATAAGAAATTTTATATGGCAATAGACATTTTCCTACTGAAATACCCTCGGGTAAAAACTGCCCCCAACTGGTGGCAGGGGAGGGGGTCATTTGATTTTACACAAGGACTTATAATTACAGGGAAAACTTTAAAAAATCTGCTGCTCTGAAACACCAAACGACTAGATCTTCAACTGTTCATTGTTATGCCCCCCCCCCCCCCTAACCAACCCCGCCCTTCTGATGGAGATATATTGTTTTTGCCCTGTCCATGGGTGTCTGTTTGTCTGTCACACTTTGTTTCCTTTCAATAACTTGGGTAACAGTTCACCCAATGCCTTCAAACTTCACAGGGTTATTGCCCTTATTGAGTAGAAAAAACGCTTTGTTTTTTTGGGTCAGTAGGTCAAAGGTCATGGTCAGAGGGACCTCTAGAGTGAAAGCCGTTTCAACTCAATAACAGGAGTACCATTTCACCCAGAGCCTTCAAACTTCATAGGATGATTGCTTTTACTAAATAGAGAACCATATTGTTTTTGGGGTTAGTAGGTCAAAGATCAAGGTCACAGGGACCTGTAAATTGAAAAGTATTTCTGCAGAGTAACTGTAGTACCATACATACCATACACCCAGAGCTTTCACACTTTATACGATAATTGTATAGAATAACCCTATTGTTTTTGGGGTCTGTAGGTTAAAGGTCAAGTTCACTGGGACCTGAAGAATGAAACTATTTCTGCTAAAAATTTGAGTACCATTACACCCAGAGTCTTCAAAATTATTGCAAAATTATTAAAATTTGCGAACAACGAACACCCATAATAACCAGTAATGATACTTGTAACATGAGCAATGAGACCCAGGTGAGCGATTTAGGACCATCATGGCCCTCTTGTTTTTTGGAGGAATACTTTTGTTATGTTTGCACAGACTTTTATAAATGATAAAATATATGTAGCTTGAGGTGTATCTGGCTCTTAAAGATTTGAAAATCAGTCTGACAATATGTTATCACTACAACGGTAATTATTTGATAAATTCAGCATTTCCACTTAAGACAATTACGAAGCAGATTCATTTCTAAGTTAGTGAAAAAGAAAACAAAATTGTTATTGAGTATAATAGATTTGAGTAAGATTTGATTTTCAACAGTTTTCTGAAACTCAGGCCAGATCACATTTTCAAGAGCGCTAAATGTGGACCTTTGAGTGTCAACGAGCAAAATGTTAACGGGCAGAGAGACAGACGGACACTAGAAAAAAGTTCACTTCTATATCTCACTGACAAAGCATGACAAAGAGCCACAGTCAGAATCATGATCGAAAGTCAATATACTGATCAGAAAGTTTGATTTGCGTTGAGGATCAAAATGCCTGATTTCAAAATTTGTCAACTGTATCATATATGAAAACATACTTCATAAAATATGTAATTACGTTGAGTGACATAAATAAATGGTGCGCAGCGTTAGTTATGTAGTAAAAGCCATAAGCAACATTTAATATGGAATTATTTTTCCAAAATATCGGAAAATTTTCTACATGACAGCCAGTTAAAGACCTTAAATATCAATCAAATGATTATAGGCCAGATCAGGATCATTTGGAGGAAATTTCCGAGATTAGAAAAAACATGAGCATGTTTTCAGATCGACGTACAATAAACTTGTGTTAACTCAAAGAAAAAAGAAATTAGTTTTAGTACACGCTTGTCCATGTATGTCTAAAGGTTTAACAACTAAAAATACGTCTAAATCGATAAATTGTTAAATGCAAAACCCAACTATGCTACATCCAAATCCTGATTTATATCGCACTAAGATAGCCATGATCTTGCCAAAGTGATACAAATCGAAAGACTATAGTAACTATCAATTTTTAACTGCAAAGATCTTGGAGAAAGCAGACACAGACGATAATATATAGCAAACTCTAAACGGCAACTTTGAGCTCCATTCTGCATCAGAAAAGACGGCGGTCCACTCAGAGTGTGTAAAACAATTTTCGTTTTAACAATAGCTGACAAGCAGGCCTATAATTTGATTATTCAATATCGAAAACTGTAAAGAAGGGCGATTTTAGTAAACCACCATGCCACCAGCGTTACAGGTATGGTCAGGCAGTGCACCACCTGCACCAGCGTTACCATATGTTTTCTCCTGAAAACATCTTTCCCGATAGTTTTGCATGTCAAATGAAGTAAACTGGGTTGGAAATTAGTGCCAGTTGGAATTTTCTAGTTAAGGTAAGCTGGACTTTCCTCGTGGGGTCGCTATTACTGTATTTTCGACACTTTTCAATGCCCTGTTTCAGCGCATTCTCATAAATGATCGTCTTTTTCACGGATGATACAGAAAACGGAAAATATCTGGGAGAAAGCAGACCAAGACGAGATTTCGTAAATAATATGAGATCATCTTGCGCATAGTCTCGATGCCAAACTTAACAAACTACCGCATAAAAGTTTTAATTTTCTTACCTGTGTGTCCCAATTCCTCCACAAAACCGGCGTTATATACCGCACACCAGCGTTACTTGCACCACCTCCACCGGTAACGTATGGACACGGTGAAGACGATGTTTTTTTTTTTTTACCGGCAAAAATTGAAAAGGTGTGTTTCCGTACTCGACTGATCTTGGTTCTGGGAAATAACACTTAGGCAGTTGAAGAAGCAAGATAACTCTTAACTGACACACTGACCTACTGACCTGTATATAGAGAATAATAGGTTAGTGTCTTAATATTATAAAGTTTATCTGGCAAGGCGTAGGAATTTATCGGGTGAGCCGAAGCTGCCGAGCTAAATAAACTTTCTCAATTAAGACACTAACCTATTGTTCTATTTATCCTGTCACATCTGGCATTTGGAAATAATTTACTAAAGATATTGAAAATCTATCTTTAAAATATTTCAAATTAGGCTAATGTCAAGGTTATCCGCCATAAGTACATATATAACAAAAAATAGTTCCAAAGTTTCAACAATTTTATTTTCTTAAATGATCACTATATCGTAAGGTCTACATTTTGAAATATTAAATTCTTATTCAAGTAGTGTCTGTTTGTAATAACATCAATTTCATCACTTCCTTTTGATTATAAACACATAAGTAGTTCGTGACGTACCATGTGCCGTTTAAAGCAAAATTTATACGGCACGCCTTTATCGGGTCGGATATGAAATAATTGACAGGATAAATACACATGTACATCAAACTGACACACTGACCTGTATATAGATCAAAAGATCAAGATAGAACTCGTGAAAAATTACCCAGTTAAACAGCTATTAGAGAAAATATTTGAAGTAAGAAATGCTAAAACCGCAGAATTCAATATGATATTGTCCGTATGTCTTTTGAAGCCTTATTCAAATTTCTTAAACACATTATTGAATAAAATGAGACTGTTCTAATCTAATCGACTTAATGCAGTTTTGAAGTCTATCATGGTCTTGCACTTTGTTGGCAGAATGTTTGGAATATTCTGGTTGAAAGGGGTACTGAACCAGAACTGATCAAGCACAAACATTTCCTGTGCTACCAATACATGTACCTGGAAATAAAAGAAATCATGGTAAGTTACAATTACAACCATTTTCAAGGATACCAACCTCCGACCTATTCTGTGTCTATCCACACAATGAATGCAGCGTTAACCGAATAAATACCATTGGTCTTCAACTAAGCATTGCACACAAAAAATAAGTAACGTGGCTAGTTCGAACGCAGATGGTAATGATTGATAAATCAAATCTAGTGTTCTGCGAATAGCAATTCTTTTGTTGAATGAACGCAGGGCGATGTATTCTGCCTTTGTGTCCCAAGGGCATAGAATTCTCACCATTTCTTCTTTGAAATATCATACATACCCCATTTAAGAGAACTAATCAAATTAGAATATTAGCAACTTAAACTGCTAGTTCAACCAGGTACTTATATTAATATATACGTACCAGGTTCAACATTTGTTTAGTACTTGCTCCGAGACTAGCGTCAGATAAGCTTCTTTCAATTATTTTTCTTCATTGATTATATTCCTTAGCCAAATTTTATGATGTTAATATTTGAATAGACATGGAAGAGAGCTATATTGTAAAACGATACTTCATTAACAGAACGAACAATTATAATGTATAAATACATTTTTAAAACTAGATTTTATGCTTTACCTTTCGTTTACCAAGTATCTCGAAGATCTCCACAGGATAACCCATAGTCTTGTATTTAAACACAAGCTCGGCCTCTTTCTTCCAGATGGCTAATGCTTCTGTCGCGTTTTTGTCTACAATTAATATAAAAAACGGCATATGAAATTTTTACAACAGCAAATATTGATAGAAAGCTATTTAAAAAAAGAAGAGTAACCTTGTTCGATATTGAATTGTCTTTACGTTTTGTTGCTAAAAATTACTTCAACTTCAAAAATTATCCGTTTCTTAAATATATGATTTATCTGAACCCATTTATACCTTATGGATCATGCCATCGTTATCAGTTGGGCTTGTCCTTTTTCAATTAAAAGGGTTTCTGGTACAAATTTTCAATTTCATTCTATTTATGGAAGTTAGTCCTTTATGCAAACAGTGTAGACCCTGATCAGTTGTCCGATCTGGGTCTGCACTGTTTGCCTAAGTCTACGACATGTATATAACGAGTCGTTGACGGAAAAATCTTACCGCCAAAATTGATTTCAAATTGACACCACACAGCTTCAGTGACGTTAGCGAAAGGGTTTTTGCCCAGCTTTATCAAGCTGGCATCCACTCCAGAAAATCTTGCCAATTGATCGTAGTCAACAACTCTGTCTGATTCAAATTTATAGACGCATTGTGTAGTCAACTGAAATAAGCGGCGCTCTAATTCTGCATTGTTTTGAACATCAACCACTGTAAATAAAACATTTGATATAATGTAATAGTCCCTTGAATAAGGTCTATGTAGAGTTTCGTACATGTATAATTATGTCGTACTAGATATGGTGCAGGGCCGTGGCTAGCTGTTTTTAACTCGAGGCCCATAGAAGATGAAATAATGACCCCCCCCCCCCCTCCCCCTTACCCCGCAGAAGCCGGAAACAAGCGGAGATTAAAAGAGCAAAATGCGCGTCCCATCGTTTTTTGATACATACACATTGCGTCAAGAAAATTATCATGTTCCCACAGGCAATTCAAAACACTTGATTTGATCATAAGGCTTGAACCCCTCCCCTTCCAGTTTTTATTGCATTTTTGGGATTTTTGGAAAACGTCATTTTCTTGGCCAACTTGTAGGCTCGGGCCTACTGGGCCTGATAGTAGCTACGCCACTGTGGTAGACTTACTGGCGAATTTCAGCAGATAAGTTTATAAAAGTATGTGGATTTAGCAAAATCCTCAGCGAGAAAAGCAGATTTTATATAAAGTTCAGTATACCATCGCTATTAAAGCACGCCTTCTACTACTTTCATTAGAAAGTGCTGTCATGAAATGATCAATCAAAATTTACTCAGTTTTATATTCATTTGCTAACATAAAATCGCATTATGTCTCTATCGTGTGACCTGTTACTATATCATTAAGCGTATCCTCTCTGTATGCAATTCTCTTATCATATTCAATCAATTGCTGTTTACATTTTTAACTTCCTTCTTGATACCAGTGAGAAAAACGGAAATTTGTAAAACTTAGATAAAATTTCAACTTGACATAATTATGCTTATCAGCTTGCGTCCTTTTTTTATAAATTCCATTTATAGCAACTTACCAACAAATGTTCTTGGCTCCCCAACAACCTACAATCAGCAAAAAAGAAATGAGACCATAACGACAGAAGAGAGGAGTTTTTTTCACCTTTATTTGTTCCCCCTTATATTAAAAGACAAGCAGCGGTAACATTACTGATACAACGTGAGGGTGTTGAGAAGGAGTGGTTCACCTCTGTGTGGAGTTAGAACTGGATTTCTTTAGAATGTGAATTTTGAAAATAATTTACTTGACAAGCTTAATTAAAACATGTTACCTTGAACTGTAGAAAACATGTAACTGTCGAATTGACATCTAAAGGGGAGCTGTCAAAGCACAGAGTTTTGTTGATAGATTTCAGTTGTCTTCCAATACTCCCGGGACAATTTGATAGGTCAATATTTAGGAAGTATCGTTCGGTGAAGTTCAAGCATTCTGTACTTCCAATGTTGCTGGAAAAAAAGATAAATCTTTGAACTACTTTTTAGCGTACGAGTTAAAGTATGTATTGAGCACAGTAAGCGCCGAGAACCGTTATTTCATTGGGGACCCTCCCCACTTTAAAGACGATCTGCACTTTTCCGAGGTTATAGCAAAGATAAAATCTGACACCATTTATTCGATATCAGATACGTCCGAGGGTTCTGAAAATATGTCAAAAGCCTCAGCCCAGACATTCTAGCTTTTTGTCTCATGATATTTAAAAGATATCACAATACCAAACATCTGAAACTAAACTATAATAACAAGAACATGTCATTTGCTTGTATCGGTGTAGAAAGTGATTAATCGATCAAATTTCTGTCAGATGATTTTAAAATGAATAGTAGTTGCTGCATTACTCACATGCATATAGAAATTACAGAGTTGCCGCACTTGGTTGGTTGTCGTACTTACATTGTTTTTGTAATTACTTGGTTGCCACATTGACGTGGATGCAGTACTGACATTTTTATCAAACTTATGTTTCCTTAATTAAATGGTTTCCGTATTGACGTGTATGCATATTGCCAAACTTGCATGTTTGTCGCATTATAGGGTTTTCCTTTTTTTCCAAACTACACGGGAGCCATGTCACTAACCTGAGTATTCAGATATTTTTTGCAACTTTATTTTCTTTATTTCAACCGATAAAGTTAACGAGCTAAATGATCGATTTATCTTTAAACCTTACCTCGCTATAAAAAAATATTATTTTAACATTCTACTTACATAGTGATTAGCACCAATATCTGTAACGTAAGCAATTTCATTTTCTACCCGACTCTCCAACGAAGTAACAAACGGAATAACCTTGACTGCGTTCAGTGTTTCTGCCCTTCAGTTAAATGCGAATTTCACAGTTAGAACCTACAGTTCCTTTTATAATGTACTCAACAAAATACATTCGTATTTAAGGTAGTTTTTTTTATACTTTATCAACGATAAGCGATATGAATTTAGTTGTTTGCACCTACGCCCTATTAAACAACCCACAAATTATATATAGACTGGTAAAAACGGGTGAAAGTACCCTGTTCGTCTTCTCCTCATTACGAGCACTCACATAAATATTACCAAAGTGTCCTTTTCGAATGAATAAAGCTCACAGAAGATTTGAACTTGATCTAACAAGTTAAATTAGTCAACTGCTGATTTCCTTCCATGTGTAGAATGCCAATAGATAGGGCATACATTTAAAACATTCTATTCAGTTCTGTAAGGTTATTAATTAAATAAATGTGAAAAATTTATTTGTGAACGTTATATAAATATTCAGAATGATGCCGAAATTTAAATAACCAATTTCTTTTAACACAAATATAACTTTTTCTGAGATGATGGCGACGTTGTGCCATATTCGTAAAGTTAATATAAAATGGCGGCGTCCACAGCTTATGATTTCTGTGAAGCAAGAAATGCTTTTAATGTAAGTAGTCATTTATATTTCGTCAGTATCTAGTCATACCAGTTATAGCAGATATCATAGCATACATTTTTTAATCCCAACTACATCTTCACAACCATGATTGATGTGCTATCACGAGTTATTTCATGTAGACATGATTTCGGATAGTTGCAACTTAATGATTTTAAATAGCCTATATAATTCATCTGGCATTGGTGGTTTGACCAATCTTAAAGACATTTTTTATTATTGTCTGATTAGTTAGACTACAGTACTTAATGCATGTGCTTGGGTTAGTCTCTTTTAAGAGTCATTCGGGCACCCATTTTCATTTGGATGTTCATGATATGCCCTAAACATATTGTCATTCAGAAGAACGTAGCAATATCCTGATTGGAAAGAATACCTCAACTAGTGCTTTGGTGCATGAAATTCAAACTTACTTCAGGCCAACTAGGGTCAAACTAGTCGAGAGAGAAGTGACTTCTTCCAAAGCTGAGATTAGGGAGAAGTAATAGGACATATCATGTTCAGTGTTTTGCTAACATTTGTGCATGCCTATATGTGGTGCACTATATGAAAGATACTTTATTTTAATTATCTGTATGTGTACTCGAAATTATCTCACTGATAAACTATTGTTGAGGGTGTGTGCATGCTTATGCGGAAGGCAGTTCCAGTTATGGACATTTTGAGGCACAAATGGGGTTCTGTAAGTGTCTGTGTAGCATCCATAGCATTTTTTTTACTGAAAACGAGAAAGCTGAGAATAATGAAAACAACAAATTCATTTCAACATTTTTCGATTCCTTGCTTTATCACTGCAAAAGTGTTACTTTACTTTTGATTTCCTTGAATATACAGTAAAGTGATTTTTGTTTTTCTGAACAAACAGGTCAGAGTAAGCAACACTGTAACTTGTTAGCTGTCCTCTTGCCAGAGCCCTCTTATTTGACATGATCTTAGGAAATATTGAGATTATTTTGTGTAAGACCATAACAATAACATCTCCATTATTTTTCTCCTTGGGATTTTTATGTGAGTAGAGATATTGACTTATAAAATTAATTCAGTATCTTTTAAGATTGCCTCAGGTAAGTTTGATTTAAATGAATTAATAAAAGTGAGAAAAGCCAAAATTATCCTCAGTGCATCTCTGTTCCAAGGAATAAAATGATCTTTTAATGAAATTCTTTTTAGTTTTTAATTTCTTTTATTTCAAACGTCATCTCTGGTAGCTGTGATCTGGTATGTTTATGTTTTTATATCTGGACATTTAGCCAAGGGAAATTCTAGCTGAGATCTGCAAATGAAAGAAAAATTGAAAGAGAGCCAAGGTTAACTTTCTTATTAAAACAAATGCAAACTTAACCTGTTATTCATATTAATTTTTCTATTTACAGAAAGTGATCCACAGAGTTGTTGATGAAAATTCATTAGACCCATACAAAGCATTTATAGACAGCTTTCCTGCAAGGTAAAAATGTTATTGTCAACTCAGCAACTCATTTTTAGACTGTTAGACCATCGACAATCTTTAGAACCTCAAATCAAAATCAGGCATTGAGGGACATGTCCACTTTAACATTGATATAATATGGACACACTGGCATAGCCACATATTCAGACTGTATACAAGGATGATCTTGTAAATCATAAATAGTTACTAATGCTGTCTGAAAGTAGATATATCATGTTATTTTTTGAATTCATATTGATGACTTCTTTCATACACTGACTTTTTGTCAGGTGTACACTATAAATCTGGATAGATATGTTCAGATTCTGAGATACTGTGCACAGCAACTGAAATTTTGTTGATTAAAGATAATATCTGTACAGTTCTTTTTGTCAGCCACTGAGTATACATATGAAAGCAATAATAAAAATGTACTGTGTTATGCAGAGAAATTAGTGCAGGCATAAAAACAATCTAGAATATGATTGACTTAAAAATAAAGAAGTGGAGAAATATTTACATTAAGCTTATTAGCAAAGGTTGTTCCATGAAATAATTCAGCTCACAGATGCTCAGTATATGCATAAATAAACAGGGGTCACAAATTTGGATAAAAGACACGCAGATACTTATGTTGTAGAATTTTACATTTCTGTCTCATTTTTAGGTGTGTGTTTTTCATTTCAGTGACAGTGAGAAGAGAGTTACTATTGACCAGTCTTTAAGAGATGTCTTGAGAGACCTTACTGTAAATATGGAATTTCAAGCTGAATTTCATCACAAAGCCATCCTATGATAATTAGCGTCAGATAATTCTTATTCTGAAAAATTGCTACTTTTGATTAAGCATTTTGTAGGAAATATTCAATATTCATTCAATTTTCAGAACGTAATAATAAATGGACCAACTTTATTATGGTGTTGGTTGACTTTGTGACTTACATTTCTCATTAACTAGTTTTGTCAAGTAATATCTCATACAGGTGTACATGTACATCTGTATTTCTTTCCAGTGAAACTTTTTTCCTTTAATTAGAAATATTTCCTTGGCTTCCAATGTTCCACTTGTTTTACACCAATGTAAATATTTTCTCTTTAGTTTTCAATCACTTGTCTAGAAGTAATGGAAAGACTTCCTTTCCAATGAAGCCTCTTACTGGTAAGATCCATCTTAGTGTTGTAGGTTTAGGCCCAGCTCTGTTCCTTTGAAAGTGTCTGTCAGTT
Organism: Cyclina sinensis; assembly: GCA_012932295.1. Taxonomy (NCBI): domain Eukaryota; kingdom Metazoa; phylum Mollusca; class Bivalvia; order Venerida; family Veneridae; genus Cyclina; species Cyclina sinensis. The sequence goes on along the minus strand of JAAONU010000012.1, from coordinate 52,315,144 downwards.
GACTTAGATAGCGGGACCTGTACTTAATGTAAACAACTTTTGATAAGCAGTTGTTTAGAAGCTAATGGAGTAGCCTGATACTGTTTTATTTTCAGTCGGCAAACAGTGGTTGTGAAGTTTACAGACAATTTATATGTCTTACTATAGATGCAGTCACAGCAGGTTTGTATATTGGTACATCACCATTTTTTCTGGTCAAGCTGTCTTAACTAAATGTTGATCCCAAGAAAAAGTAATAACTTCTAATATATGAAGTACAACCATTTTCGCTGGGTTAAAAATTGTGAAACTACACAAAGTCACTGGGCAATTTAGAAGGGCATGTTAGTGATATGATTTACCAAAAATGATTTTTAAAAAAAAACTATTCTAATGAAGGTTGGTGCTAGTTTTAATAATGTGTAACAATGAAGTTTTCTAAATTGAGTTAAGTTAAGCAGAACTGCAAATACAAATAAAAAATGTCATTTAAAAATTTATGGTATATAGACTGTACATAATTATATTGACCTCACTATCAGATGGAAAGTATTTTTGTGATCTGAAATAAAAATTATTAGATAAAACCTGATAGACGAAATTAAAAGATACATGTATGTATTCATTGTTTACCAGTGCAGTTCCCACTTGAACAGATTACTTAATTATGAAAAGAAACAGATTCTTTTTTGTTCTGTGGCATAGGTTCTAGATTTACGGGGTACTTTTAACATGCTAACTGAAAAATTTACTCTTTATACAAAAATGTTTGCACACCATGTGACCAGTGCAGACCATAATCTCATCGTTGTCCATTAAGTCTGTGAAGGTCTTTACTTCCTAGGCGGTGATATAGTTAAATCAAAATCAGCGAAATGTTAAACATATTTCACTTTATGCTTCAGACCTGTGTACTCCAGTGATACCATTTATGTGTCTGACTGACATATTTGATGTGATACCATTAGATCAGTGTGAGGACATGTTTGGTCTGGTGGAGGACAAAGTGCGTGTCTGGAAGTCAGTAAGTACTCGGTGTCCATTTGCATTGTATAAATTTTTGAAACCTTAAATGTAAAAGAATTCATGAATTAGTCTTGCAAGAAAATAATATTTAGGATAATTATTACAAGGCTCATGAGACTGTGTCTTTCATGCATGTATTTTACATTCCCGAACTGTTTTACTTAGAAAATTGGTTAGAACGTACACAGTGCTTGCATCATACACTTTGTTCATATTCTTTGTAATTCTGTTTATTACAGCAAATTTTCTATGACACAGGGAAAAACTTCCTGCTACGTATGTGCAATGGTAAGTCAAGTTCAAATTTTCTATATTATTTCCAGCAAATCCTAACCCAAGTTTCAGATTTGCTGCAGAGATACTATATAAAGTCAGTAGAAACTGGTTGTGTAATTCTTACCAGTAGAATATTGAAAACTGTTCTAAATAACACACAGGCTTTATGCACCACTAATGTCTGTGCATATAGACGCTGGTCTGTATATTTGTTCTTACATATTAATACATTTGCTTCTGTTGCTGTATGGGAACAGTAGGTAACAGTAAATCTTTTTTAATGCTATTTGTTTCATATGCTTTTAGGTGGTTGTAAAAGTTCTTACATGGCTAAGGAGAGTAATAGGATAAACACTTGAGTATTCATTTGTCAGAAAGTCCATCAGGCTCTCCATCTGTCCATCATACTTCCACTTTCAGGCTACTTCTAAACAAGCAGTAACTTATTTTGTGTGAAGATTGATGAGCCAGAGGAGATGGGCATATTATCAAGATGTCCTTGCTAATGAATTTTCACATGGTTATGGCACTATGATTGTTAAATTTTTCCACCGATATTCTTGTGTGTTTTTACAAGGATCAGTTTTGCATGCATTTTTCACAAACAAGGAAAAATAAAATACCTTTTTAGATATTTTTATTCTGCACTTTTTTTTGTACAGATTATCAGGAGAATTTTTTTTCTAACTCCTGCATTAGGCAAGGGGTTTGTATCAAGTTTTCATAAATTTACAACCTGTTTATCGAAAAGTATTAAAAATGAACTTCATTATTCTAATAAAAAAGGACAAAGCATCTTAACCTATTCGCCATATAATTATTTCAAGACATACATATATATTTGCATTTCAGATTTACTGAGGCGGCTCTCAAAGTCTCAGAACACAGTGTTCTGTGGTAGAATACAATTGTTTTTGTCCAGATTATTCCCATTGTCTGAAAAGTCAGGTTTGTTTGTATTCTTTCTTACATAGTTTAAAAAACTGGTATTAAACGCATTTATTCTATACTGATTCCTAAGAAAACTGTTACAGTTATAACTTACAGCCCTTCACCTCTTACCTGCTATTTTGCCAACATTGTCAAAAAGAACATGGAAACCATGATCTGATTATGATTGGACTTGAACAAACAAACTCTGGCTTTTGGTCTAGATTTTACACCCCATAACAAAGATTCTTAAGATGATTTACACTTCTTACTGCATTTCAGAAGGGTGTTGGACTAATCTTACTTCTTTCTCTGTGAAGGAGATATCGGGTATTTTTCCACACAGAGTTTAAAAAAAAGAAGACGTACAAATCCAAAAGTTATTCATTACTTTAATTGAATTTTAAGCTTGACACAAACAGTTGAATTTCTTCGAGGAATTCTTCTTAGTTGGTACCAGTACTGTTTTATGTTGCTTTTACAAGAAACAGCAATTTATATAGGATTTTCAAGACTGTAATATACAAAAGTCTTTTAACGTGTATACAATGCAAGTAATTAGGCTGTAATCCATTTTCTGTTTTAGCTTTGAATCTTATGAGCCAGTTCAACTTGGAGAATGTGACATTATATAATCAGACAAAGCCAGAAACAGAAGAACAGGTATAATATATTCAGCTGATAAAAAAAGGTCACTCAGAATCCAGATTTTCTCATAATCTACCCAGTATTGATGCATCAGGGCACATTTACATTCTAATTTATACTAATGGACACGCTAAAGTTTATGCATTCTCAGATTTTAGTTTAATACAAAATAGCCTCTTTTTCACACTGTTGGCCATTCAGTCTGAATATATTTTATCAATATTACAAATGACAGTGGTTTCATCCAGATTAAACGACTGACAAGACCATTTTAGAAATTTCAAGTCCATTTTAAAAATCTAGCAAATTAAAGGTTTAGTAGAAAAAAAAATATTACGATAATTTTTATCTTGTTACAATTTTTAATCCAGGATGGTGAGAAAAATACAGAAATGGAAACCGAAGATGGAGAAATGGCGGAACAGACAGCGTATGTGTTAATGCGTTTAGATTGTGGTTTTGATCAGTAAAAGAGACATGAATACATTAAACATAGAAAGATGAGCTTATGACAAGTTTAACAAAGATGACTGTATGGAATGTTATGAAAAAAAAAAACATTACCTGGACTCCTGGAGTGTCATGATTACTGCTCACAGTCAAGTTAAACAAGAATGTAAAAAGTGTCTGTAACATAAGAAATTGAGAACATACAAAAAAATAATTGTGAACAAATTATTAACTGACAAGACAGTATCTACCATTTTGCCATTTCAGTTATAATATCTGTTATCTCGGAACTACAAAAAATTCTCTTGAAAGGCATGGTATGAAAGAGATTGTGTTTTATTTCACTGTTACATGTATATTGCTCTACAGGTGTTTAAGATAGGTAGGGTAACTGTAATTTAAAGTCAGCTATTTTCCTTAGTACAAAATATTTGAAAAATAAGGATTTTTTTTTTTAATACATTGAATTTATTTTTAGCGCCTCATAAGCATTTAAAGTTTTTTTTTTTTTTTTTTTACATTAACTGGAAAATAAAATCATGATTATTAACTTCCAAAAGTTACTTGAGTATATGTAAGCAATCACCTTAGATTTCTGGTCCATCTGTTTCTGTGCACCCCTCTTGAGAACATTAAATCTAGATAGTAAAAAAATTTAGTCAGAGATAGATAAGTAGTATATGATTTTAAACAGTTAATGGAATAAGTAATGATTGATTTTATTATTTTTCAGGGAGGCCCCTATAGATTACAATTTGTACAGGAAGTTTTGGTCACTACAAGATTACTTCAGGAAACCTGGACAGTGTTATGAAAAGAAATTTTGGTCAACATTTGTAACAGTGAGTTTTGTTTCTGTAGAAACTTTAAAATGAATTCATGCACGGAGAAACATTAATCTCAAAGGGTAACTTACCTCCTAAGACAAACTCTTGCTCAGTAGTGCAGGATTGTCTCTTATAACAGAGGATAGGATTAATAAGAACTTGGCTTTCCTAGGTGGGATGATTTTGTATTTAACAGAAGTCTTTAAAAAAAAAAAATTCTGGAAACTCCATTGTTAATACTTGTCAGTAACCTATACTGATAAAATGCAACCAGCTAGTACCGGTAATCAACATTTCTGAGAAAATTTTAAGAATAGCATTGTACAATTTATATTGGATGTTATATGTCCTGATTTCTGCCTTTTAAAAGAAACGTTACAGTGGATTGGTGCATGATTGTCATGAAAATTAATTGCTAGAGAATTTTAGAAATGTTCACAGTTATAACAGTGTTCCATATCTATTTCACTATCAGAATTCAGATTCAGTGTTTGACGCTTTCGCCAGTTCCAAGCTTGATGATCTCAAATCCTCCAAGAAGAAAGTAGATCAAAGAAGAAACCAGGAACCAGACGCTTTCTTTGCCAAGTACCTGACAAGTGAGAAGGTACGATGCTTGTTTGATCAGTAACAGTGTCTATAGATAAACATGTTGAGCAGTGCACCGACTGCTTTTTTGTAATCTATAAATGTATCACAAAAATCCCAGGGTCACAGTGTTTTTATATGTTTTCTACTATAGATAGGTATCGAAAAAATATTATTGTGTGTTTGTAATACACAGCTATAAATAGCTACATTTGATTGAAGTCAATCCTAGCAGAATACTAAGGTTGATATGCATGTCTGTTTATCTGCCTGTCTAATAATTCAAGTGCATGAATTGGTATTCTTGTAAAAGTCAAGTAAGATTTATGAAATAATGTAAATTGAGTTTCGTAATTTGTTCTTTTCAGTTATTGAATCTACAGTTGAATGACAGTAATTTTCGAAGATATGTGTTGGTTCAGTTTCTAATCACATTCCAATATCTAGGTGCTCCAGTCAAGTTTAAAGGGTAAGTTTTAGATTTGTATCGTGAAATTCCTATATCTTTTTTTTAATGCCCCCGAAGGAAGGCATATAGTTTTTGAACTGTCCATCTGTCATTTTGTCCGTCCTTCCAAAAACTTTAACATTGCTCATAACTTCCTTATTAGGAAGTGGATTTACTTCATACTTGGACACAACATCCCTTTGGACAAGACCTTCCCACTGACCTATATTTATTTGACCTTGACCCCTGAGTGACCTTTACCTTGAAGATCCAATTGTCCAAAAACTTTAACATTGACCATAACCTCCATATCAGAAAGTCGAATTACTTCATACTTGGACACAACACCCGTGTAAAAGTTTTAGTTAATTTAGGACCTTATAATAAATTGAAAAAAAAAATTAGCAAGCTGAAAACTGATACTAGATTGCATTTCTGTCTATTTGAGTTTATTTAGCATTTGTACTGGTTGCCCATATGACCGACACCCCCTGCAGAGATTAGTTATAATATGTTGTGGGGGATAGTGCAAGATACAGAAAGCATCCCATTCCAGAAACAGCTGTGGTTCTTTTGCACTTATACATGGAATCTCAGTTCAACATCTCATCTGAAAGACAATGAGTAATGTTAGTTGAGGAGCAGGGAATTGATCTTGCAACCCCTGGGTTACTAGTCCGGAGCATTACCACTGAACCACCAATCCGCTCCCCGTATTGCATTGTTATGTTTTTACCAATTTTGTTCTGTGGTACTTAATAATTTAAATGATAAAACCATTCAAAGGCTTGATTCTTAGTTGCTCATTAATTTTTAGCCAATCTCAAGCCTAGAATAAATAAAAATTGCTCTGTGTTTTAGCCAATCACAGACCTTGACAGATGAGCAGAGTAACTGGATAAAGTCCTCTACAGAGAAGATTTACCAGCTTATAAAGGAGACTCCGCCAGATGGAGAAAAGTTTGCCAAAACAGTTGAACATATTTTGGAGCGTGAGGAACACTGGAGCAGCTGGAAAAACGATGGCTGCCCAGACTTCGAGAAGAAAGCTGTGGAAGAAACAAAAAAGCAACAAAAAAGGTACAGAAAATGTAAAATTTTGTAAAAAATGGTAAAGGAAAAGAATTCAGTAAATAATAGAAAGGTGATTAGATTATTACAATAACTGAACAAACAGATAATGAACTTTGATGGTTGAGTTGACCTTGAACAGGCATATACCTGTACACTTCCACTTTTGATACATTTACATTCTAGTTGATAGAGCAAATTAGACAGTATTTACTTAGATTTAAATGAACAGTTTACCATACCTTTGACATGTCATTCAGATTTTGTAAATTGTTAATCCTAGGTGTGCAGAAATTCTTAGGCCATATAAAGAGTGGCTTGTGTTTATTAATATGAAAACCTTTCTTCAATTGTCCGCTTGCAGAGCTAAAAGACGTCGAATAGGAGATGACCTTCAAGCAAGTGGTGGCAAGGTCATAAAGATGGGTCATCCAGAGTTAACAAGACTGTGGAATTTAAACCCTAACAATATGGATGCTTGTAAAGCAGAGGACAGGTCAGTACAATGCTAAATTACTTATGCAGCAGAGATATTTTGAAGAAATCATTATATGAGTCACTTAACTGTTAGTGGGTAAATTAGGTGATTTTGTTAACCGCAGCTTGTGATTGTGTAGTCTGTTTTTGGGATCAGACAGATGTTGTGTAAACTTTTCTCATTACAGTGCTCTTGTGTTTAAGTACTTGTTTTGCAGTCCATATTTTCTATCTGTTTATGTTTAAACATTCCTAGTACCAGTTATCGATATGACTAACACCCCCTGAAGAGTTTAGACATTTTTAGTTCAGGGGTGTTTAGGTACAGAAAGCATCTGGTTTCACATTCTGTTCTGGTTTCCATTTACATGCCCAGTGTATACAAGCCCTGTGTATTACCACTGGAACACTGAATACTCGGGGGGCATTGCAGATTGATATTCCCATTAACAGGTGCAGTGTAAATCATGTAGGTTTTTAAATATCCAGTTTGCATAACAGGAAAATTTTACTCAGTTGCTTCCTTCTTGAGACTAAGAAATCATTGGAAAAAAACTAACTCTCTGCAGTCCAAAATGTGTTTTGTCTTGTGTATCTATATTTTCTTGAAGACCTTATTGTATATCCACTTCAGAATGTTTTTACCAACATTGGAGGACTTTTTTCAAGAGGCAATAGAGCAGAATGACCCTGAGGCTCAAGTAGAAGAGGAATACAAGTTAGTACCTACTTGTACACTGTCTCTTTTTTCAGCTTTTTTGTTCGTTTGTATAATTGTCATTAGAAAAGAGTTAATTTAGCTATGATTTAGTCACTAAGAAAGATTTTGCTAGTGTTTCACATACATATTGGTTTACTTTTGTTTTTTTCTGATAAAAAGCTTTCAAAGAATACATGCATGTTTTCTGTTGTTGGAAACTGTCAACTTTTCTGACATGGAAAGTGTTATTGTACGACAGGCATGAAATGAATGATTTAGAAGGCTTGGGCTGGAAACTGTTTAACTGCATATAAAGAAAGAAAGATGACACAGTAGTTTCACACTCAACCCCTCAATATGTATTGTAGATTGACCAATGACCAGACATTCCAGTGGAAAGCATTGCGTTTATTGGCACGTCGTAGCCCCCAGTTCTTCACTAATACTGCCACACCTGCCCAGGATCTCAAGTCTTACCTCAATACCATGATGTCAAAGATAGCTAAACAGTTACCTGTGAGTAGATAGCTTTTCGTAATGCTCATTATAGTGGAACTTGTTGAGTGTCCTTGCTCTGTAAAGACATGTATGATTAACTCAGAAAGTTTTGTGAAAGAAAGCATAGAAACAACAGTTATCATCTAAAAAAAAGTCATTTTGAGGCATTCTGTGATACTAATTGAAAAATATACATGTGAAGTTTAATTGATTTATTGTATAGTTTCTTTTATAGGGTAAGTAGTTATTGCCGGTGTATAAATATCTTGCTTAAAGATATTTTCAAAGACCACCTGGCAATTCTCTAAAGCTTGGTTCAGCAAACAGTAGAATGATATGTAATACATTTGTTTGTCTTGTGCTCATACCCAGTTGAGATTGACAAGAAATCAGTGCAAGGGAACAAACTCTTAAAACTCAGATCAAGAAATCAATGCAAGGGAACAAACTCTTAAAAACTGAGATCGAGAAATCAAAGCAAGGGAACGAAGTCTTAAAAACTCAGATCAAGAAATCAATGCAAGGGAACAAACTCTTAAAAACTGAGATCGAGAAATCAAAGCAAGGGAACGAAGTCTTAAAAACTCAGATCAAGAAATCAATGCAAGGGAACAAACTCTTAAAAACTCAGATCGAGAAATCATTGCAAGGGAACAAACTCTTAAAACTCAGATCAAGAAATCAATGCAAGGGAACAAACCTCTTAAAACTCATATCAAGAAATCAATGCAAGGGAACAAACCTCTTAAAAACTAAGATCAAGAAATCATTGCAAGGGAACAAACTCTTAAAAGCATTCAAAATTCAAAAGTCACTACTGAAATACAGGATGTAATGACCTGTGTTCAAATGCTTGAAGTAGTTACCAGTATATAAGACATAAGTTCAGTGGTATTCAGTTTTATCAATTTTTAACAAAAATATTTTCAAGTTGCAGTAAACTGATTGGTAAATTGTTTTCATACATTTCAAGTTGCATTGAAGCTGAATGATAATATCATAAAGGAATTTAAAAAGGAAAAATTCAGCAGTTTTGATAAATTTCAGGACTGATGTCAGATGTATGTTGATGATTGCTTTTATGCACTCAAGCACTGATTATTTCCCTTGTTTCTAAAAATAGAATCAGCAGACAGAAGAGATGAAGACAGATGTAGAGGATGAAGAAGGTATAAAAGAGTCTCAGGACGATGAAGAAATGAAAAATACAGAACAAGGTATCAATATATACACTATAACACTGTCGGCTTATGAGAGGAAAAGTAAATAACTTCTTTGGACATAGTTTCCTGGCCAACTCTGTGTTGAATGTCACGTTGGTAATACACACCTTGATTTTTGGCCTAAGAAAATCTAAGAAGTATTGTTTGAATGATAATAATTTTCATGGAAGCATAATAAATGAACAACGTTGTTACCTATGTGTGTTAATGACTGTTAGTATACTGTATGTGTATATAATTCCTGTCATGTTATGTTTGGATTTTTAAAAGTGAGACTTTCTACATTGCAGTGTTGCATCTATGATATTTTCATTGAAAAGATTTTGCAAGCAGCCAAACTGAATCTTTACAAGAGTAATGTTTTTGATGCAACAGTTGTTTTTGTAAATGTATAAGATGTCATCACAATTAATTTTATCAATTTGCTTGTGACAGCTAAGGAAGAGGCGGAGAATAAAGAGATTGTTTTAAATAAAAATATCATCAGTTGTGTTGCGGAAAAAATTGGTAAAGACTGGAAAAAAGTCGCAGTAGAGCTGAGTTTTCCTGAGGACGACATAGCATACTTTGAGAGTGAGGATCAGACAGATGCAGAGAGAGGGGCAAAAGTGCTGACAATTTGGATGGTAAGAAAATATTTACTTTTGTTGAATTGATAAGTATTTTAAACAGTTTTGCATGTATCATTTTTGAGACCAAAGTAGCAAATTATTACAAACATTTCCTGTAAGTATAAGAATAAAATTCCTGTACTTTCCAGGAGGATGACCCTGACAAACATACAGCCGCTGCCTTACAAGTCGCGTTGATTGAAGTTGGACTTTCTGATGTCGCAGATAGTCTAGCAGGACCATCCTGATTATCATTGTGACATTGTATTTCTTCTAAGGTCATCAAGGAACTGGTGTTGAATGCTGTAAAAGCTTGTTGAAAACTTTTCTGTTTCTAACAGAAATAGTACTAGAATTTGATGCATTTTAGTCTGTGTTCTATACAGTTATCCACTAAGAGAATCCAACAGAAGAGATAAGTTAAAGTATATGACAGCTAAGAAAAGAAGTTTATATTGTCAGACCTACTTTATAAAACAGTGCTTGCTGTCTAGTGGGTGTCTGTTATTTATGTGATGATTTAATGGACAAGGTAATTCCATACACAAAAATATTTCAAGTATACAGAGATGGCAGAGATCACAGAGATGAATGTATAGACTCATTCAGTTGTAATAAAACCAAATGGCTTTAGTTCTTGTTATTTAAAATTTCCTGTTTTTTTTTTTAAATATCTGAGGGTCTCCAGTAAATGTAGAGTATAGGTATGTTTGCCACTTTTAGTGGCACACTTTTTTAAACAGAGTATTTCAATAAGCACCAAAGCTACATGAATGTTCAACAAGATGCTGTGTTTGGCAAATACACATGCCCCAAGATGCAAACTTTGTAGTTCATAAAGGGGAAATAACCTTTAAAAAAGGTTGCCAAAGGTTACCTGTGCATTGTGGAGTAAGCTGTAAAATATCATGTCTACTATTAGTAGATACTGAGAAATATCCTACTTGAAAAAAGTAATGAAGGTAACCTCTGTACCTCCTGTGCTTTGGAAAATTAGTATGAAAACTACCCTACCAATACTGTAGGCAAAAATTAAGAAATACCCAACTTGCCATAAAAAAAAGCCATTTTCAGACACATAAATTGGAGTTTACCCAGGGACTAAGGTATCCATTGTTGGTTACCTTTCCGGGGTCAAGCCCTTGAAAAGTTAGCTTGTAAACGGCCATGGTACTACTCAAGGTAGAAATTGAGAAATATCCAACGCTCCGAAAAAAGTTGGCTGTTTTTCAGAGTAAATGAATTGAAGATTACCCAGGAATAAGATAACATTTCTGGAGATTAACAAAGGGATTAAGGTAACCATATTTATGTACCTTTCCAGGGTCAAGAAGTTAGCTATTGTCATACAGCTGCATTATGTAGAAATTGAGAAATATCCAACTTCTAGAAATAAGTTTACCATTTTTGTATGTAAACGGGTTAATCATTTCTCATAGTAAGTAAAGGGGAGATTACCCTGGAATAAAGGTATCCACAGTTATGTGCATTTAAAGGGTGCGTCCTAACCTGTGCATTGTGAAGTGAGTGTCTAAAGTGTCATGTCATTGCTACAAGTAGGAAATATTTAACTTCCCATATAGGTTAATCGGACAGAAGCGAGGATTTACAGACAGATGGTTCGATTTCTTTATGTAGATGTCAGCTGACAGAACATCAGAGAAATGTCCATTTGAAAAGCCTGTCTAGAAACAACTTCAAATTAACTACCGTATTTCTTACAAAATATATATGCTATATTTTGCAAGAATGTATGCATGAATATATTGCTCCCGTTTTAGGGTTTACAGAACAAAGGTCATATTGTTCAAATTTCAAAAACTAGACTTGCTATGCAGGTTGGTCTGTACAGGAGATGACCCCTACTGTCTTTGAGGTCACTAAAATAAAGGCTAAGGTAACGGTGGCCATACACCATAATGAGGAAAACAGATTCTGATAGACAACTAGAGAACCCATGGGCCTTGCTGCCTCAAAATTTCCTACCTACCCATGCAGTTCCTCTACTCTCGTGCTCTTCAGTAACTGAACTTTATACATTATATAACCAGTTTCATTGACATAATCTGCCTTTCCTGTCATTCATCTACTTGCCAATAGCTTTTGATATCAGAAACCCCTCTCATCCTCCCATTAATGTACTGACACAAGTCCCTGTCCTACCTGCCTATACTTTTATGGCTGCGCTAGGGGGGCATATATGTTTTACAAACATCTCTTGTTTTCTTTTATTTTGAAGTCAGTCTTATGCTTTGTTTTTTGACGAGTTACAAGTAAATGTAGTCGTCAATTAAAAAATCTGGCGATGTGTGGATACATGCATTGTGGCTAAAACGGTGCACAGTCGGAATCATCCTCAAAACTATTTTTTGTTGACCGCAAATATACCAAAATTTAGTACCATCTGCCAAAATCCTTCCAAATAAACAGCAGTTTTATATCGTATAAGGTTTTGAGACAAAATATTGAACGAACGTACATGTATAATAGTCTAGGAAAATGCTAGGAGGTCTTTCAGACTCAAGACCAACATGGCAAAGGAGGTATATTTGCATCGTTACTGTCTGCGATTACCAAAGGTGTCGGGCGCTCAGCCGTATCTATCCTTTCATTAATTAACAACTCACCCACATGCTGCATCAAATAATGCTCAAGTTGGAATCGAACATAAAACTTCTCTCTCTGTATACAAACACTTAAACCAACATGGCACTGAGGTGACATCAAACATTACAGAAAACGTTTCATGGGATGCAAGAACTTTTATTTCTAAGAAAAATAGACTAACATAAATAAAAAGTAAATCCTTTTGTGCAATTGCGTTGGTTTTGAGGTCAGTCGTTGCGAATAAAGTTTTAATCTGAAAACAGAAAGAAAAACAATAAATAAAAATACGATTCACTGCACCAGATAGTATATTCTTGACTGTCTACTATTTTATACTGTTTGTTAACTGTATCGTTTAAATGAAGATGTTTTCCCCTGAAATTCCACTATGAAAACAGAAAAAAGTGATGCTTATAAATACTATCGCTGTTTTTCCTGTCGAATATTCAATAGTAATATTTTAGTCCCGCTAAACACACTGACTGCAAGTACTTCTGCCTTTCCAACCAGTGCATACCATGAAATTTCTAAGCACCTGTACAGGATTAGTTATAAATGATACTTTTCTGACTGAAAGACATGCGGGTCCATTTTGAAAACTCAGAACTATATTGATTACATATAAAGTGTATCGAATATATACCTACGAAGTTTAATAGTCGTTGTAGCTCACTTTCTTGCCTCCTCCTCCCCCTCCCCTTCCGTAACCTCCGCCGCCATACAAACCGCCGAACAAAACTTGGATGATCAAAATGAATACGAACACTGAAAAATAAAGATTTTGGCATATTTAACTTAGGCATAACCTCCCCAAAAAGTCGAATTCAAGTCAGGCGGGCATTTTATCTAACATTCGTTTCTGGGAAGAACACGTTCTTAGACACCCGTCCTGCGTCCGGAAAGATAAAGATAAAAGCAAACTTTAACAGGTTTTTCGCTTACGTATCGTATCTTCACTACGGAACACCTGTAGATGTACAAATTATCAAAATTAGCGATTTTTTACATTGCGGTTAAAAGGGTTTGGCTTATAAAGATCCCTGTATTTGAATGGTTAATACAAGTCAACGATCTTCACCACTAGATAACAAAGGCGGTCTTTCAATTTCTCCTTGTTACGTAACAACTCGTTAATTATTTAAAAAAAAAAACGAACATGCACAAAGACAACTTCAAAGATTTAATGCTCACAGAAAATGATAATCTGAAAGAGTCCACCGAAGCCAGAACCAAATCCTGAGCCGCCGCCTCCGCCCATGTAGTTTCCATATCCATAAGTCATCCCTTTCATCATCATGGGCTGGGGGTAGTATATGTTGCCACAGGCAACCAGTACCACGCTCATGAGCGTTAAACCACACAGCAGGGCGATCTTCATAGCTGGCGTTTGTGTCTTTTGAGTTATAAACAGATAGGTAAGCGAGTTAATAACATTTGAAAACATAAATATGACAAGCCCACAACAGTAAGTTTAACATAGGACAGAATTTATATCCGTAAAGTAACACAAGACTTCAATCTTACATTACTTATATTTCGCCAGGAAAATAGTGCTGACAATTCACGCATTGAACAACATTAGATTTTGAACATTAAATTATTAATGGGAAGAAACGCCTCTAACGATTAAAACATGATTCGTTCTTACTCTAGCACAGTATAGTGTGACAGTATAAGATAAAGTTATTATTTAAAATGAGCGATTGGCGTTATTACCTTGTCTCATAGAAAATAGATCACTGAATATTAAATTTTCCTAAAGCTCCCATTGAAGAGCAACATTTTTGTGTACGTTTATTTTACGCAAAGATCTAAAATATCGTATTTTGTTCCTTTTGCTCTTTAGCCCAAGCATCAAACCAGATATTTTCTTGTTCTTGTTTAATTTTTGTATATATTTAATTATTATAAATATTTTAAGAGAAACAGGGAATCAAATGTATAACCACTACTGGTGAGTACTTTTAACCTTGCTTTTTTACATTTTAAAATGTATAATTATTATAATTACTAGCATGTCTTAGTACCAAATTTAGCACTTACCTTGATTCGGCAGAGAAAAAAACGGACACTCGCATGCCATCGAAGCGTTTTTACGTATTTATACTGACTGCTTAGTCGCTCGACACGTGAATGCCAACCGCTTCCTTTACTTGGAGGCATGGCCAATCAATAACCACGAAACTCGTGTTTTTTATTTGAAGCATAATATTGGTAGCAAATTTCGTAGCCGCAAGATATAACTTTTTTAACAAATCGATAAAAGAGAGAGGAAAAACGTAATAAAATCTTAAATATTTTTCTTACTTGTTTTAAGAGTATAGTTTCACGTACACGAGACAATGTGCACAAACTGTTTTCAAGACTTATATTTTTAATGAAACAGAAATGATAGATTAATCTATTAGAGAAATAGTTGAGACAGACGCAACTAGGAGAATGTTCAGAGGACACAGATGGCTCCACTTAACCCAAGACCCTGCGTAATTAGAAAAAAAACGTAGCAAAAAGAAAATTTGTGTTGCTGCTTACTGGAGACCAGAAGATGAACAGTGTGTCATTTATATCTGAGAGTCTTTTTTCAAGGTCTTTACCTGTGTACTTATCAGTTTCACACAAACTCTGCAGCAAAATACTCCGGTTCATATTATCACATGCTGGTATAATATTTTTCTTGAGTTTCATGAACGTAAGTAAAATACTTTTGTGTGACGCAAATTGTGTACATGACAGAAAATATTTTAATTATGAGAAGGGCAATACATTTCCCAAGTAAAAACCCTGGCTACTCAACTTTCTTTAAAAATTGGTTACTTTGGGTGTTTACTTTTGGAGATACATGTGGCACAGATTAGAATAGTTTAAAGTAAGTCAAGGGTCATAACCCTACATCTACTGGGTACCAGCTATATATCAACTTGCCGCATCCATATGAGACACTCAGTGCTCACGATTTTATACGTTGTTTAGCATTTCTGTGGAATATGATGATTCTGGTTTTTATACATTGCCTGAAATGTGCAACACAAAATGTTGTTCAGAGGTCATAAATTGCATCTATATGGTATATACACATTCAAAAACATTACATGCTTCTAAACTTTCTTTTCTGTGGAAGCTGACTGGCTGTCCAACACAATTTGTAAAATCCAAGGAGATAACTCTACACCAGAATGCCGTATCTACTTGAGACACCCAAATTGCAAACTTTAACAATGGCACGAGGAACGTTGCAATATTTCAATGTGTACATTTGTGTCCTACATAGAGGCATTATCAAATACTAATGATAATGCATGTACACAATACAAATTGATCCTATTTTACAATACAAATGAAACAATATAGAATACAAATGTAAACATTGAATATTGGCACGTTTCACATACCATAACATGCCCATCTGCATTTCGTTGACGTTAAGAGACTATGAGAGCTATACATGGTGAGATCAAGCCACACAGAATGTGTTAGTCACACTTCGTCATCAGTCTACCCCTACACAGAAAACCCAAAGTGCACATTTGCATGTTTCTTAACTCTTCTGTGAAGTTCTGTGACTCTGGTTGTTACAAATTGTGAGATTAATGCGACACAAAATTTATATGTCGCCTTTCACCACTGTACCGTTGCGTTTTCATTATAGTTACGACATACCATCGTCAGAACCAGATGACATCCTGGTTTTTGACATCCAGTGAGCATAACCGGAAGCGACGATGCGATGTCTGAATGCCTAAGATTTTTAAACCTCATTGTAGGATATTGAGAGGTCGCTGAAGCAATAGGGCGACGTTTAATTGCGCTAAACAGATTTGTTCGAAACCGGTTCGAGTTTCAAAACGCTTCAAATATAAAAATGTTAAGATCGGTCCGGGTTCGAAAGAAACATTGTAAAGGTTATTTTCTCTCCTTTTTTATTTCATAATAATAATAAAAAAAAATCCACAATGGTTTAGCTTAGTTTAATTTAAACCTATGTGTTCTGCGCCCCTTGAGAAACAAGTTTTTACAACTTCATTTATATATTTTGTTTGTTGTAAACTACAAATGCATTACACAATTATCTATTTTCACTGACCACTTCTGTTGTTAAGTAAATCTTTACAAAACTGTTAATGTGTTCGATAACGGACACAAAAGACTCTTCATCGATCAGAGGAAAAACAAGATAAATTCATCGTTGACTAACGGACAAAACTGAAGCAAGGCATATAATTTATCTGAATGTGATTTAAAAAAATAATAAACAGTTTACACCATTAAAATACTTTTCAAAATGGATCTTTGACAGTTTTTCTTAAACCAGCAAATTAAGAGTAATTGCTAGTGGGTAGCTAGTTTAAACATATTATTTGAATCATTGGATTATAGGTAACAGTAAATGTCCGTTATTAAAACCACTTTATTTTAAAATCATGCAAACTTCGGCAATTTTTAAGGACTTAAAGTTTCATATTTAGAACAAGAAAGTTCCGCTCTTTAGACCGATTCGTTATTAAGACCCCTTTCTGACCCCTTACTGACCCCTGTTTGACTGGCCATATTAGAGGACTTAATTGTAGTTAACTGTGTTAATGCTTATCAACAAAAGCAAGAAAATCACATTAATAAGATATTGCTTGTAGGTTTGGTAAGACTTAAGTCCTGTTTGTTTTAATATCAACAACAACAGTCACTGACCTCCACTCTCCCCTCCCCCATGGAGTGGTGATTTGAGCTTTGAGCTGTGTTCTTTGACGATGTCACCTCAAGGTAAGGTCATTAAGGGGTCAAGGTAAAAAAAATATATGTCATTTTGAGATCTCTCCTTAAGGGTTTTGTGTGCAAACACGAGCTGAACTTATTAAGTGATAAGGGAGTTATGGCCAATATTAAGGTTTTCTGACAATTGGACCTTCAAGGGGTGAAAGTCATATGGATATGTTTGAGTGGGAAGTGTGTTGTGTTCAAGTATGAAGTAAAGCCATTTACTTATAAGGAAGTTATCGGCCATGTTAAAGTTTTCACTGAATGACGAACGGACGGACGTTTAAAAACAATATACCCTTTTTCGGGGAATAAAAGTCATATACCAAATTTAGAGTGAACTCCTCTTGGAAAACTCATTATCAGATCATTAGTAGGGGGAGGGTGTGAAAATGTGTTTTTTTTTGTTTCATATAGAAGGGGAATTACTACATATTTTAAACTTTTTACTTTATTTCACTCAAGAAAATGAACAACTCGCGACCTAATTTGTGTTTCGTCAATTTTAATTCAACGACGGACCAAAAAGCAAAGGAGTGGTTTTTATTTCAATGTTTTCCTTTTTAGATTTGTGTCCTGTGGTGAAGAAAACTATATGGCACTATGTTTATTTAGCCCTTGGCTTATTAGATTTGACTGTTTATAAGTTTTAAAGGTGATCAGAACACAAACACGTAGTTTTCACTACAAACTGATAAACCCTTAAGGGAGTAGACGTTAGCACATATTACTAAAAGTTTGCAGGTAACTCATTTTAATTTAAGTTTGCTTTCAAAACTTGGTTTATAATAAGCACCCTATTATGACATTCACCCTTCCTTGTAATATGTAAACGATAAACAACAACTGGGGTTCTACACGAGAAATATACTCGAGCAAAACCCATATGAGATGTCTATCCGACTTAGACCACGTTACACAATTCTTTTGTAATTTCTAAGTGATCTACAAACAGGTATAATTATGTTTTTTTGAATGAGATCATGTGACTTAATCCTGTCGCCCATTGAACAATATTTTCTAACGGTTACACCATTAAAAGTGAAAAGTTACTATGAATGTATATTTCACCTGGTTGTTTAAGAAAACAGACAGTATCACAGTGTTTCTCAAGTCCACTGATGGAATAGACAAACTCACCTCAGTGAGGTTCATCTTAAGAGTTGAAGGTACTGTGTAATTTAAACAGATATTGTTCTTGTATTTCGATTCTTCGTTTTCTTATTTCCGTTTCGTACTATAAATTGACCTTAGATATTTATCAAATATGTAAATCATGTTATATCGACTTGGTTTCTAAACTTCTTTCACAACACTCGACAATTACTTCGTTTCCTTGCCATTATTTGAGGAGATTAAGGCAGCAAATATCTGTGGTGGGAATTCGAACCAAACACTTTCTAGTCATAAGTATTTTTCTTTTTTTCTCGATTTCTCACACATAGCAGCACATTTAATTAATTAATTGTTTATTTCATTTGAACTATTAAAGACGTAATAGCCCAGTCATCTATAACAATGTAGGAATACAATGTGGCATGCGTCTGTTTCTCGGCAATGTTAATCGATCGTATACAGTTTACCCCGAATACAGCTTACCCCGAATACAGCTTACATTTTCACAATTTTCGTCAACAACATCGTCATCATAATAACCGTGATCGACGACAACGATGATAGTGATAATTTTGATGATGCATGCAAATTCTGTAAAGATTTTGAAATAAGTATAATCAGAATTATGTTTAATACTAATCATCAGCAACAGCAGCCGATGCATGATCACCACCATCACCACCATCATCATCATTATCGTCATAGTTATTTTTGTAACTGGCATTACTTTTATCTATACCACATCCATGGTGTTCGTGATAATGATGATGATAATTTTGATGATGCATGCACATTTTGTAAATATGTTGAGATAAGTATAATAAGTTTAATACAGGTCACTGACCATATGAGCTATTTACGTTAAGTTGACAGACCTTCTGAAAAGCATGTCCAGCTTCGAAGCTGCATTTATTAAAACATATTTTAAGAGCCTCATGTTACCACAGCAAAGTGATAATTAAATAACCCTTGTCTTTCTTTGTTTCTTTCATTCAAATTTCACTTATTACCTAGTTGTAGGTTTGTTGTATTTCGTTTCACCTGAGCACAGGGAACTAAGGGTGAGCTTTGTGGCCTACATCTGTCCGTCGTCCGTAGTTTGTCGTATACATTTAGCTTGTTGCCGACCCAGAGGTCAAGACAATAAGAATATGATTATCTTTCTTAAACTTCTGAAAACTCTGGAAGTCAGTTCAGTAGAAATTCATCAACACTTAAAAGTCTTTGCATGTTGACCCTCTAGAAGTCAGTTTTGCAGAAATTAAAGCAATTCAGTTGCAAGAACTTGCTTCCCAATCGATGTTAAATAAATAGAGGATATTTGTTTGTTTTTGTAGAAGATGAGAATTTATTTCATCGAGTGAACACCATATGTGATATTTTCACGAGTGGCGCAGCCACGAGTGAAAATATCAACATATGGTGTTCACGAGATGAAATAAATTCCCATCTTCCACTAAAAAACAAACAAATTTTCTTTTTATTTTATGCCAACACGTCAAAAATGGGTATTTTATGACATTTTTAATCAAGGCCTTCAATAAATTCCCCATGGTGAGCCCCAAATCAGTTAATGCGTACTTTGGTTACTCCGCACAAAAAAAGTGCAGACAATCTCCAATACATATGATAACTTTACTTCTGCTGAAATAAACTGAATTCACTTTCATCAAATAACATTTATTTTTCTCTACACAGTTTATCAATATTTATTGAATTTTAGCCATACATACTTTAATTATAAAAGCGGATTAATACCGAGTAATATTCAATCAATTGAATTGAAAGTCGGCCATATTGGATATTGTCCATGTGAGTTATGTAAACAAATCAGACATTTTAAATAATTTATGGCGAATTTCATCATTGTTCACAACTAGTTAGGCTCAGGAATTCAATATTATAACTGGATTTAACAAGGTAAATAAATTTCACTCGCTGTCACTGTCTGAAATACAGCGGATTCTATTGTATTTACGTGGTGGGGAAAAGTAGTTCCGGCACAAACAGTGGATTATCAAAATGGTAATTTCACTGATTCTAAACAGTGGATTATCACTTTTATCTCACTGATATTTCCCTATATTTCATTGGTAGGCATAAAATAAATAGAGGATATTTGTTTGTTTTGGTGTAAGATCGAAATTTATTTCAGCGAGTGATGGCAAGGATTTATATTTTCACGAGTGGCCAAGTGTTCCCCGTCTGGTGCCCCACTTTCCTTTTTCTTCACGTGCTAACATATGTATATTTCGTAATAAAAATAGTTCCAGATAAACTCTCATTTTTTTATATATAATTCACTAGACAGGGTCTTATTCATTTATTATTTTATGTCAAACAGAAAAAAGAAATCGTTTTGTAAATTTATTTAGAGTAAACAACAGTTTTAGGCTGATAAAGCTGTTGAATTACTGCGCGTGAATCGAAGTCAGCTCAGTTCAATCCGCCATTTTTTTTTCATTCACAACGTGTGTGGGAATTATAAACAAAACAAGGATTTAAATCAAACTAGTGAACGAACATCATAACAGGTATATTATTTGCCTATTTCATATTAATTAGAATCAGTGTCCAAATTTGCAAGTTCTTCCATTTTTGCAGACGACAAGAAGTAAATGAATAAAGAGGAAGTACATGTACATGTTGTTTGTAAATAGAGTAAATAAAAGGGAGACAACTCAAGTTGTACTTTTGTACATGTATATGGGGTTCATTGAAGGGAAAAAAAGTAGTTCTGTAGCAGTGAAATTATCAAAATGAAACAGTGAGATTATCAGGATTTAATCTACTGATATATTTCAATAATCCATTGAAAAGCATGAAATAAATAAGTTTAAACTAAAAGAAGTTAATGAGAAAGAAGAAATTATTCTGAATATATTATTTTTTATTTATTTATTATTTATTTTTTATCACTTACGATATTTCTAAAGAAAATGGCTCCATTGTGAACGGCGAGACCTTCAATATTTAAAGATAAAAAATACAACACTGCTCGACTACACAATTATAGTAGTTTTCATTAAGATTTGCCATAACATTGTTATTCATTACTTCTCTATTGCCAATTATTTATCTGTAAATCTGTCATTGTTTTCTTTTTGCACATTAAAATGATCATAAGGACTTATGAACAAATCGATAAAATGAATTCAAATAAAATAAAATTAATTAAACGAATTAAACATGTGTTTAAACCTTTAAATGTTCTCGAAAACTTATTGCGATGATAGATTTGTTTGAAATTTACATCAGCTGTGGCTTAAATCTGTAACTTATCATGTAATTTGTGATGACAAATTTCATTTAGTCCTGACTGGCCAGGGCAAGCAGAAAAAACCTAATGAATAGATAAACAATGGTTCACAAAATTATTTAAAAAAAATTAGTTTATCAATTTAGCCTTTTTATTACAGATTTTGCTTCAGTCAACAAAAATGTTTTTTTCATCATTATTCTAAATAACTGTTTTCTCATGCTGAACTAGTTTCTTCATTTAAATTTCAGTAAATTAATGTCTCTCGTATTTTCAACGCGTTTTTGTATAAAACGCTTTACTTTTAGTTATAAACATTAAAATTCCTAGAGTTTTGTTTGTGCATTTCCTGACTTCTTTTTCTTTCGTTTGTATAATGATTTTTTTTTGTCTCTGTATAACAGATTAAAACTGGCCAAGGACAGGTTCCTTGAATTGAACGTTGAAAGTTAAATCTTGCATACATTTTACATAGAAATGCTTTTATTTGATTTTCTGCCAAGAACATATACTTACTGATATTACGTCATAGTTAGTTTTCATTTTTTTGGGCACTTAGGGCTTGTTTAGTAAACACATGAGCAGCGGTCAGTCCCTTTTCATTTTTGATGTCTCATAGATGATTTTCAATTCCGGG
The DNA here is from genome assembly GCA_012932295.1 of Cyclina sinensis. Classification (NCBI taxonomy): domain Eukaryota; kingdom Metazoa; phylum Mollusca; class Bivalvia; order Venerida; family Veneridae; genus Cyclina; species Cyclina sinensis. The sequence goes on along the minus strand of JAAONU010000012.1, from coordinate 52,293,024 downwards.
ACAGTTTTATACTTTTAGTTTATATATTAGCAGAGACCAACCCCAGACCTGTATCAAAAATAGTCTTACTTCTACAAACAGCTGTTTTCATTATCTCGGTCCCCAACCATTTCGTACTTCCCAGATTTTCTTACAAAACTTTTTAATCCAGTCAAGGTATTTAAACCTTTCTAATTTAATGATTTAGTTCCGTTGAAGATGTCATAAATAAAAAACAGATGAGCAAAATAAGAAACAATTATTTCAATGCTGCTCCGAACGCTTTATTGCATGTATATACATGTTCAAAAGATAATTATGTACATAACTATTGCAGACGTGGTCTCGATGTATGGTTCGCCGGTCCGGTCTTCTCTCATTGATATCCGTACGTGTTATGTACAGTGTGCCTAAAATATGAACATAAATCGATATGGATGAATTAGGCGCGGTAACATAGCTATGAAACTCACACGGAACTATTTCATAGATTAAATAATTATTTTCACTGTTCAAAGATAGGGGAACAAAATCTTACATGAAGTTGAGATGCTCAAACAGGCAGTCTAAAATATTTTGATCGGGTGAAAGACTATAAGAATGCAAGAAATGACAGAAATCATTGCTGTAAACAAACATTTCTTTAAAAATGGTTTGGAGTTGATATGTATGGTAACTGGATTTGAAACATGGCAAACTATTTATAAGTACAAAATACTGAAACCTTATTGCCGGATTAGTATGTATCAACGTAACTTCCTCCGCCGCCGCCGCCACCGCCATGACCTCGTCCAAAGCCAAACAACACTTGTATGATAATTACGAAGATAAACACTGAAAATTAAATGGACACACAACTTACTGCGATTATTTCGATAATCATTTGTACGTGTTTTAGGTCTGAATTATAATAAAAGAAGTAAATTCTAACTTTCAGCGGAGAAAAGTATCAAAGTCATAGTTTTAAATTCAATCATATAATATCGCTTTGATTAAATGTCAAACGTGCCTGTTGTGAATCTTATATTTATTTTTTATGTTTCTAGAAGGGTATAACCTTTTAAAAAGTTTGCAAAATATGTTCACATAGCTAGTAGCAGATTTTGTGACGTTTATAATGTAAGCCAGTGTTACACTGAACGTAGCAACATGGTGCATACTGATAGCAAAGCGTACAAAATTAACCAGACACTTTACGAAACAAATAGACATTTGCGATATTCATATCAATCTGTTAAAAGTTTTGTGTGGTTTACCAAAATGCAAATGGTTGAATTTTGGACGACACTGTCCTAATTAGCAGGATAGAAATAAGAGTTTTTGTTCTTAAATTCATAACGCGGGTAAATTCCAGTACTATGAGTAATCTTGTATTCTCATGAATTTTTCAGTAATATTTAACCAGTTCTCCTGAACTAAATCTGCATTATCATATAAGTGAATACATGACAAAATAGCTATAAAAATCATTTTGCTCTGAGGCCTAAAAGTCTTTCAGAAAAAACAAAACAAAAAAACAACAACAAACAACAAACAATTCAGATAGACGTCCGTATCAAAACCTGTTTTCATGAAATGGAAATGAGCAATATTTTAAAATAAACAGGTCAGTTACAGAAAAAGAGCATTTCAATCAGTCCTCCTTGTCCATAGCTGCTGAATCCACCACTGTTACCATAGCCATATGAGGGAACGTATACAACAGGTGTTGCAAGAACCAACATCGCCCCGCTGAGGATGGACAACGCACATAGCAAAAACAACTTCATGGCTGCCTCTGGAATAAAAATAATTATGAATATACAAATTGAAACTAAAGAATCCTGCTAAGTATTTAATGAAACCAAAACACGTGTTTCTTTTTAAATCTCGATAAATCACGCTGTTGAAGGATAGACCAAAACATTATCAAATTTACATATGTCTACAGATTTTTGAAAAAATGTAGAAGACAGACATAGTGATAAAAAGTTATACGATTAGTAAAAGTGACCCTTGAATTAAAAAAAATCATTTTCACTTTTTTTATAACTGGCCTGGCGAAAAACTAAATCTACAGTTATACTGGTAGTTCTATTTTCATTTATATCCATCCAAGATCCAAGATAAAAAGAAGTTTTTTCAAGCTAATTTACTTGATCGCTGAACTTTTACTAGCATTTGTCTTGGTATGCATGCTTCTCGGTCAACATGGCCGTTGATATAACTTTTAGTGCAATGATAGTGTAGAGTAAATCACGTGCAAAACGTGAATAATAGCTAAGTGAAACGTGAGCCTCGTTATAATAGTTTAGTGCACAAAAGTAAGCAATATAATAATAGATTTAAGTCGAAATACAGTATAAGACAAAACATAAGAATTTGAACTGTCTGTATATGTTTCGTCAGACAAATGCTGTTGGCGCTTTCTATCAATATATCAGTTCCTTTTTGTAATTATCCCTATCAATAAATGTTAGGCTCCAAATGTTTCAAAAGTTTGTAACAGTTTAGAAGCGTTTCAATAACTATTTCCCAGACAACAGTTTGCTGTCTAAATTTAGTAAAAAAATAAGATAATAGCAGGCGGCGACAGGTAGGATATTTTGATAATTAAACTCTATCATTTCAGATTGGAGGACATAAAAATTTGTTCATAAAAAGCTCGACGTAAAGTATATATGTTATTTCTGAAACTCCGATCAGATAGATTAGATAAGAACATGAAAGTAAAACAAAATCTGCATGAAAAAAAGATAAGTTACAATTAAAATGCGCTTGCCTATACTTTATACATAAAACAACCTTAAAATACAAAATTAAATTTGTGTGTTTTCGCCCTTCAGTTCTGCTTGAACAATTGTTGCCTTTTGCTTCTTTCTATGTCTAAAATTAGTACTAGTTAATTATTAGTGAATAGATAGTATCAATTACCTCCTAAATTATCTCTTCACTTTATTGTGGGTAAAGCTTTTCTGTTACTTGGCTCGAAGCTCATTAGTGTAAAATATTATCAAATATTCTACATACCTGTTATAACAGGGTTTCTTTTCCACCGCAATATTAGATTCATGTTTCATGTTTATATATTCAATACGGTCGATTCACTTTCCCACTTCCCTAACCTGGAGAAAAATAAAAGTTAAATATATATATTTTATGTTTTAAAAATAGTTACCATTGGAACATTTGAACATCAACGTCATATTTGACTTGCTTACTATTCAGGTTAAATGTAAGTTTCAGAAAAGGTTTTAAAAATAATTGGCTGTGTGGTCGTAAATATTTACAGTCCAACAAACCATAGGTTTACCTTTTTCTAGTAAAGTCCACACTTTATGTTTCGGGAAAGCTTTTTTGCAGTCAAGTAAATTTTGATACATAGATGTAATTATAAAACTTTTTTTCTTATTTTTTTTTGTCGGGTGGAGGTCTTTACGTGAAAGTTTCTGAGTACATTATTTTACCAGTTATCACTTTTTAACAATGATTCTCAGTCCTCAAACTGTATGTATCATTACATAAGGTGTATTGATAATCTAGATATGTTAACACAAAGATGCATTCGTCGTGTCATTTATATTCTGAGATTTCTAATGTAACTTCGGCCATACTTTAATGACCGTTGACTCGGGAAAAAGGACACTCGTCCATAATTTTTGGATTTCTTTTCTTATTTGGAAAATAAATATATATCAGGCTTAATGTCTGGAAATTTCAGCATCCTCATGGAACAGAAACGATACAATATCAAATTGAAGAAGAACATGAAGCGCAAATTTGATAGTCCAAAAATGACGTCACATACCGTAATTTGACGTCAGATTCTATCAAAGTTTCTGTTGGTAGTAAATTAAAATGACATTCTATATATTTAAATTCTAGCTTTTTTAGTTGTATAATTACATACCTTTTCGATACATCCCACCATTTTATAGATCTGTAATTGTTATCATTCAGCAGTGGGTTTTATTCAGGTAACATCGTTTCTACACGTTAAAGAGCCGTCTCTAAAAACCGTTGCCATGGTAACGGTCATACAGAAATTTGATACAAAATAAGCATTATTTTTAATGATGAAATTCAGGCTATCAACATTCTAATTTGATTTTGCATTTTAAGATGTTAAGAAATTTGCTGTGTTTGATAATTTTTAGTCCACTTTATTTCAAAAGTATAAAAAAAAAATGTCCGAGTTCCCTTTTCCCGTGTCGTCGATTCTTTGGTATTGCAGAAAGTTCAGATAAAAGTAATCGAGTAATTTGCTGGTTTAAGTAAGTAACATACCCATTGCCTTTTAGCCAAGTCAGGACAACTTTCGTTTTCAGGGTTATTAAAAATAAAAGGATATATTCGGGTTCCACAAATTCTTTCTTTTTTCACCCAACCTTTGACCTGCATGATAAACTAATTTAGATTAAGTCGGGAACTTGATAATAATTGTGTACAATTATTTCATTGAACTACTTAAGGAAAGGTGACGTGACAATTTTGAGACAGCGTTCATTATTGGCGACTTCAGATACCTTCGAAACAGTTATTCTAAATCTAACGACTCGACATAAATGGTTATCTTAGAAAATGATGCAAATGACATAAACAACTTAAGGAAATTTACATTCTGTCGCGATGATAAGGTCGGATAAATAAAATATTGTTTAATACCTTATCAAATAACAAATGGATAAAACACATCCATCGTCTTGTATGTCACTGTTATGCAAATAATAATTATGTTCACGCTGGAAAAAGTATAGTTCTTCAAGCGTTAAGTTCATTTTTACAAGTTTAATATCTGTATATAGCTGTTTTTTTTTAATTAGTTGAATTTCGTTAATCTTGACTTCGTTTCACTGATTCAGAAAATATGTAATTCATCTGCAATGTTCGAACTATAAACGAATTGTACCTTAGCTTGCATATACAGACCTAAAGCAGGTCTAAAAGAACTATATTCATAATTAAACATTACATTTTCAGATTCAAAAATCAATTTTGCGAGTCTCATAAAAAAGTAATTGTGTATCTCCACAGTGCAGACTTTGATGCTTTGATTATTCAAAAATAAAAGGTAAAACTATTTTCTTCGAAAATTGTTCCGTATCAAATTAAAATAACAACAACAACCAAAGACAACAACAACACCAAACACCTAAAATAGAGTTTACGTTTCAAACGTCAATGAACATTTTGAGTTATACTAGTATGTTTTATTAATTTCTTGAAGAGGTAAAGATTTTTCAAGCTGATTTAAACCAAATGTTAAGTAATATAGATATAAATGGTTATTCAAACTGATACAGACTTTAATTACTGATAGCCTTAGGATAATTGATTGAAATATTTCGTTTGATTAATTAAGCAATATGGGATACCAAAAGTGGTATTGTCACCATTAACTTATAATTAGCGAGAACATATTTTGTTAAATAACCACATATTTTCTAAAGGTGAATGCCCACCAGCGTCTAAGTTGATTTATCTATTTACATGTAGATATTTAAACTGCTTAAGGCTTAGAATAATTTGTAATCAATACGATTGCATATTTATGTTTCTGATAAATCATAAAGAATTAAGAAAACATATAGACCATCACATTTTCCATGCATATACTGTACATTATGGCTGACTTTTATTATAGTGACTAAGAGTGTAGTTTGGTTGCTCTACACTTATGTCGGTTTTGACTACTGTCTGGTTGCTGTCCACAATGAAGGTGTAAAAATCACTCTTACGAACACGAAAGTTCGTAACAGAAAGATGCAATGCATCTTAGAATACACAATTAAGAGCGGAGTTCGATAACTGTATGAACTAATGGTTTGAATGTTGTTAGATGAAAAGGGTTGATTATGAATAAAATAATCTACTATTGCTTGTCATATGGAGTTTTCTATTAATTTTTGATAATTTGAAATGACAGCAACTAAGCCATTTTTATTTCTTGTCGTATCATAGCATTATCTTTATTGCGAGAGATAGAATTCAGAAAGTGGTTAAGAAAACGTTTTCAGTAATTTATTTATAGGCCTTTTTTGTCCAAAAATGTCATAATTAGAGGTGAATAAATCTTTTTTAGAATGCTTTATGTGACAGGTCAAAAACCTATAAAACTACGTGACAGTAAAATGAATTTGTCGTAAAAATGTTGCAATGACATCTCGTTATGGACGTCGGCACAGATACAGTTAAATTTGAATTCTTTATACCGAGAAACCTATTTACTCATTTATCATTTGCATTTTTTCTTTTCACAATGATCATTTCAGAAGATGACGAGACATACACATATAAAACTAACAAAAGCATAAGCTAACAACAGTACTAGTATAAGATGTTTCTGAAAGGACTTCCTTGGTGGACAAGGTGCTCACACAACCTAAAGACAACATTAAGAAGGGTTACACCGAAATTGTTCTAACTGCTTCTTTAAACTACAACTTTTACACTTTCTTTTCTCGATTTTTGAAATTAGTAGGGTACTATTAATGAGGTAAGACAACTCGAAAACAAAACTGCTGATGTAGATTTTTATTAGACATGTATTTTATTTCTGCAGAGTACAGTATATGGCGGTAAATAAATAGTAAAGAGCAATATATTTGGTCATTGTCCTTGTCCTTGTCGGGGTCCATTTCATGTGTTGGTGGGGATCTAAAACAGAGAAAATGCAGTTTGAAGTAAAGTTGTAAGTCATACTGAAATGACCGTAAAGTCGTTATATTAAAGTCGATATATTATGATATTTTGTGACATTTTATATTTTAGTAGTTGAAAACAAGTAGAGGATTGTCAAACCATATATTTTATGTAGGATTTGTCAGAGAAGACTCCTTATTATTTAAGAATATTGTCAGGTTTGTAATTAACACGGCATTATAGGCTAAAGACTCGTAAAACGAATGTCACATACAGTTCCATATTTAAAACAATGTTTTTTTTTATTATATTTTTACAATCAAAATCAAACAAAGGCTTTGACAGTTTCTGAAACTCACTTCAGATGGATAAGTTTTCTTCAGTCAATCTTTCTGTTACATGGGTTCATATTATTCAGAAGTAAGGGGTTTTACAAAGGAAAAAAGTAGAAGTGATATGAAGAGACACGAAGCCACGATTTACTTACCTTTCGTTCTATTTATAAACGTTATAGCCGTAGTCATAGTTACTCCCTGAACTCTTGCCTCCGCCATAACTTGAACCACTCCCTCCACCGGAACCGTAGCCAAAAAGCACTTGGATTATTAATACGAACACAAATACTGAAAGGGAATGGTGAATTATCTTTATAATCCATGACTTCAAAGATAAGTGAACACAATTTCCTATTGAATAAACCAGTAATTTTACAATTTTAAAATTAGAAACTTTCTCTCTCAGTAATTGAACATGTTTCTTGACTTATTTCGAAATATTAATCTTCAGCAAATTGAATAATCAAAAGATATAGTGTTTTAATTCAGAAATGAAATAATGAATAGAATAATTTGGAATCCACCATTGTACACTTTTCTTTAGAAAGGATAAAAATTACATTTTTTAACTCTGAAAAAAAATTTAAAACAAATAAATAAACAGAATTTTCAAAGTATGTAACTTTGTGATACGAACAAAATATAATCATTTGGAACAGTCCTCCTTGGCCGAAGCTGTTGAACCCGCCGGTATTGTCATAGCCGTAAGTCGGTATATAGTACGGCACTGTTACAGTTGCATAAACAATCACAAAAACACTGATGAGAGAAAGTCCACACAACACGATCTTGTTCATGGTTGTTGAAAAGCTTAAATGATAAAAAAGCAGTATTAAAACGAATATTTTTTTCTGGAAAAAAATATCGACCTGAAATTGAAACAAGTTTAAAATAAGAACAAACCTTTTTACACTTGCTCGAATTTATGCACTTATTACAATTTTCTTTTTTTATTTAGTTAAAGTTTATCAAATAAATGTCTTTCAGCAAATAAACGACCGGTTGTACAATGACCTTTCTCAAAAGGTCTAATAACCCCGCCCCTCCGCGGTTACCTTTTCTCTCCTTTTCCGCATTTCAAATTCATTTACACTTAATTCTCTCGAAATTCGATAATATTGATCCAGCCTCTGCTAATAATTTAGGGTAACGACAATTTCTTTTCACTTCATTTATTCTCATTTTTGATTTTTCGGCGAAGGATTCTTTCCAACAATTGATCTATTTATAGACCTATAATATCTGAGTTCAATTATGAGGCTATAACACAAAATTAAAAGTTAAAAGATAATTTTTTTGTTACTCTTTCACTTTCACTGTTTCTTGTTTTATTATGCTTTGAATAATGATAAAACTGAGGTAAGAATCATTAGTGGAACCTAAGAAATGTAAGACATGCAAAAAAAAAAATAATAATAAAAAATGAAATTAAAAAAAAATAAATAAAAGAAGATAAGGAAACAAACACATTTTATATAAAGTTCGCTCCCTTCTTTGAAAATATCTCTTTTTCTATTTTGCTTGTAATTTAATATATCCAATTTTACACATTTTATTTAAAAAAATCTTTATTACCTCTCCACTTGATCACAGGGAAATCGGTGTATTTTCAGAAGTGATTACATTTTATAGAAACATATAGCAAATCAGAGATGTTTCTGTAGATGTCACTTCCCTGACCAGGAGAAAAAATCTGACCAGGAGGAAAACATGAAAAAAACATGAAATAAATCAATAAAGAGTTCGTTGCTTTGGTAGTAGTTATTAAATAACTATTAAAATAACATGAACTTGTTCAGTATTGAAATGAAAAAAAAAAAACATTTTAAATATCTTTGATTAGTATTTAAGTACTATCAAAAAGGTGTGTACCTTAGCATTTAGAGTCTTTTATTGGTAAAATGATGGTGCTATTTACACCAAGACGCCTGTCTGAATGAATTGGTTTGCAAATTCAGCTTTAGTTATTATGCTGAAGCAGATTTTCGTCAATCAAACCATTTTTAAGAACAACTCCTATATTAAGTATATGATTTTTTATGTAAGACTTGTAGGGGGTTTGACCGATCCAGTACGTAAAGCATTGGACCGTCTCAGGCACGGGTCACCGAAGATAATCAGTATTGTATGATTGTTTCAAAGTTATATTCTTCATAGATATTTATTTAGTATGAGTTAATTTAAGTGATGATATTTTAATATGTGCATGTTTACAACGAGTAGAATATTGTTACATGAGTATTCCATTATAAGTTATGATATTAAACTACACAAGCTTGGACAGCAGCTTACAAAAATCAGTCCAAAATAAATAAAAGGTACCCAAAAATACAGTTGATGATGTCAGCAATTGTATTTTCAATATTTATTCACAGTATCAAATGTGGAGAATTGTGGTTAAAACAGTCTCAGATAAAATTTTGAAAGCCTGGTTTTTGCATATCCACCTAAGCTGAAAAAAGAGGGTACCAAAGGGTACCCATGGTTATGGTCTTGTATTCAGTAGGTATCATGTTTCCTGATGGTAAATAACTTTTCTTGAACTTACGAAGCATTTTTTAACCTTAAAATACTGACGTTAATCTAAAACAAATAATGATAATTTTATGTCTATATCAAACGCTTTTGAGTAAACTGAAAAAGAAATAAAAGATATTCTTTTCTTAAAGTCTGACCCATTCAGTCAAAAATGTACATGAACATTATAAACTGCCTCTCAAATATGTACTTTCGCCATAAAATGATACTTTTTTATGAAACGGTTAATAACATTGTTTTTATATTAATATTTTAATACATTGATTATCACATACTAGTATCATGTAAAAAGGTAGCTGTTAGGTCCAAGACATGCAGAAAATTTTTTGATAATGTTATTTTAAACCATAAATTTTAATGGGTTACCCTTTTTAAACTTGATCTTTAAGGAGCACCATAAACTACGTAATGTCCCTTATTTAAAGCAAGTCCATTTTCAAACAAGTGAGGATACGGTGAGTAAATATTTTCTCGTTTCATTTTGAAAAAAAAAATCACCATTTCTTTAACCTTGTCGGTCTAGACCGATCCCGATCTTGAAATAAAATTGTTGTGGTCTTCTTTAGAGCTATATGGGTGGACTGCAGTATTTTGACAGCTTCAGCAATCCATACATGGATTTATAGACTGACCAAAGGAAACAGAGATAGTTGAGTATCATACTGCTTTAGTTATCCCCCACGTACATTTCATGTCATGTTAGTGTAACTCTGCTGCAGTTGTCTAGCCTGATTGTATAAATGGAAAACTAGTCGTAATATGTCTTGTAATAAAGCCAGTGTTTGATCAGATGCAGCCTCAAGGATTGTCTTTCAATTTTCTTTACCTTCTTAGACAGTTTGCTGTCAGATGAATAACTTGAACTGATTGCTTTATTCAATATACAATGTCAGTGATAGACAGTAGAGTGCAAATTAAAATAAGTGAGTGTAATAGTAAGTAAATGCACGTTGTAATAGAACTAAACATCGACAGTGACAAACTCATTTTATACTCTGGCATTAAAAGTTCGCACGTTCTTATTTTCTGTAAAAACACTTTGGATTAAATATGCAATAAATTATGCATAATTGGACACCTAAGGTTTTCGATTCTGCACGTGTTCTTGTATCGAAAGAGCTGCAGGTTTTAGACTATGTGAAATAGATTACCCACACTGCAGTAATAAGGTTTTGTAAAATGCAATATCTTATTGTCTGTAGGGGAAAAAACAAGTGAATTTTTAATAATCTACCCTGACTTATTATAGGATGGTGTTGACAACATAGACAATTGATATTGACAACGTCCTTTAAAATATGTTGAGAACTGTTTTAGAAAGAAATATGCAATGGTATTTATATAAGTGTGCTGACTGCTTCTTCAAGTCTTCAGGACACATCTCTGTCCAAAGAAAATAATGTCAACGATTTGTAAGGTGTTCAGCAGAATTTATTTACTTGTGTTTGAAATACTGGTCCGAAGAACAAATTGGCCGCGCCGTGAGATTATCAACAATGTGGTCAAATTTTACATTTACATTTTCTTTTTACTTTCAGATAATAGACTGTTTTTAAATTACTTTGGTGTCCCTTTTATGGCATTTTATCAGAAGATACACTAATAGCGGAATGAACAATACATGTTACTATATTATATTGACATTAATCATTTTGACATAACGAACATCATACCACGTAACATTCAATATGCGAAATGGTTGCAAGATTGTTGTGTGACCCATATCCGTGTTTCAGTAACCTTTGAAGACACATTTTACAGAAACTACAATTTATGGTAATTCAGAAAAAGTGGAAAATATTGTTTGCAGAAATCGTATGTTTATGAAGTCAAATTTTGGGCCCTTGTATTTTTCATTTTATGGGGTATAGATAATATTTTACTGATAGGAAGTTGGCAATAGCAGTACGCAGTAGCAGTAACAGCAGTAGAAATTAAATCAAACGTGAAGTTGGCAATAACAGTAACAGCAGTAGCAGTAACCAAAACGTGAAGTTGGCAGTAGCAGTAACAGCAGTAACAGTAACCAAAACGTGAAGTTGGCAGTAGCAGTAACAGCAGTGGCAGTAGGCAAAATATGAAGTTGGCAGTAGTAGTACGAGCAGTAGCAGTAAAGAAAACGCGAAGTTGGCAGTAGCAGTAACAGCAGTAGCAGTAAGAAAAAACGTGAAGTTGGCAGTAGCAGTACGAGCAGTAGCAGAAGGAATATCTTAAAAGTCATGAAAATTACATGTTTTAACACGTACAGACCATCCCAAGTCTATTGCGTAGGTCTGCGTCTGTTTCTGACACACTTGCACTCTTTCATGAATTTTGGTGCCAATCGAAAAATGCCATTTTTGATGTTTAAGGACCCTCACTACTCAATTTAACCGGTCTGCGATTGTTTCTGACACTCTCGCAGACTTTCAGGAATTTTGGTATCAATCGAGACAATGTCATTTTTGAGGTCAAGGCACCCTCCCGAGTCGATTTAACCGGCGTGTGATTGTTTCTAACACTCTAACAGACTTTCAGAAATTTTGGTGCCAATCGATAAAATGTCATTTTTGAGGTCTAGGGACCCTCCCAACTCGATTTAACCGGTCTGCGACTGTTTCTGACACTCTCGCAGACTTTCAGGAATTTTGTGCCAATCAGGAAAATATCATTTTTAAGGTCACGGGATCCTTTCGACTCGATTTAACCGGCCTGTGACTGTTTCTGACACTCCCGCAGACTTTCAGGAATTTTGGTGCCATCGAGAAAAAGTCATTTTTGATGTTAAGGGACCCCCCGGAGTCCATTGTTACGGTCTGTTACTGTTTCTGACATTCTTGCAGACTTTCAGGAATTTAATTGCCAATCTCTAGGGACCCTCCCGGTTCGATTGCACCGGTCTGTGACTGTTTCTAACACTTTCGCAGTCTTTCACAGTTTTCTACTGCTACTGCTGTTACTGCTACTGCCAACTTCACGTTTTCTTTACTGCTACTGCTGTTACTGCTACTGCCAACTTCACGTTTTACCTACTGCTACTGCTGTTACTGCTGCTGCCAGCTTCACGTTTTCTTTACTGCTATTGCTGTTACTGCTACTGCCAACTTAACATTTTTCTACTGCCGCGAACTGCTACTGTTTACTTCCCATATATTAAAAGTTTGTGTTTTTGCACCTTTATTCTTTTTTAAAAGACTTTGCTTTAAACTTCCGCAGATAAAACAACTGGTGTGGGTAGATTGTCACAAAAAGGAATTTGTGTTGGGCCCGTCTAAACAGGAATTATGGGCCTTCGTTTTTTCACAATATGGGGTAAAGATTAAAATTATAGGCCTTTGTATATTTCAGTATATCGGATGAAAGTTTAAATTAAAGATCTTTGTATTTTTCACTGGGTTATAGAGTAAAATTATGGGTATAGACTAAAAATTATGGGTCTTTGTATTTATTTACTGTTTGGGGTATAGACTGAAATTATAGGCTTTTGTTTTTTTCACTATTTGGGGTATAAACTAAAATTATAGGCCTTTGTATTTTGCTCTATATGGAGTAAAGATTGGGTTTATGAGCCTTTGTACATTTACTGTATGGGTTATAGACTGGAATTAAGAGCCTTTGTATTTTTCACTATATAGAATATAGACTAAAATTATAGGCCTTTGTATTTTTCACTACATGAGGTATAGACTGGAATTATAGGCATTTGTATTTTGTTTGTATGGGGCATAAACTAAAATTATAGACCTTTGTATTTTTCACTAAATGGGGTATAGACTAATAGGTGCTTTTGTATTTTTCACTATATGGGGTATAAACTAAAATTATAGGCCTTTCTATTTTGCTTATATGGATTATAGACTGGTTTTATAAGCCTTTTTACATTTACTGTATAGGTAATAGAATGGAATTAAGAGCCTTCGTATTTTTCACTTTATGGAATATAGACTAAAATTATAGGCCTTCGTATTTTTCATTACATGGGGTATAGACTGGAATTTTAGGCCTTTGTATTTTGTTTGTATAGGGCATAAACTAAAATTATAGGCCTTTGTATTTTTCACTATATGAGAAAGACTAAAATTATAGGCCTTTGTATTTTTCACTTTATGGAATATAGACTAAAATTATGGGTCTTTCTTCATTATATGGAATATAGACTAGAATTATGGGCCTTTGTATTTTACACTAAATTGGGTATAAACTAAAATTATAGGCCTTTGTATTTTGCTGTATATGGGGGATAAACAAAAATTATAGGCCTTTGTATTTTTCTCTTTATGGGGTATAAACTGGAATAACGAGCCTTTGTACATTTACTGTATGGGTTATAGCCTGGAATTATGAGCCTTTGTATTTTTCATTATATGGAATAAAGACTAAAATTATTGGCCTTTGTATTTTTCACTATATAGGGTATAGACTAAAATTATAGGCCTTTGTATTTTTCACTATATGGAATATAGACTAAAATTATGGGCCTTTGTGTTTTCCTCTATATGAAATATAGACTACAGTTATGGGCCTTTGTATTTTTCAGAATATGTAATATAGACCAAAATAATGTGCCTTTGTATTTTTCACTATATGGGGTATAAACTAAAATTATAGGCCTTTGAATTTTACTGTATATGGGGTTTAGACTGGAATTTTGAGCTTTTGTTCATTTACTGTATGGGTTATAGACTGGAATTATGGACCTTGGTATATTTTCTTATATGGAATATAGACTAAAACTTTTTACCTTTGTATTTTTCACTACATGGGGTATAGACTAAATTATTAGCGTTTGTACTTTTGATTATATGGGGTATAGACTAAATTATGAGCCTTTGTATTTTTCACTATATGGGATATAGACTAAAATAATTAGCATTTGTATTTTTTACTATAGGGGGTATAGACTAAATTATGGGCCTTTGTATTTTTCACTACATGTGGTATAGACTAAAATTATTAGCCTTTGTATTTTTTATTATATGGTGTATAGATTTAATTATGAGCCTTTGCAGTTTTCACTGTATGGGGTGTAGACTAAAATTATTGGCCTTTGTATTTTTCACTATCTGGTGTATAGTTACTCATTCATCTTTTAGAGACAACTAAGGTGTGTAAATGATTGTAAAGGAAAGTTTTGTGGTTGTTGAGCCTATTTTTTCAGAATTATGGGCCCTTATCTTTTACACTTTCGGAAGTATTGAGAATGGTTTGTTTGTCATAGTCCTCATGCAGTTTTGGAAACTATTATACCTGCTAAGGTGAACAACCTTATTTACGTGTAGATGGTCAAACAGAAATTTCCGCTGGATGATTTTGTTGGTTTTATACCAGTATATGCGGACAGAGAGTGTCATGTACGGGATTTTGCATTTAGTTTTTGTTAGATTTCCTTCAAACTGTGGGATATCTTATAACCTTGATGAGCACATGATTAGCAGATGGTAAAACGATAAATCGTCATAGTAATTTGTTTTTTTTACTACAATAATTTCCATTTGTTTCTGATGCCACATACTCTTAAGAGCATATCAAGGTTAGGGCATCCATGTCCTATGAATATAAATCGAACGTATTTTTTTAATTTAAAAAAAAAACGAAAAAAAAAACGTTATCCATATTCAGCCATAAAGTGCATTTTTCCTTTAAGTGCACTAGGTTCTTTGTGATGTACAACATATTTTAGGTTAGAATGCATCATTGTACTTTTCAGTGTGATGTTATCATTAATAGACTTTAAGATGTATTTCAACAAGTGCTATAAGTTCAGCAATGGCTTTTTGGAGTTCTTATCACTGATCAGTTGCAGACAGTGAAAGCTGCTTACAGATAATGAAAGATTGATCAGCATAAGATTGCTATAAAATGGCTTACCAGAAGATCTAATGAATTGTGTAAAGATTTTTTTCCAAAAATAGTCATTTATTGCTTTTTTGTGATATCCTTTTGATTCATTTGAAAGGCTTTAAACGGGAATTATTCTCATTGTCTATGTCTAATATGCAAATGAAACCTTTTTTCTTTGATAATGAAAAGGAAATTATATGTGTATGCTTGAAATGTATATGTATTTCTTCTGTTTTATATTGAACTTTTGTGATCGGCCTTTTCTCGTCATCTGTCGTCCTTTTTTCATAACTTACAGTGTGTAATAGACAGCTTGCTTGTAAAGAGTCTTAGGAACACATTTTCAGCTTTTATGAAACTTGCTCAGATTGTTTTCTCTGAATATATCTGGGGCAAAGTTGAATCTTCCGAGTTTAAATTCTAGGTACCAGTTTGAGTAAACCTTATGAGAACACCAAAGGTCACAATTTTGACTACATTCTTGCAAAACTTGATAACAATATTTGTCTAGAGGATCTCCTGAATGAGCATTAAATTTTGTTATGCTGGATAAAAAATGAAAACATGAGGTCACAAGCTCAGCCCTAAACGTCATTAAGTTTGCTGAGAAATTATTTCTTAAAATCTATTGGTTTGGTTTTAAACTGTGTAAGGTGGGGTCAAGAACTCTTAGATCAATGGAAAACCTGAAGAAAACGCTAAAGATTATTTCATTTTCCAAAGTTTCTTGACCTTTGATCAAAACATGCGACTTGGTTATATCGTATATTATATAAGCGTGACCATGATGGTTTATAAACCGGTTCACCAACTCTGACAACATTGCATAGGTATTACTTTTCATTATCGAAATTTGGTTATGCGAAGTCAACACAAGACTACCAGACCATATAAGTAAAACATATTGTGAACATTATGGAGATCATATTTTAGTTCAGGATGTTTCTCATGATTATTACTCTAATACTTTTTAAGTTTGGTCATGTGGTGTCAGCAAACAAAGTCACCAGCTCATATCCGTACAAAACTATGTGAATTCAGTAGCGGTCAAATGTTTGACCCAAATTTTACTTTCTTGGGAGACATTAAAACTGGATCAAATGGGGTAAAAATCTGGGTCTCCAACCCAAAGGGAAGTCTTGCGAATAATTTTGACGATTTCTGACTAAGGAACATGGAACTAAATCCTACGTCTTATTCTACATAATCTTGTACAGGAGTAGTGTTCTTTAAAAATCTTACAGTCTGTTTCTTACATAAGAATTTTAATTTAATTGATAAAACAACAACAAAAAAACCCCATTTCATTTCGTTTTTTGACCTTGACCATATAATGAGTGACCATTGTTTCAAAATTTCATATTTATGCCGTTAGCAAAAAGGCTGCGAACTGACTTGCAATATTTCGATGTAAGTTAAACTTAGCTGCTAAGAAAAACTAAAGAGCTTTATATGAATACAGCCACTGGTATACCAGCTTAATGTTCTCAATAAGGGCAAGGGTACACAGATGAATTATATAGAACCAAGATCCCCTTGTAGAGTTATTGCCTTCGTAAATTTCCATGGTTGATTTTTGTATCGCTCATTTCTCAAAGATCCTTTAAGATATAGATTTTTGAAACTGTGAGGAATTATTATTAAAATGGGCAAATACAGTGTAACAACAATATCTCTCTATTTCCTATGTATATAGTTTTAAAGCGTCTGACTCACAGATTAGTCGATGATGCATAAAAAGAAAATGTTCATACATATAAAAATCTAGTTGTAGTTGTAAATAACTAAACGAAGTTACGTAACTGTGTTTTGTTACAGAACAGAACAGAACAGAACAGAAAGTTTATTTTGACGTATACAAAGTACATAGTCAATTACATAATACATTCATTCATACATACATATATACAATCACAAAATCAATGGATAGTCTGCAAATTTCTTGAAGGTGAACAGTTTAATCTATTTTGTTTCCTTCAGTATAGGATTTGACATAATCAGTTTAACATATATTACATAGTTTAATATTGGGTAACTAAATATAACTAATCATCTACTAAATTAGAACTGTACGGTTGACCAGAAACATCCATATAACACTATTAGGCTTATAATAAATAACATCTTATTTACAACCTCAAACTATAAACATACATATATACAAACTAACTAACTAACACAGTCTGGTTGACCAAAGCAACCATATACACACTAACAGGCATATAATAAATAGCACGTTCAATATTTCAAGACAATTTTACACTAATCCGTAATATTAACAATCGAATTTCTTATAGACATTGCGTTTTTACAGTATAACCCTAATTTATAAAGAGCAGTCTTATTTTCTGTTTGTAACAATTCTAAAAACTTATATACACTTGGTTTGATATAATAATATTTTGCTATAAATTTTTTACGTAAATCTGAATAGATAGGGCATATAATAACAAAGTGGTATTCATCTTCTAAATCTAGTGAATGACAACATTGACAATATCTTTCGTTTCTAGGTATTCTATTTCTGGCATACCTTCCAGTTTGAATTCTTAGAGCATGTGCTGAAATTCTTAATCTAGTGATGTAACATCTTAATGAACTAGGTAAAATATCTAAATATGCTTCGTATCCAAAAACATTTTTAAAGTTTTTATACAAATCTAACACTTCGCTACTTCCCTTATTTACATTCCATCCTTGTATAAAACAATCTATCACTCTCTCCTTAAATATATATACAAAATTTTTATCAATAGCGCATGGATTGTCCCAAACATATGTAAATCCGAAGTTACATAATAGAGCTTTAACATTGGTCACCCAGTTTTTAAATCCTTTGTTACAATGTTCCAATGACATTAAATAAACACGATTTAATATAATATTGTCACTATTTATTAGTCTTAACCAATATTTTATCATGGCTACATAACGCTTAATATACAATGGGTATCTGCCCAATTCACCGTACACACCAACAGAACAAGTACTATTTCTAACCTTTAATAAGTGTTTGCAAAATTTCAGATGGATTCGTTCAATGACTTTTGACTTTGTATAACCCCAAATTTCTGCTGCGTAGTTTAATATCGAACCAACAAATGCATCGAATAATTGACATAAAACTTTAGGCCTTAACTTAATCTTTTTACAATTAATCATTAATAAATTCAATGCCTTAAGAGCCTTTCCAGTGAGATATTCCTGATTTAGCGTAAAATTTCCAGTATAATGAAAAACAGTTCCTAAATAGTTAAAATCGTTCACTACCTCTAGCTCTTTCCCATTATATGTCCAATGTTCATTTAACAATAATCCCCCTCTTTTTCTAAATACCATAATTTTAGTTTTTTCAGTATTAACTTCTAATCCCCATTTACTACAATAATCATACAATAGGTTTAAATTTTTCTGCAATTCCTCCTTTGACTTTCCTAAAATTACCATATCGTCTGCAAATAATAACAAAATTAATACAATATCATCAATGACTAAACCAGAATCTACATCATCTTGCAAAAAAAGCTCTAAATCTTCTACGAAAAGTGAGAACAAAATCGGTGACATTATCTCCCCTTGTTTCAATCCTACAGCATACTCAAAATATTCCGAATAGTTATTACAATTTCTAACACATGACTTAACCTTTTGATACATGTCCCTCACTATTCTTAACAATTTAACCTGGATTCCATTCTTATAGAGCTTTAACCATAGTGCACTTCTATATATAGTATCAAAACATTTTTTCATATCAACAAATACACAATATAATCTCTTATTTTCATTTAAATACTGTTGTACAACATTAAGTAATATAAATAAAGCATCAGTCGTAGATCGGCCTTTCCTGAAACCAAATTGTGCATCTGATATAATATTATTTTGTTCACAAAATGTTACAATTCTTTTATTCAAAATAGTGGTGAATAATTTCGAAAAACAACTAACGAGCGTAATACCTCTGTAGTTATTCACGTCATTAATGTCGCCCTTTTTATGTAAAGGGACGATAACTCCTTCGGTCCATTTTTCCGGAAAATAACCAGAATCTAAGATGGCATTAAAAATATCACAAACATGTGAAGATAAAATATCAATGCTTTCTATAAGGTATTCATTCATAATATAATCACTACCCATAGCCTTTTCTCTTTTTAAACATTTTACACATTCTAAAATTTCTGCAACAGTAATGCGCTGATTTAATTGATCGAAATCGGCATTTGAACTATTAAAGTCATATTCGCTACAAAACTCTTCAGCTTCCGGGTTTGTGCATTGCGTAATATCATTGGCCAACTCCGAAAAATAACGTTTGAAATCGTCCGTAGAAATGTTATGTTTATTTTTGTTATTACGTTTAAAATATTTCCAAAATTGTTTAGGCTGTGCATTTTTTAATTTGCCGATTTCTATCAACTTTTTATTTTCAGCCGACTTACGCTTTTTATTACATAACTCTTTATAATCTTTTTTCAAAACACAGAATTGTTCTCTACTATAACTAGATTTAAGCCTATTAAAAACACTTAACGCTTCTAGGTATCTCCTTCTAGCAAGTATACAATCATAATCGAACCACTCTGCATGATTAACTATCGGTTTATCAGTAAAATACGATGACTTATTGTTAAAATTACATGACTTTGAGAACAATGGGTCCGCTACATCTCTAACAATATTTGTAAATTTGCTCAAAATATCGTTCACTGAATCCCTGCTTGTGATGTTAATATCATGGGTCAATCGATTTAACTCTGGTAATTTAGATATAACTCCTGCTCGAAAAGTATGTTTAAGATTCTCTTTCCATTTGTACCTGACCTCATTTTTTACCTCAGAGACATCAACATAAAAATTACATCTCAATGTAAACAAAACAGGTGCATGATCGCTATATTCATTGAATGAGTCTATACAAAAATCACACAATAGGGGAAAGTCTTTATCTCTCGCCAACAATAGGTCAATCACGGACGCCCCGTTTTTGTTAGCAAATGTGTACATACCACAGTTAAAATCATGTCCAATTCTACCGTTACAAATACGGAAACCGCTAGACCGACAAAGATCAAGCAATTTAGTCCCAAAACTGTTACATATATTATCATGTGAGGCCCGGAAGAGGTACGTGTCGGGAACATAATCATCATCATCAATATTACTAATATAAGTATCACATGTTATAAAGTCATTTTTCTTACCCACTCTACTATTCCAATCACCTACTAAGTATAAATGCCCTAAATCTTCAAAATCGTGTATATCATTTTGTAAAATATCAAATAAATCAACATTAGCACTATTATACATTGGCGAATCTTCACAGAAACACGCCATAACATAAGATTTTTACACTAATACTGGTAAAATAATTACCCTGTTAGTCACGGGGTAGATACTTTTGTTTATATTGTTAATTTTTACATTCTCAGTGGCTCAGTTGTCTAGGTCGTTATGTCTTATTTTACTGACCTGAAGGGCATAGGCTTGAATCTTGTTCAAATCAAATTCTTTTTTCTTCAGTTTTCACAATGTGTAGAAGGATATAATTATGTTTTGTTTTTCATAGTATATAAACTTCCCTATAATTTCAAAGAAAAACATTTTAAGCTTAATTCTGTGTCGCTTTAAATCCTTTGTTGATTTTTTATTTTAGCATTTGTGGCCGGCCGGTAGCCTAATTAATTAAGCTTAAAGTGTTGAACCCATTTTATAATTCTGATATTTTTTAGTTGTTCAACCTTTAAGCCTAATTTTAAACTGCATATAACTGAGCGGATATTGTTCGGCAGATTCTTTACCCTACCCTAGTTAACTTATTACCTAGGACACCGAGTATTCCGATTGCCAAATTTTGAATAAAATGGTGGATTAATCATGTACGAAATAAGTGTTTCAGTTCTATACTTATGTATTTGTGTGTTTTCTTGGATTACAGGATCGGGTATGAATTTAGTTATCATATTTTATCATATTTTTATCATTTTTGCCTTAAACTCTGTGAAATGTTGGACAAACGAGCCATAAAAAGTGCCCAATCGCCTACGATTGGGCGAGTCCGCTTAGCCAGATGCAGATCAAAGTGAGACGTAGAAGGTGAACAACAATAAAAAATCAGATTGTAAAATGGGTTCACCTTCGGAGGCGAAATAGTGAGACTAGCCGGCCGGTGGCTGGTTTCCGTTCTCTTTTGTCCGTCATCAACATTTAACCATACCAGAGACCACATTTCTGACTCAGTCTTAATGATCTGTTCAGTATGACTTCGGAAATTGGTTACACAAGTTTGAAAACTAGGTCACCAGCTAAAATTAAAGATAAAACATTCAAACTATTACACCATTGTTACATTTTTGATCAACATTTGCTGAAACTTTTTTACAATGTTTTTTTTTTGTCTGATTATACCTTGAGAAAAAAATTAATCTGGTTTATGTTGGATTTAGATGTCACATTGTTTACCCATACTTCCTGAGACAAGTAAGCTACCAGCTCAGATCAAAGCATACATCAAAAGATAATCTGATTAAAAATCTAGATATAACATTTCGGACCTAGTCTTCATAAAAATTGATAAGAATGTTTGTCTTGATGATTACTCTGCAGAGAATAATACTGGATTTTGTTAGCTTAAATACAAGATCACCAGCATAGATCATTATGTTTGATCGAATTTTCATTAAACTTGATCAGTATGTTTGTCGTTTTGATTTTAATTTTCAAAACTGGTTACATTTGATATAAATAGCTGAGATCAGTGAAACCGTTGTGAATGCTGCATAGGTTACACCTGGAACTCAGTCTAGGAAACTTTTTCCAAATGTTTATTTGAATAGCCTCTCCTCTGAGTTTAAAATCAAGGTCACCTGCAAAGACCCAAAGAAATTGCAAACAATTTTAAAGTGTTGTGTTGTTTAACTTGTATTGATGCTACTTTTCCAAAATATTTGTCTAGATGGTCTCTCAGACAGATTAGAAACTTGGTCATAGGGGACAAAACTAAATCACATTGAAAGACAGCCTTTTGAGCTATTTCGAGATCACTTTTTAAACTACATTCTGATTTTTCTCTGCCAGAATCTTCGTCTAATAGAAAGCGGATAAGAGGTCCAAAATCAAGTACATGGTTGGATCAATGACCTAGGCATCATGAAACTTATTTAGAATGATTGTCGTTGTGGTCTTTTTTCTCAAGGTCGAAAATTATTTACATGAAATCAAAAGCAAGCCAGTCTGACTAAATTGAGAAAGTGTTGTATATGTATATCCTATTTACATAACAATTCTGTGTTCAAAATACTGGTGTACACTGATGAAAGATATACTGCAAATATGGCCCTCGTGTTTTTGTGTACCGTTTCTCCTTTACCTTTTGAAAATACAGACTTGAATCGTCTCCTTTATCAAAAGATAAAAGGAAAATGTTTGTTTGGTTAATAACTATAATGAGTGTTGTACAGAACGAAAAACAACTCTCTATTTACTATGTTTGAGCGTTTTCCATTTGTTAATTTTCATTCTTAAACTTTATAAATTTATGTGTACTTTTGAATGTTATTCATGAATCAAAATTTCTAAATATAAGAGATGTGTGTTCCTTTGAGTGGTCTGGTAATTTGTTTTTAAAATTGGCTTACTTTGATATTTAATTAAAGAAAATTTCTTTTGATCGAAGTTTCTTCTTTTGAAGACTTTGTCGCGGATTAGTTTTGAATTGACAATTACTTCTCCTAAATGAATTTTCGTCATTCAGACAGTTGCCTAGGGATGAATTCCCATATGAATTGATTGGGAATCTTGATTTTTCTATGGTACTGATCTTTAAGATGATTGGCAGGGTGGAAGCACAATTTCACTATACCTTCTTCTGAAGCAATAAAAACTCAATAAGTTTGCTTGTTATTATTGCAGTTCACAGTTATAATGTATTTTCACTGTTTCGATATACCCGCTACCTACATTAACATTAGTGTTGTAGTGATTTCATTGATCTCGGGCACCACATAATTGTACCATTCATAGTAATATGTCTTATTAGCATCTACAAGCAGCCTGTTGGATTTAGGCCTATCTAGTGCATGACGTCCTTGTGAAAGACTACGCCTCGTTCTCTTGCTTGAATTCAAATCAAACTGGATGTGAATACCTTGATATCTGAGAAATCAGAGTAAACAAAATTCTCTTTTTTTCCTGGTACACCCTTTAATTTTACAGATGAAAAGTTCATCTTAGCTCCTTGTTTTTTTACCTGCTTGAGAGAAAACAAAGGAAGCTAAGTGCTTTTAAATTCATCTTCTAGAGCAAATTCAGTACTGCAAAACTTAATGTACCATTGTTTTTCTGTTGTATTTATTATTGTTTGCACCAAGCTTTGGTCATATCAGTTTTTTTCTCGAAAAGAAAATGATTCTCACCTTTTAGATGAGAAAATAAAAAGGTTTTCCTTTGGACGAATAACTCTATTATAGTGTCCATTAAGATTCCATCAGCTGCCAAATGGTGTTGACACCTCGAGCGCATGCTTGAATGACAAAACTCATTTAATCCATTAAGCGTTGAAAATTGTTTTTATTTGAAATGAATGTCTTCATATGGTGGTTAAGCACTGGGCACCAAATGCAATTTCTCTCTGGACTTCCAGGACATGCACATCATTCCTCTCAATGAAATGTTATTCTCCTGTACATAAAAGGCAATTAGCTAGACAAAAAAAAGTTGATCACTCTTCTTGTTTAGCCACATAGAACAAGGATAATGTTTCTTCTGTCATAGTGTTCCCTATTAATTGCACCTATTGACTATGTCCCGTTTCCAACACAAAAGACAGTCATAAAACAAGCAGGCGTTTTGGGTATCGATAGACATTAGGTTCTGAAGTTTACTTAATTATGTTAGTTGAAAATGAAATAAAATGTAACGTGAAATTGCATTTAAATATAGGATTCAAAGTAAATGATTAAAATTCCATTTACAACAGAAGGAAACACTTGGAAAGGATAATTTTAAAGAAGTAAAAATTATTTAATGTCTTAACATGCGTATGATACATCACTTGTTTCACAAGCAGTTTCAGACTTATAGCCCTTGAATTTAAGGAATTTCAAAATTTGCATTACTATGGCTGTGGTTAAATTTGCATTTTAATGTCTGCCGATATCCGACTAGACAGTAAACCTTTTTTTATCATATCATTCAAGAAATATATTCTATTTTTATGAGTACGATTGTACGGAATTATACTTATAAAATGAACTTAGTACAAAAAAAAATGAATGATATATACTTTAAGAGCTTTTTTGAAGGACAACCAAGAATATAGATCAACAGAAACTCTCTCTATCAAACTTTTCAGCAAAATATATAGGTTAAATATAGTGGAAATGCATTATAAGTGCATTTGCTTGTAACACCTATTCCTCTGCTTGTAACACCTATTCCTCTGCTTGGAGTTCTTTAAGTAGTTGGTGTGTGTTTTTAACCTTTTTCGACTATCGGTACCATGAAAATGACAGTCGCAGTAAAGATTTTGTGCTTCAAAACTCGTGTGTACAAATATGTCACAAAGTGTCAATTTATAATCATTGAACTAATACTTTTTAATGACAACCATCGCAACAGATGTGACAGGTGTAGGGTTGAATCAGCAACGTAGCCATGACATGAAATTAAGTTCCGTACATGTCACCTACATTTATCTGTACCCTTGATATTCTTGTTAAATGTTTTGAGCTTAATCATTTAAAATGTCATGTGTGTCTAAAATGCCCTGTTGCGTTTCTCTGTATAGTTATTATTGGCGAAAATAGAATCCGTTCAAAACTATTTGGAACGTATTGTACTTATTTATAGATGAGATTTAAGATAATCAGTAACTGGAAATGTCAATATCAATCATTTAAGAACCAAACATAGCAACTGGTTTCTTACAGCACAGGGTCGATTAGAATGTATTTATGCTCTTTCTCGTATCCCTTTGTATGCCTTTTGTGGCTCAAGGGCTTATATCTGTTATAATCTTTTCAGGTAAGACTACCTGTGTCTCTTGTAAGTTTAATCTCAGATTAACCATTAACTGTGTAGTTGGATAAAGACACATTTTGCCACGTGTCTGGTTCGAGTCAGCTTCAATTAATTGGGTGCATCTTTAAACTTTGAAGTGCATAGTTAATAAAATTAGGTTTTGCTCTTAAAACCTCTTAATTATATCGAAATCACGCGAAAATCAGCAATTTCAGGGACCCAAATTCTAAAAATTAAAACAAAAATAATCCGCTTTTCAGACTGATTTTTATGGCTGCCACATTTTAACTAGTATTGGCGGAACTTTTCTGTAATGACATTTGTCTTACGTGACAGCAACTTATTGGCATTGAATTATAAGGATAATACTTGTTATATTGCACTGTGATTGTAGCTTGAACATACTATTCACGTCTAACTGTCGTATGGTGCCGCCACTGCAAGGATATAATATGTGCTTGTTAAGGTGGAAAACAGCATAAAGTGCAGTTGCCATAAGAATTTTCATCAGTCAATGTCAAAAATAAATAGATACTACGTTTTTAGCATTTGCCTTTAACGAGATGATTATACTGATTTAATTATACAGTGGCTTGCAGATTTGTCCTTCACAGCTAGACTTTTATCATTAATGAAGGGTTTTAAGTTGTGGAACATTACTGGCGTGTGATTGTCTTTAACTTGATTTTATAAAATAGTGCTTGAAATAAAACAAAAGTGGTCATAACTTACAAGCAACAAAATCGGCAGCAAACCCATATTGTATAATTAAAATGCAGTTTCGGAAAAAAGAAAGTCCATTATCTTTATACATGATATTGCATTTAAGTCTGCACAGAATCAACAAGAAACTTTTGTTTGTAATTAAAACATATTTTCTCTATCTATAAAATAAACATCTTTAAAAGAACAAAGATATTATATATACATATTTTACAGAAAGTAAGTAACAATACGCTATTATCAATATTAGTTTTTATCCACTCTGATACCATTAAACCAAAAATAACAATTTAGAAATAGATGTTCTTCACCAGTTATTAGAATTTGAAATAAATCACGGAATGCTTCATTGAGCTCAAAAATCAGTCCGGGTTAGTGCAATTCGACTTCCCAAGATGGATACATAACAGACTAATAAATCATACTAGACTTTCTGTAAGATCTGATTTTATTACGAGTGAAAGTGGCTAGCTGACACAGCACTAAAGCGAAAAAGATTAGTCAATGTGTAAATACAATCTGATTTTATATTTCATCCTAAGGTATAGCTCATATATTCTTCTATATTTTGTCAAGCACTATTAGATCTTTATATACAGATAAATCTCATACAGGACTGTAGTGTACAATATTTAACTATCCATTTCTTCTTGATAGAGATACTTCCCCTTTTCAGTTTGCAATCTTTTCCGGAAATGCACAGTGAAAACCCATAACATTCCATTTTTTTCTTTTTAAAGCGCTTACACTTTGTAAATTTTCAAACAATGTTTGCTCCTACCTTTACAGACTGTGGATGTTGAAAATGTCAATGTTAGAATT
This sequence comes from Cyclina sinensis, assembly GCA_012932295.1. Lineage (NCBI taxonomy): Eukaryota > Metazoa > Mollusca > Bivalvia > Venerida > Veneridae > Cyclina > Cyclina sinensis. The sequence goes on along the minus strand of JAAONU010000012.1, from coordinate 52,266,160 downwards.
GATGTTGCTTTCGTCATTGGATTTGGATTTGCGGTTCAAAAAGTCGAGTTTTCATACCATTTGATACATAATTCTTTTCAAACATCCTCATTAGTACCTTCAGCGTTTAATTTGTCGTGATTCAGCTAATAAAATTGTTTATTAGCTCTAGCTATCTGTAACATGTTTTCCTTAAATTTCAGCCATTGAAGTAGTGTCCCGTTTCTATATTTAGTTCTGATTTAATTAATGGTCGACTGCAAAAATGTCAATACTAATAATGATATCGAATTAAATGTTTGCATTATTTCAGAGTGGATATATCTTTTCTGTTGGTACTAAATTGTTGTGCCATGATGATAAAATCAAAGAAACACTTCACGCACGCAATTAAGGATTGCATGTTTTCTCTGACATACCGATAAATGTGTTTTACCGGATACTTCAAATTAATCACTAGCTCTCGGTACCATAAAAAGAATGGTACAATGCCGAGTTTGTTCTAGCATGCATTTAAGGCTTGCGTGTACTCTATAACATACCAGATAAAGTTTTTTACCCGATATTTCAAATTAAATCACTGGCTCTCGTTACCATAAAAAGAATGGTAAAATACCGAGTTTGTTCTTGTTGTACATCAGAAGCCAGCGCATGCGCCTTCAATGCACTTTATCGATTAAACAAGTGTTACACTGTATCTTTGCAAGAAAAAAAACTAACAAGTAAATGGTCTATATGCGATCTTGCCACTCGAACTATCCGAATATAAAATATTAGTTTTTACCAAAATACACTTAAACAATGCTGTTTTTTAATTGTAAAATTTCATAATTTTGTTGAAAAAAAATCGAGCTTAATATAACATATAATGGTCTTTTTTCAATTATAATTTTACAGTTGGTTTTGAAAGGTAAATTATCTGATAAAGGGTTAGAAGAATTGTTTCTTTTTAGTTCTGATATAAAAATGTGATGTTAACAAATTCTTATGTTTTCATTAATAACATGAAAGAATACGTGGTTGTGCAAAGATATACTAACCTTGCCAAGACTTGCCCAGTTTAGCGTTCTAAGCTTCGAGTGATAAACTTTCTCCATCACGACACAAAACACGAATTCTCATTATCTCCTTTTCACTTTACTATTCTATCATGGTCCTTAAAGCAAGTACATTCTTGTATAAAGGGTTTATTGTTCTCAACTATTAAGTGAGAATGAATAGATGCCTTCCCTTGGGCGAATGACTTGGTTAAACTGTCCATTAAGACACCATCAGTCGGCAAATGGTGTTGACAACTCAAGAACATGCTTGATTAACAAAACTCATTATATCTAATGACGGTTGAAAATGGTTTATCTGAAATGAAGTTCCCTATGTGTCGATTACCAATGGACATTGTATGCAAATGTTCATTAGACTACAAGACAGTGCACATATAACACACAATGGTTAATGCTCTTGTGGATAGATTGTATATGGTTAAAAAATAAGAGCAGATCACTCTGTTCATTAACTACAGAGTAAAACAAACTAGTAGCTTTTCTTGCTAAAAAAATCATTGGTCCATTTCATGGGTTCATTTACATTTTTTTTCATGATTTTGATCTGTATTCAATACCGTCAGTTTGTATTGAAAAAAGTAATATTATTCTATAATGTGCTATCTTTACTCTATGAACCCCTATTGGTATTGCATATTATATCATATGTATTGTAAAAGTTTCAGTTCTATAATTATATATATTATATTTTATACATGCATCATTTTATGCTTAACTGTATCATTCATATTATGATATTATGTTCAATGCCTTTGGTAGATACAAGGTTATACCTCTCGAATTTAGTATTATTCTTAAGCTTATGAAATCTTGTATTTACAGTGTTGTTTTGTTTTTGTTTTTAAAATTTATATTAATGTACATGATAATTTACTTAACTGATTATTAAAACTTTTTAGAAGTTAATTTTTTTTCAAATTATTTCACGTGCATTAATAATAAATGTGTTTATAGTTAAGTTCTGTTAGAGTGGGTGTTTAATTTGATCTTAAACTCTTTGATCTTGAACACCTACACCATGACTGAATGTTTTCAAAAGTGCATTCTCAAAATGGCCAGCAAAGATTTTGATCAGTGCAAATTACTTCTATTCTTTAGAATGATTTGTTATACTTTGTTTTGCTTTCAGGTTTTTCTGGTTTACCGTCTATATCACCATTGATTTTCCTACTCCTGAAGCAGCGGGGGTGTTTTATTTATTCTGTGTCTCTAATGAAGCCAAGAAAATTACAGGCAATAATTCACCATTTGTGTTTCGAAAGATATTTTAATCGTTTGCCTTCATAAAACAAAAGTAACAGTGGAATAGCTGGAATGGTCTTTTATTTAATAAATTCACAATAGACAGTTTAGATTATTTAGTGTTTCTCCAAAAGATGTTTTATGTCCACATGTGTTGCACTGCTGATTTCACGATATGAAATTTCAAATATTACTAGGTGGGACCGCGAAAGCGCGAGCTAAGAGTAATATGAGAATTGGTGACACATGAAGCATGGTGGTTTTTTCATGTCTGATACATAGAGTTGCTACACGCAATGTTTATTTCTTAGACAGGGGCGGTTGCACAAGGATTTCACAGTTACGTGCAGCCTTTTTAATAACTTCCCACAATATTCAATTATCTTAATGTCAATTTTCATTACATTAACAGTATTTCAGCTCATTTTATGGTATCTGAGTGGTTGTGTAGAAGCAGGTACAGGGGTTCAGATGGGGCCTCTGTATTTATTAGGAAATGATCGTTAGCTCACTATTTACCTAGAGATTTATTACTTCGAGAATCAAGTGTTAAGTTAAATTCATTGCATCAGTTTTAGAGCCAGATGTTTTCCGGCGCTGTTAGGAGTAAGTATTAATACTGGTTGCATGTGACAGCTGAAGTGGCACATCGCAATTTTTACAGGATGTCAATGCATCAGCAAGAACATCTTTGTCTACAACCTTTCTCCCTGATCGCCAATCATTTGAAACTTCCTTACAACAAACCTCATTTGCAATATTTGTTATGTCAAGTGTTTGATCTCTGACATAACCCCTTTAAAACAAGTAGGAAAATGCCATTAAATGAAATTAATGATTAATGATTTCTGTCTACCACTAAACACTGTCACTTTCTTGCAAAATCAACTGATGGACAACATAGACATTCTAAACCAGTTGTATGCAATATTTGAATTTTTTTTAAGTGAACAGGTCAGGTCCAAAAGTGAAAGTGCTGTAAAAACTTCATGATATAGCTCTATTGTAAAGGACTCTATGAAATGTGAAACCCTGATGTGCACAAATGAACTATACCCTAACCTCCTCCTAAACTACTTTACTTCTTTCATCAACAGACAGTTGCTAAAATGAAACAAAAATGAACTATAACAGATAAAAACAAGTTTTAAAAATGTTAAACGTTGCTTTACATCTATCAGTCTCCATCAGCATGTACAGGAATAAGTCTCACTTACGAAACGTTGTGCAACTGATTTTCATTTGGAAATTTTATTATTTATAATGGATATTTCCTATCACAAGTATATGTCAATATCCTGAAGGGGTAAGGGTACTTGGACTAGTATGGAAAAAACAGGATAGGAGTCATATACAAGTCAAAATTAAGCATATGTCTTAATGCTACTATGATGAAAGTTTATGTAATTGTGAGTCTGATGATTTTTCTTACCAATCCTTAGTGTACTGTCAAGTTTCATTCGTTTGTTAAAAAAACGGTGAATGTAGCGTTAACATTTTCTTGACCCAGTGACCCCTTCTGTATGTAATCGATTACCACTGCAGGCAATTGTCTGTCACCCTGTAGTACGTTCATGACGTTCTGAATCTTATTTTGTCACAAATTAATGTAGGCTATAGAGAATAAATGCGTATATTAATTATGATCTGTACTGATTTCAACACTTTTGACCTTCTCTCAGAATCTCCTTTGCGCCTCAGCGATAATTTGTTGCTTGTTTTTTTTACTATGTTTACTGTTTTTGGTTTAGAAAAAGATGCTTTTTATTTGTGTTCATAAAGTTTTTTCCAGCGCACGAAAAGCAGTCGACATTAAACGGAACTAAATCGTAATGTCGTAGAAGAATATGCAGTCAGGGTGGGAAAAATTTTGCAGAATTGTATATACTCCTTAAAAGATTATTTTCTTCAATTTTCTTCAGCAACAATGCCTTTTTTCAGTTATATATAATTTTGCAGCAGTCGAAAACACATGTGCAAACACCTGCGCGATTAACTCAATTTCGTCACCAGTGGGCCTTAATAAGATATTCATAGATTAAGCGAGTTGAAAACTTTGTCTTATCACTAATAATTAGAAAATTGCAAGCTAATTGTCTGATTTTTACTTTCTTGACAAACTCCTACATTTTCACTGACCTTGTGGTAGAATAAAATCATATTATACTTGTGTTCCTAGAACTTGTCCCCAGAAAGCCTTGACTTCTGACATAATAGTATTACTGATTTAAATGTCAATATTAGTATGATTCAGTGCATATGCAAAAGCAGAATCTTATCTTTCAAATAGTGTAATTCAGATTTAATTGCATAAAATATTCCGTAAAATTTCTTCTGTTTAACGAATATTTGTTGACAAACTCAACCCCTTGGGTTTACATTTTTGTAAATTGTTTGTGGTATCTTTTTTTAATCAATATTATTATGATCAATATTTACATCTACACTCCCTTTTCCTCTACGTTTTGGCTGTGTTTTCTGACTGTGGTTTCTCCTGTTATATGTTTTCACTTTTTTAACGTGAATAATAAAGATTATTAACGTTTGGTTAACGTATCCACATGCAACCAAATGGATCCTCGATTCTTATTCTAATCGGATCGGTAAGCATATGTATGGACATGACCAAATCGTGTGTCAGTGTAGACAATTATGATTGTTGCATCTTATGAAAGTGAATGATTTTTGCAGTATTATGACGAGGAACTGAAAAATATTGAGTCAATTAGTGAATAAATTCTTGCAACCCAGACTTAATACTTCTCATCTGACGATTTTTTTTAAAACTCTGCTTGTAGTACAAAGTCTTAATTTCCAAGTCTGGTCGTTGAATGATATAAAACTCAATTATGTTCATTAGTGGGTGCTTCTTAAGTTGGAGATCGACATAAAAACTGCAGCTCCCTTAAATATTTTCATTAATCAATGTCTGTAATATACAGCCACTGGCGTACTAACATTGGTGATTTATGAGCTGATTATACAGGCTTTATTATACAGTATCTTGCAGATTTGTCATATGATTCTAAAATTGATGTATCGCGTAAATGAAAGGTATTATGTTGCAAAGTAACAGTTTCATTTTCTGGTTTCAAGTGATCGTATTGGAGTGGAACAAAATTCATTTAAACCACGCCGTCTTCAGCAGCAAGAACCTACACCCAATAAATGCTGTGAAGTGGTCAGTTATAATAGAAGTATTTTAGTGTGTAGCCTTATTTTGGTTAACGAAACTGAAAGGAAAAGATAGACTTTCACGAGATTAACAGAAGAATTCGTTATGTTGTCAGTGATATATTCTTCGAATCGTCGAATCGCAGGGGTAATGAAAACTTTCAGCAAAACAAAAAATAGTTTTGCTGTGAGATAACAGCAATGGCAACGTCAGGTATATACGTTTCCATATTGATTTTGAAATACGTTCACAGCCGGATGTTTTTTCTTTGAATGATATTGATGAGTTTTACGATCAAGTATGTGTAGGTAATGAATGTATAAGATATTTAGATATAAAGAATACATTTTTGTTATATTTCAACCCGTGTAACAAGCAGACGTCTTTATGACATTTTTTGTTCATCTTGTCGGAAAACTGGCAGACAATAGTCTTTTGTCTCTGCAATGGTGATTATCAAGAGATAATTCTATTATATGTTCAGAGAGAGTCATTAAGATATATTAATGTCCCATGTATGCCATTTTATTCAAATGCATTCCAATCTGTTGGATGCATGTTGGACTAAGAACTATTTATCAGTCAAGAGAACATTAAGACAAATGCATTATATGGGTATTCTTGTTTCTGGGATAAATCAAATAGAGTAGTTTAACTTCATGTCAGTCCGACAGACCTTATTTCAAACTTCTGTGATTATATCTGTGAACAGCAACTCACTTATTCCTGGATACTTTTTTTGTTGATGATGACAAATCGTTGCGTTTAAAATGAAGTTGGATTGTCCAAAGGCTAATTCTTATTTGGCAGGAAAGTATTTTTTGTAAATTTTGGTGCTTACCAGAATATCAATTCTGGATGAGAGTAAAGCCTTAGGAGAAGTCACTGTCCAGCTGCATTCTATGCTTTAATTAAGGTTTCTGTTTTACCGTTTAATATATGAAATAGTAGTTATGTCAAAAGATGGTATTTTTTCGACTTTCCTTCTAGTAGTCATTCCTTTTGGTTAGTTATTCTTGTAAACATATATTTCATACAGCCATTTAACTGTCCTTCCGTCTTTTAGCAAGTACTTACGAATAAATGATGTGAAGTATGGCGTAAAGGCAGTATTTATTGAACGTGATATTAGAAGATACTTAAATGAGAGCAGATAACTTCGTATCATTATGAAGAAATTTCCTTTCTCTTCGGTGTTTATTGAATTTTCAGTGTTCTTTTATTTTCTTTTGTTTTCTTTTGTCTTTTTTCCTTCCATTATCAGTTCTATAAATATATTTATAGGGAGGTTATGTTGCAACTTTGCATTTTTAAAGTTTTCAATATCTGTTGAGTAGACATCTACAGCTACATCGTAACGACCAAATGTCGACAACATTTCAACCGATTATTTGATTTCTGAGACAGATTTTAACCATGGAATGAGGATGCCGTTTTGTCTGGAAAACAAAGCATGTTTGTACATATTGCACAATTCATGGGGCCCTGTGTATCAGTGTATTGTATGTATTTTAGTATCAGAATGACAGTTTTCATTTAATGTTGTTTTTCACTAAAACAAAGTAATTGTCGTTTGTATTTTGCACACTTCTCCCCTCTTTTACCATCGACGGGAAATGCAATGTTTAAAAAGCTATTAGCAGTTAAAAGCAAAGTAAGTACAGAGAACACTTTCTGGTCTTCGAAAAAATAACAATATTATGTACGAGTTACGTGTTGAATTACTTAATGAAAAATGAGAATTGTAAACACCTTTGTTTTCTAAAAAACAACTGAAGACCAAAAACTAATGATAGATTAGAGTAGAACGCGTTTTGACAAAAGACTTTACAGATGCATGCGAAATAACGGAAGCTGTCTCAAAACAAAACAAAACAAAAACAAAAAAATACTTGAAGCTAACTCAAAAACAAACGTGCATGATTTAATGCCTAATTTATGTATATATCGATCGAATATCATCTACACTATACACTGTTTTGGTATTAGAAAAGATAATTAATGTGAAAATTCAAATTTCTTAAAAATTTCCCTAAATGCTTCTTTCGTTGTGATGCATGAATGATTTGGTTTGGTTTGATTGGGGTTTAACGCCAGTTTTAACTGCTAAGGTCATATCCCGGCGGTTAGTCCACCTAACCAGTGTTCCTGTGTATCCAACCAGTTTACTAACCAATTTCTCCGCAAGTGACTGGCTACTTCCTCACTTGCTTCTGCGGTGAGGGATAAATGACCTACAGACGCATTGTCTGAGATCAAGTATCACGGAGAAATTTTGCCGGCCCTGATGGGGATTGAACCGGGATCGTCAAGATTGACAATCCGATGCTCTTCCGATTGAGCTAGCCGGGCCGGCATCACATGGATGAGATTGAGGGTAAATGATTCGATAGAAATTTTGCATTTTGTCGATTACTCCCCTTTGTATTGTGTCTCTATATGAGTGATTAAAAAAATTACTCGTTCTGTATACTGTGCATTTTGTACAACTTCTGCATTTCTGATGTTTTATTTGCTTATTTCGTATGGTTGAAATTCTGCGGTGAATAGTCTGCTGAAAGTTGTCCTATAAATCTGAATTCAGCATATTTAGTCTATTTCGAGATAGACGAACCTGTTTTCACAGAACTATCAAGGTTCATCTTACTTTATAAGGGTAGCGCACGATGCATTGATATCAATCATAGATAGGCATACTCCCTGACAATATGATTGAATTATAGCATCCGTTTCACCGTAAACTGCTATAAGATGCACATAAGTGCGTTATATTTCGCAAAACCAAGGAAAGATATAGGTTATCTTAGATAAAGATACTCCCATTTTTCAGGTTTCGATCTTATCCGGAAATACACCATCAAGAACGTGAACTGTCCGTGTTTCTTTTTAAAGCGGTTACCCTTTTTGAATTTATAAACTGTTTGTTTCTACCATTACTACATGACCGTGGATGTAAAAAATGCTAATATGAGAATTAATGTTGTTTTCGAATATTGGATTTGGATTTAATGGATCAAAAGGTTAAGTCTTCATACCATTTTATTCATAATTCCTTCCAAACCTACGTTCAGCTTACAAACTCCTTTGATAGCTTTAGCTTTCTGTATCTTGTAAACATTAAATGCATTAAATTTTTGTTAAGCAATTAAAGTATCCCCTCTCTTCATTGAGTTCACAATTAATCTTTGACGCCAGATTACTTGTTGATTTCCTCACATTGCGTCACGTGGTTTAGCTCTTTTCAGCCAGTATGTATCCTCACGCCCACAAAAATGTCGATACTAATAACGATATCGAATCAAATGTTTGCAATATTTCAGCGTTGATATATATTTCCTGCTGGTACTGAATTGTTGTGCCATGCTGATAAAATCACAGAAACACTAAACGCATGCATTTAAGGATTGCATCTACTTTCTAACATACCGATAAAGATGTTTCATTGGATACTTTAAATTAATCACTAGCTCTCGGTACCATAAAAAGAATGGTACAATGCCGAGTTTGTTCTAGCATGCACTTAAGGCTTGCATGTACTCTATAACATACTGAACAAAGTGTTTTACCTGATATTTCAAATCAAATCACTGGCTCTCGTTACCATAAAAAATGGTGAAGTACCGAGTTTGTTCTTGTTGTACAATCAAAAACAAGCGCATTTACCTTTAATGCACTTTATCATTTTAACAAGGTATCTCCTTATCACTATTATATTCTATGACTATAAAGGTGTAATAGCCAGTACAATCTTGTATAAAGACAATATTGTTTCTCAATTTTTAAGTGAGAAATAATAAATGCCTTCCCTTGGGCGAATGACTTGGTTAAGCTGTCCATTAAGACACCATCAGTCGCAAATGGTTTTGACAACTCAAGCACATGCGTGATTAACAAAACTCATTATATCCAATGACGGTTGAAAATGGTTTATCTAAAATGAAGTTTCCTATGTGTCCATTACCAATGGACGTTGTATGCTAATGTTCATTAGACTTTAAGGCAGTGTACATATAACACACAATAGTTTATGCTCTTGTGGATAGATAGTATTGGCGTAAAGAAATAAGAGTAGATCACTCTTTCAACTTACTATAGATTCAAACAAACTAGTATATTTTCTTGCTAAAAACATCTTATGGGTCCATTCCATGACAATCATATTACCATATAAAATCCATGTACAATCCTTGATCTGTATTCAAACCCGTCAGTTTGTGTTGAGAAAGTAATATAATTATTATACTATAATCTACAATGATCTATTTTACTGTATAAACTATTTGAGTTTACTATATTGTATCATATAAATTGTAAACATAAACACAGTTTTAGTTCTATAATTGTAATTATATTATTCTTTCTCACTAACTAGACAGAAAAATCCGAAAATGTTACTAAAATAGCCGTGGTGGAAAATCGTATCTCACATGGGCTTATCTCGAATGGCTTTAGAATGCGAACTACTTTTTGTATAATTACAGTCAATTTCGAGCGTTGACATTTTAAATTTATATGTGTTTACACTTTAAATCAGATGTTCTCTGATTAATTTGCATTTAAATCACTTTAATCCATCAACTTTACTCGTTCCTGATGTTTAAACCCACGTAATACGTTTATTTTTAATCCATTTTTACTTGAATCGGTGAATCATGTCTCCGCCATGTTGAATATTGTGTATTGGAAATTTGGTTATGCGGTTTACAGGCGTGAAGACGCATACAAAATAGTTCCAAATATTTTTTTGCGTTTGTTAGTTTTTTTGTTCCATGAGTGAGTTAGTGAGAAAAATAATCAGCTAGAGGCTCGTTTCCGGCGGGAATCGGTCACCCTCGGGTTTGGATATCCTGATCTTCAACCATCCCAATGATAGATTCTATTAGTAAATGTACCATTCAAATGCTGTCTTGTGTCTTTGTATCCATACTATTACAAAATGTTCACTACATTTGGTAGATACAAGGTTATAGTTTTCGAATTAAATATTATGTTTAAGCTTATCAAGTCTTGCATTTGTTGTGTAGTTTTTTTGTGTTCATGGTCTTAACGGATTATTAAACGTTTGAAGATTTTACTTTTTAAGATTACTTCTCGTGGATTAGTAATAATCTTATAAGCGTTTATTAGCTGAGAGTTTGTTAAGAGCTGTTAGAGTGGGTGTTTCATTTCTTGACCTTTTTTTTGAATTTTTTTTATCTTTAAAGGAATTGTTTATTTTATTGTTTTGACTCTATTCTAAACATTCATTCGCAAAATGACCAGCACCAGAAATTTTGTTCATTGCAAACTTCTAGTCTTTAGACTTATTTGTGATACTGTGTTTTGCTTTCAAAATGTCTCTTTCACCATTGATTTTTATATTCTTAAAGCAGCGGGGGTGTTTTTTATTTTTTATTTTATGTCCCTACTGAAGCCAAGAAAATTACAGGCAGTAATTCACCATCTGTGTTTCGAAAGATATTTGCATTTGTTTGCGATCATGAAAAAAGTAACATATTACTAGAAAGGGAATTCAGTTAACAAATACACCATAGGAGGCTTAGGTAATTTAGTGTCTCTCAGAAAGATAAGTTTGATGTCCAGATGTGTTGTATTGCTGGTATCATATTAAACAATTTTTAATATAACAAGATAGGTCCCGTGCAAGCGCGGACTAAGAGTATTATAAGAACTGCTTTCAAATGTAGATTATAATAATAAGCTTTATTATACAATATTTATAAGTCTTAACGACAGTTTTTATTGCATTTACAGTATTATACCTCATTTTATGGTGTCTGAGTGGATGTGTACAAGAAAGTACAGGCGGTTCAGACGGGGACTCTGTATTGACCAGGAATGTGATCATTCGATCAACTATCTACCAAGAGAATAATTACTTCAATAATCAGGGGTAAAGTTAAATTCGGAAAATCAATTTTAGACCCAGGGGTTTTCTAATGCTGTATAGACTGACCCTTTCTCCTATTTTCGTACGTATCAAGTAAAGTAAAATTGCCATAGTGGAAAGATAACCTTGAGATACGACATAGAAGAGCATTGCTGAAATATGCGCGGTTTGTTCAGCAACCTCCCCTCCACCTTTTATTTTTTTGTTGAGGGGTGGTGTTTTCGTTTATGCATTTTTTTGTTTGTTTTATATAGTAAAGTTATTTTTTGTTCAAATTTGTTTCTTGTAATATCAGTAAACTTTGTGCCATTTCATTTCTATACTAAAAAGTTTTGACATTACTAAGAACTGCTGTCAATAGTACCTGCTAAGTTGTCAATTTAGAGACTTTTAAATTTTAGCGATATGCTTTCTTACTAGAGAAAAATCAACAACTTACATTAAATATTTCTTTACATGAGATTTTCTAAAGTAATTGTTATGACCAGTTTCTTAGAGCCTAGAAAAAAACACTGTCAATATTTTGTCAAATCTTGTACAATTTAGGATCTCTTAATGACTACTGATAGAATTAATTACTTGTTAGATTACGCGAGTAAAAAACCGTGTTATACTGTGTTTGTAATATTAAAAATAATTAAAAAAAAGGTGAAGAAAACGTATATAAGGAGAAAACACAGTAAAAAAACACCCTCTCTACACAGCCAAAAAGTAGAGAAAAAATAGCATATTTTTTTAGATCAGTTTGAAAAAGAAAACCCTGAACAACGAAAATGAAAACCCGAGGGGTTACCGTCTTGGAACGTTCAGTGGCAGAAAACATTGGACACTGGGGGTTTAAACCAGGTTCTAGGGTGCACCAACCTCACACTTGCTCTAACAGGTTGTCATAAGAACAAACAAGAACACAATTAATTGTCCTGGTGAATTAACTCCAACTCATCCATCAACTCGACAATGGTGCATGCAAATGCACACAGACACATAAAACATAAAACGCTAATGGAATTGTGGGGCAAAATGGGTAGGTACTCAATGTCCTTACTGTGACCTGAGCACTTGGAATAAACCAGAGCACCGCTGGGCGGATCATTTTATGCCCGAAGAGTGTTTTTTTTTCTAAGTATGATGCATTGGTGATATAAGGGCGGAAACCTTAGGCTCTGAAATTAAATAATTTGCTTTAAATTGTGTACTTTTTGATTATAATATTTTGATTTTTAACATTTTATAATTTCAAATTTAGAGCATTATAGATCTTTATCATATCTGAATTTAAGGTTTTATAATTTGTATAAATGTCAATCTTTCAAAAGTTATGATGTTCATACTTTGATGCATGGTTATCAAGATATATTGCAGAAATATTGATTGTTTAGTTGACCGTCACCTTGACCTTTAATGTACTTAGCCGAACAGTATAGGGGTCATGTAATCAATAATGGCAATCATCCTAAGAAGTTTGAAGTCTGTATGAGAAGTAGTTGCCAAGTTATACAGTAGAAATGCTTTTCAATTTAGGTCATTGTGACCTTGACATCTGACTTACTGATCCTAAAATGTATGGGGGTAATTTCCTCAATGTAATCAATCATCACATGACGTTTGAAGTCTGTATTACAAATGGTTATAAAGTTTTACAGCGGAAATAGTTTTCAGTGTTTAAGTCACTGAGACCTATATCTTTGACCTACTGACCACAAAATCAGTAAGGGTCATTTACTCAATGTGTGCAACCATTATATCATTTTTTTATAAGTCTCTATAACATATGGTTGTTGAATTATAGAGTGTGAATGATTCTAAACATTTAGGTCACTGTGACCTTGACCTTTTACATACTGACCCCAAAATGTACAGGGATCATCCACTCAATGTGCGCAATCAGGATATAAAGTTTGAAGTCTCTATGGTAAATGATTGTCAAGTTACATGGCGGAAATTGTTTTCAATGTTAAGGTCACTGTGACTTGACTTTAACTCCAAAATCAATAGGGGTCATCTAATGTGAACAATAACTGTATGTAGTTTGAAGACTGTAAAGTAAAGAGTACTGAAGTTATCCGCCGGAAATCAAATTGCTAACGGACACACAGACAATGATTTTAAACAAATAGGTCACTGTGATCTTGACCTTTGAGCTACTGACCCCAAATCAATAGGGTCATTCATTCAATGTGTACAGTCATCAGATAAAGTTAAAAGACTGTAGGCCAATTTCTCAAGTTATTGCTAACGGATGGACAGACGGATAGACGGACGTCCAGGACCATAACATAATATACCCCTTCGTGCATATGAAAACAACAAAAATACGATGACAGGAATAAAAGAGACTGACTGAGTTTCTACGTTCTTTTCAAGATTTCCCTAGAAACCTTCATAAACTCTCAAACCCCTGCCACCAGACACAAAGAGGTAAGCAAAACGATCAACTGTAGAAGATGCTAATTATGCCCATGTCTGTGATTTTTAGTTTCTTGATCAATTTTGCTACCATTACATTCATCCGAATTCTTCTATTAGAATAGAAAAATAGCACCAGACTTTACATGTACAGAGAAACAGTTTCTACTTTCGGAAAACCTTTACTTCTTACGTAAGAATGTTACTGATCGAACAGTCAATAATTCAATAATATGCAGAAGAAGAATCTAATTTTTCAAGTAAGTAGTGTAATTAAGACAATTTGTTGAGTGAATGTTAACGCTAATTATTGTTTCTTCCAAGGGCTTTGATTATCGTATGCACGTGTAACCAAATTGATCCTAGATTCTTATTGTAATCGGATCGGACTAGTAAGCATGTCTATGGACATATTAACACAGTGTCTCAGTCCAGACAGGTACGAAGGTGCATTTTAATGAAAGTGAACCGGTTTTGCAGTAATCGGTTCAGTTATGACGGGGAACTGAATAATACTAAGTTAATTAGTAAATAAATACTTGCATGCCAGATTCAATACTTTTTATATGGCTTTTTTTCTACTGTGCTTGTAGCATACAGTCATAATTTTCAAGTCTGGTCGTCGAAAAATATAAAACTCTGTTATGTTCATTAGTTTGTGCATGTTAAGTTGGAGATCGTCATAAAAACTGCAGCTCTCTTATCTATTTTCATCAACCAATGCCTGTAATAAACAGCAACGGGCGTACTAACATCGGTGATTTTTGAGCTGATTATAGAGGCTTTATAGTACAGTAGCTTACAGATTTGTCATTGATGTATTGCATAAATGAAAGGTATTATGTTGCAAAGTAGCAGTTTTTTATGGCTTTCAAGTTATTGTATTAGAAGGGGAGTGGCACAAAACTCATTTTAACCTCGCCGTATTCTTTTATCCAGCAAAAGCTGTGGTAATTTATATAGAAGAATTAGTGTGTGGCCTATTTGTAGTAAACTAAACTGGAAGGAATAGAAAGCGTGTTTCTATTTTAGAACGAATTCGTTATGTAGTTTTCCTTCCATACTCACGTTAAATAAGAATTGCAGCATAAAAACTATTCTTTTAATATTATGTTCAATTTGTATTTAGTTTCGCTATGTGATAACAGCAGTGGCAATGTTAGGTATGTCTGTTTCAAGATTGATTTTAAATACGTTTACAGCTGGGTGTTTTTTTTTATTCTTTGTGTGATATCATTTAGTTCTACGATCAAGTATGTATAGGAAAAGAAAGGATAAAATATCTAGAAAAAAGTTATGTCTTTTATTTTAGCCCGTATAACAAGCAGAAGTCGTGTTGACAATTGTTCGTGTTGCCGGAAAATTGGCAGAAAATGGCTTTTTGTCTCTGCAGTGTTCATTATCAAGAGGTATCTTATGGCATGTCTAGCGGTAGTCATTACGACATATCAATGTCCCATGTTTGTCATTTAATTCAAATGCCTTCCGAGATGATGGCTTCATATCGGTCTAAGAACTGTTCATCTGTTCATCAAAATCGTAGATACATTTAGCCAAACGCATTATATGGGTAGTCTATTAGCGTTTTTACTTCATTTTAGTCTGGCAGCTGCTATGATGTGAATGGCAACTCACTCATTCCTAGATTCTGTACGATCTGTTTACATGATGATGGCGAATTGTTACGTTGACAATGAATTAGAAAATATCCAAGAAAATTGCATATTTGGCAACAGTTTAAACTTCTTTTGCTACTATTCTTCCAGTAGTTGTGGCTCTTTGTTAGTTATTCTTGTAAGTATATTATAAGACAATCGTTTAGCACAGCTCTTTATAAAGCCGTTTATCTGTCCGTCCGTCCTTTTGCAAAACCTTTCGAATACAGAATGCAAAGTACGGCGTAAAAGAAGTATTTACTGAATGTGATATTGGAAGTTCCTTTCAGAGAGGGCTCATGGTAACTTTACATCATTCTTAAGGAATGTCTTTTTTCTGCGAGCTGTTGTTTTTGTATTTTTCATTGCTGTTTTTATTGTCCACTTCCATTATTATAGGGAGTGTTTGTTGCAGCTTTATTATTAAAGTTTTCAGTTTTTGTTAAGTTTTCTTTTTGTTGAGCTCTCATTTACAGCTGCGTCGTAACGACCACTTGTCGCCAACATCCAAACCCATTATTTGATTTCTTTGACAGATTTCAACCATAGAATTAGGGTGCTGTTTTATGTTGAAAACAAATGCATTTTGTATAGGTTGCACAATTCACGGTTCCCTGTATAACATTGTCTGTATTTCAGTATCAGATTCCGTTTTAGCAATGGTTACAGTCTTGATGTTACGTTTTTCCCCAACATCAGGTTAGTTGTCGATGTATTTTTGCGCAGTTTTACAACTGTCGAAGGGAAATGTAATAATTAAAAACATAATGTGTACCGAGAATATTTTCGGGTTATTGAAAAACAATTATATACGCATTACATAATAAACAAAAGAGAACTGTTAACACCTTCTTTCTTCGAAATAGAGAAAAAAAACTGAAGGGAGGCAAATCATTGTTCTTTGAGTAGAACCTGTTTTGACTAAAGAGACCTTATAGATGAACTTGAAATAACATCAAAATGGCATTTAAACGTATCCGTAACTAACAATGAACGTCATTTATTACACTGTCTCTTACAATATTTTGTAAACAAATCACATTTCAATGCTTAATTAATTTGATACACTGACCGAATATTAACTGCATTGTTAGGATTTTTGGTAAAAGAAAATATCAATAACAGTGAAAAGCTAAATTTCTTTAAAAAAATACCCCAAATGCTCCTTTCTACGGTGGCACAGAGGTGACATGTACAACTTTTTTTAAATTGCACTTCTCTTTTTTATCTCGTTATCACGAGATACTTACTCGAGGGAATGACTTAGTATGTCGTGATAACGAATTACTAACTCATGGGAACGAGATAAAAAGAGAAGTGCAAATCTTAAAAAAAGTAGTGCATTTGAAAAAAAGAGTAGCAAAATAAAAAACGGAATTATAAAAAAAGAACAGTGCATGTTAGCTATGTCGAGGGAACGACTTACTGACTCGTGTGGGAACAAGTTAGCTATGTTGTGGGAACGACTTAATATCTCGTTCCCACGATATAGCTATCTCGTTCCCCACGACATAGTTAACTCGTTCCCCACGACGTAACTATCTCGTTCCCACGAGTTAACCAGACGATAAATTTGTTTCGTAAGTGAGCAACATGGACGATAGAAACAATAATATAGTTAGATATTTTCATGAAGGTCTTTTATACTGTCAAATCAGACATGTAATGTTAGATTCACGTGATATGTCGATATCGGTCCGTCCAATAACTCCGAATCGGTTAAGCAACGGGAAAATTATCTAAATCAGTCCAGTAAAGGTTATAAAATCTTAGTAAATGCATAAATTACAGTAAGCATGTTACGCAATAGTTGATTGGCTGACTAACTCGTGGGAACGAGAAAGTTACGTTGTGGGAACGAGATAAAAACGTTCCCACGACATAGCTAACTCGTTCCCACGACTTAGTAAGTCGTTCCCTCGACAAAGCTAACATGCACGGTTCTTTATATCACAATATTTTTTCTGTGCTACTCTTTTTTCAAATGCAATACTATTTTCAGATTTGCACTTCTCCTTTTTACCTTGTTCCCACGACTTAGTAACTCGTATTCACGAAATACTTAGTCGTTCCCTCAAGTTAGTATTTCGTGGGAACGAGAGAAAAAAAGAGAAGTGCAATAAAAGGAGTTGTGCATGTCACCTCTGTGTCACCGTACCTTTCATTGAGACGCGTCGCATATATTAATGAGTTGGGGAAACATGATGTAAATGTTGCATTTTGTCGATTTTCTCCCTAGTGTTGTGTCTCTGTTTAAGTGTTTAAAAGCACAATGTCCGTATTTCAACATTTTTGATATCTAATAGCTTATTTTGTGTGGTAAATATTCTTCGGCTGAAAAGTTTGCTGTAAAAAGTCTAATATATCTATATTTAATATAATTCGTCTTTCTAGAGAAGCATGATTATCTTTGGTGAACAACAATACACGTTTATTAGGGTTGTCAATGTTATATATTATTTTAGCGCACAATAGCACAAAATGCTCATGGTGGCCTTTGAGGATCGAGATCTGTCCATCGTCCTCGTCCACAATTGTTTAGAATGATATCTCCTCTAAAACCACCAGGCCCAATTTTATAAAACTTGCCCGTAATGTTTCCTAATAAAGCTCTATCAAAACTGTTCAAATAGTTACTGTTTATTGCAGATCATGGCCACCGGAGCTAAAATAGATTTTAAAAATGAGCATTTCAATAACCTTTCTCTCCAAAACAGCAAATCCTGAAGCTTAGATATTTGGTATATTGCATCTTATGAACCTCTACCAAGTTTATTCAAACAATGGCCTCATCGTCAAAATTGGTCCTGCCCCAGTTGCAACGTAATTTTACATTGGCTTATATAGCGAAATTTTTAAGACCTTCTTGTCTGAAACTACTGTGCCACAGGGTTTGATATTTGGCATACAAGTTCAGCTAGAGGTCCTTTACAAATATTATTTAAATCATGCACCTGGGCTCATCAATGGCCCTGCCCTAATTGGGTCACATGATCTTATATAAGCATATACAGGAAGAAGTTTGAATATCGTCTTTTTGAAAGGTTAGGATATTATGGATCATCATCTCAGGGTCTTCTACCGAGATTGTTCAAAATATATTCCTGGGATCAAAGTTGAGAATGGTCAAATGTTTTTTTAACAAAAACTTGCATAGGAAAACACATTTAAAATCTTCTTGTCAGAAACCGAAAGGTCTAGTGTTAAAATATTTGATATGAAACATTGCCTAGTAGATTCTACAAGGGTCAAAATTTGCCCTGCCCCAGGAGTCACCACATCCAAGAAATAGACTGTTCATATTTTCGTCATAGAGCGTTTATTTATTGACGGATACCTTAGATATTTGGTATATAGGCACCTTGCATGAATGTGTGTAATTCACTGAGGTCAAAATTTTATCCTTTTCTCCGTGGAAACACTATTTACTTACCAAAATCTTAGCTATTTAGTATGTAGGTAACTTGCAAGAACTTTTACCTTTAGGTAGGGTTAAAGGTCACAGAGGTTAAGACAAAATCACTGAGGCGGAAGGAAGGAGTTTTCTACTTTTTGTCATAGAGCCTTTTTTGTTGAAAGATATTTTAGAAAATTGGCGTATAGGCATCTTGTATAAACCTCTACCATTAACAGATGTCAAAATAAGCAAGGCTAAAATTTGATATTTTTTACTCTACCTTATATATTTCATTTATTGACAAATATCTTAGATATTTGGTTTGTAGGTTTCTTGCATAAAATTGTTTTCCATCAGATGGTGATTGAGGTCACCGGGCCAAGGTCAAGGCTAATAATAGAAATTTCCTCTTTCTGCCAAAGAACCTTTATGCATTGACTGATATTTAAGATATCTAGTTTATAGTTACCTTGAATGAACTTCTACCATAAACAGGGATCAAGGTCACTGAGGTTTAAAATAGATTTTACTACTTTACCCAACAGAACCTTCATTTATTGACCAATATCTTTGATATTTGGTATGGAGGTTTCCTGCATCGACTTCTACCCTTACGTTGGGGTTGAGGACACCGGGTCAAGCTCAAGGTCACCGAGACTAATCACAGAATTTTCTAATTTCTGTCAAAGAACATTTATTTATTGACAGATATTTCAGATATTTGGTTTGTAGGCACCTTCCATGAACCTTTACCATTCACTGGAGTTAAGGGCAAGGTCATCAAGGCTAAAGATAGACTGTTTCTACTTTTGTTATGGAGCTTTCAAAGCTGTTTAAAGCAATGTGTTCCATTGAGAACACTGGATGCTATACCAACTGTAAGGATATTTTTTACAATCTACTTTTCTGAAACCACAAGGCCTTGAGCTGATTTATTTTGCATACAGGTTCACATAGAAGCCCTTTTCTAAGATTGTTCAAATTATAACCTTGATATCAAAACTGACCTTACCCCGGGTTCGTATTTGTATTAATATAAAATCATTAAAAATCTTGTCAGAAACCACAGGCCCTAGACCTTTGATATTTTGTCTGTAACATTGCTTAGCTCTTACACCTGTACAGATTGCTCAAATTATGTCCCAGGGATCATTAAAGACCCCGCACCGGAGGTCAATTGGTTTAATTGGTTTAGGGCTTTTATATAGAAAACTTTGAAAATCTTTTTCTCTGAAATGACAAGGCCTTGAGCTTAGATATTTTGCATGGATCGTCAGCCAGAGGTCCTCTACTAAGATTGTTCATATTACCACTTGGTTTAAAGAAACTGCGCCCGGTATTCCGATTGTGTGAAATTTTATTTTTTGCATGTCTTCTCATCAGAAGCCTTAGGCCCTTTACCGAGGATATTTGGTGTGTATCATTGTTTAGCTTACCACTGCAAAGATAGTTCATATTATTTTCCTATGGTTAAAATCGAACCAACCCATGGATCAGTTGTTTTACATAATGTTGTATAAGGAAATTAAAAGAAATCTTCCTGTCCCAAACTGTATTCTCTAGAGCTTAGATCTCGTGTATGAAGCACATACCTCCACTAGGATTGTTCAAAGTATTTCGCTGAGGCCAAAATAAGCCACCAGGAGTCCTTTTTTATGCAAGATACGATATCTATGAAAATGTTTTTGTCGGTAACCGTATGCTGTAGATATTTGTTATGTAATATTGCTAAGATGATCTTAGATATTTATTTAAATTATCTCCCTAGGGTTAAAATTACCCCGCCCGGGTCACTTGAATCTTCATGTGCACACATTAACTTTAGTATTACGCCTTTACGTTACTTCAGTTTTATTTTTATCTTGACCTACTAACCTATTATCTTGTGGTTGTTTTGTTTGCAGCTACATCAATGACTTTGAATTTTATTTGCAAATTTCAACTTTTACCGTAGCCGACATTGACTTGAACCCATTGACCTACTTTCTTTTATTTGCAGCTACAATGTGGAAATTTGAGATTTACTTATAATGTTGCATGCAGATTTCAGCATTGACTCTAGCCGACATTGTCCCTAACCTACAGACCTACTTCTATTTTTTGCAGCTACAGTATGGAAGTTTAAACTTTGTTTATAGTTTTGCTTTCAGATTTCAACTTTTGATTTTAGCCGACATTGACCTTGTACTAATAACCTTATTTCGGTTTCTGAGGCTGTGTCTTTGAAAATTTGATAATGTTCAATTTTGCATGAAGATTTCAATTTCAACTCCTTGAACTTAATATGGTTCCTTCATTGCCCTTGCTTTTTCAACTGATGGTTATCAGTTGAGCATTATAGGTCAATCATGGCCCTCTTGTTAAGTATCCAGCTGTTTTTATATTGCTAAATCCAAGAATTATTCTTCATCAAAGGCATGTCTTCATTAAGAGTATTTGCGCACGCACATTGTTAACAACAATATTCTCTCAGACAGGACTTTGTAAACTAGTCAATGTTTTTTATTGAAGGAACTTTAATATACAAGATATGAGGTACTGTCAGAGAGAGCTATGAATAAGAACGTCTTTGTAAAATGATAAAGTTTGGACACTTTTCCTGTTTGTTAAACGTGGCATAATGTTCAAATAATGCTTCGTGTGTTTGATTCATCTAAAATGGTGGCATTATTAGTTTACATGATGAGCACTGGGCTGTTTCATCCATTATCTAAACATATGTGTTCATTATATTGCTTACTGAATTTATTTACCTTTCACAAATAGTAAAATTCTTTGTAGGTTTATGTCTGGAGTTTTAAATGTTCAGAGATTGTACTCTTTCAGTGAATAATTTTAGTGCTAAATTGTCTGGAAAACCGTGCACGTCGCAAAATAGAACCAGTCATGAATCCTCTAGAGAGTATCAGATTCCTCTATAGCCGTAAAAAAATCATGCTTTCCGTTTCAAAATCATAAAAGCATGTTCTTTATAGGAAATTTTCACTGGATGTGCTCTAGGGAACGGAGAAAGCTAATTTCCGTCAGAATATTAATGTATAGCACTAAAGGATTGTGCTACATTTGTTCGATATAATAGGTACTTTAGAAATTAATCGTGCTTTGTTAAAACTATGTATATGTATACATTTTGATTAAAAAATGAATAAATAAATATTATTATGCATCACATGCGCGTGACAGATCATTTATGAACAAGGTTAACCATATTTTTGTTCATTAACACAGAAATTTGCACGCCGCATGTAAAACTCTTGCCGGACATAAGTGAAACATCACACAATTCATTTATATCAAGCATTGACATGCTTAGTGATAATATGCTTAATTTGATCATCCTTTTTATTGTAAATGGTTCTTAGAAGTTCGTGAGTGAGTTGTATCTCGTAAAATCAAGGCAAGATGAAACATGAACCTAACCTGGCTTGGGTGATTTAATGACGAAAGAAAATGAGTAGCTCAAGGAAAGAGTTTAAACATTTTGACTAAAGAGAATACATCACTAAAGTCGTTCTGTTAAGCACTTGAAAACCTGTAAAGCATCGTCCCTATTTTCTACAATACACTAAGGCTGAGGACTGTTTTAAAACAGGAGTTACTGCACAGAAAGATGTAAAAATAGTATATTCTGATAAATAACACCAACTTCTATTCTTCAAGGAAAATATCGGTTGTGTTTTCTGAAACACTTGGTTATCTTAAATAAATATCTATTGATTAAGATTTTGAAAGAGACTAACTACAATTAATATCAACTAAACGATAGGTGTTATAATGGTATATCACAGGCTATGTAAAATACTTGAATCTGCCTATGATATTTATGAATTAAGAAAGTAGAAAATCTTGTTATACTGTTCTAGCATATAAATCATAAGAATCACACTAACTTCTATAGCT
This sequence comes from Cyclina sinensis, assembly GCA_012932295.1. Lineage (NCBI taxonomy): Eukaryota > Metazoa > Mollusca > Bivalvia > Venerida > Veneridae > Cyclina > Cyclina sinensis. Next base: position 52,243,455 of record JAAONU010000012.1, on the reverse strand, counting down.
ATTAAATTTCTATTAAGGAGATTTCGTGTATTGAGGTAAAGATATAAGTTGAGAAAACTGTGTCATAGAACTACGTTTCATTCATTTTAAACTGAATTAAACTTGTTTTATTAGCAATTTATTTTGTTGTGTTGACGTTAATGTTAGAGATCAGTTGATATAATTTAAACGCATTGTTAACACAATGTCACAGGTTCGAGTGACATTTTACATTTTACACATTTTATTTAATGCTTTATTTAAAGAAATAAGCAGTAAATATTCAATAAAAGAGCTTGTATCTATATCAATGTACTATAATCATGTTTTAACATAAATCATATGTATGATATGTGACCTGATAAAGCAAGAACGTCTGTGCTAAGTAAAGTACTGCAGCCTTAAACTATTTTCTTTGAAACTGCCTTAGTTTTCACTGCCTAGCTCAATTGAAAAAAATAGGCATGACAACGATATGACATTGTAATAACTTTAAGATAATGCACTTCTGTCTTAACGTAGTTACTGTTTGTATAGTCATTTTGTACACTTTCACTTCTGAATAACTTTCTGATTGTTTTTGTTTGTTTGTTTGTTTGTTTGTTTGTTTTTGTTCCCTTTTTTCCTTTTTTTTTACAAGTAATCATTGTATGAGGAGTAGTTCTTACTCTTGTTTTAACCATATAAGTTATAGTAAAGGGAATCGCAATGTAAACAGTGAAATTTTAATGATACCTTATAAATTTGTAACAACTCTATGTAAGACGTTCAAAAACCGTGAAAAACAACCGTAATGGCCAAGCACAATCTTATATTGATTTTGTTCTTATCAGACCTGTTGACGGTAAATTCAGACTTTCGAGATTATTTCCGCTGTGTTTACAGCGTAGTACCCTATTCTTCTAGTCAGGTCGTAAACTGGAATAGAACACTATTAAATTCATTAACGGCGCCTTTTAAAGCTGAAATCTACATAAAAAGTGCTGTTCTTATGGCTATGTTCATCAACCAACATCTAATATAAACACCTCCTGGCGTTGTATCATTTACTTTTAATGAGTTTATGTATAGCTGTTTAAGAATTTTCATTTTATTCTAAAATTGGTGCAATGTGTTTACATGCAAATTCACAGTTTAAAAACATTTGAATAAGATTTTGATTAAATAACTATATGGAATGTCACTGAGTCAATAACTCTGCTCATGAGGAATCAAGGCTACCTTTTAATCCCAATTTTTAAAAAGTTTTTATATGTGTTAAGTTCTCAGTTAGAATTTTTGAATTGTCTATTATTTCATTTTACAAAATTGATACTTACAATTAGAATTTTTTAATTGTTTATCATTTTATTTACAAAATTGATACTTAATGCAATTTTTTTTTCAGATTTCGGAAGCGGATACTCTCATCGATAGAAATTACACATTCTGTACTAGCCTTTTCCACATCTAGGTACCTATTACAACTTAAGATTATGTTATTGTTCCGTTGTTTTCAATTTTAATATCATGTTAGAATATTTTGAATCGTTAGCGAATATGTGAGTATTTATTTCTAAATTTTGTCATCAGAATCCGCATTAGCAAGCGGTAAGATTTGCTGTTTTTACATTTATCATTTCCTGTTTTTCTGTTTATAAAAACAACTTTGTCTTTTTTACGTTTTGTATACTATTGCAACGATACTAAAAACTATGCACTATGAAACTGAATGCATGGTTGCACAGAGGTGACATGCACTTCTCCTTTTTTGAGTTGTTCTCACGAGTAAGTGACTCGTTTCTATAGGAAAATAAGTCGTTCCTATGTGTCAAAAGGTCGTTCCGACAAGTATGTCATTCCCACGTGCTAGTAAGTCGTTTCGCTAGTGAGTAAGTCATTCTCACGCGTTATTTTTTGTTCTTCGAGTTCTTCCCATCACATATCTATCTTGTTCATAAGAGTTATGAAGTCGTCTCTACGAGTTTGGGAATAAGTTAGTTATGTCTAAATTACTCGTTGGGATGACTAATCAGTTTATAGAAACGCATTATGTAATCTTTGGTACGATATAAAAAGCAGTAGTGACTGTGACGGCGCATATAATATGTTCTACGTATTTGAAGAGATCTTTGAAATGTCCAATGTCTGTATTATTTACATTTTTCTGTAATTATTACTAAATGATTTTTACAGATCTAAATTCAACTTATCATGTTAATTTCAAGATAACGATATTAACCTAATAAACGGCCCGGTATCTCCAAGAAAAACGTCAATTTTGGGATTTTTGTAAAAAAAAAAAAGATCTGCATATATTTCTTCCACCCAAGCCATAGTAATTACACTCATTCTGTTAGAAAGAAAATTCCTCTCAACTACAAAATAAGAAAATTTATAGGTCTTCCTTTGAGCAAATAACCTTGCTGCACTGACCATGTAGATTCCATTAGCTACAAAATGGTGTTGACGATAAACGCATATGTTTCATTTACAAATCCATTAAATCCAGTGATGCCTAAAAATGGTGTATTGCTTTATTTGGCGGAAGATTAAGGACGTGTAATTCCATTGTTAAATTTACTTCAAAGGAATGCGCATTTTACTTGGAAAAGTACGTAATTCGAATGTATATTTTATTTATCAGGGATTAAATTATCCGAGATAAAAAGTTTTTAATAAATTTGATCTAGCCTGCCAAGATAAATGAATCGACTATCAGGATAAAACGTAGATTTCAATAACATAAACTACAGACTTGGTGCTTATATTGTCAGAATCTTAAAGCATTGCAATAACAATTGATATTTTAAATGCCGATATGGTTTTTAAAGTTTGTGTCGTTGATTTGTTTCAGTATGTTTCGAACAGAAAATACGTATATGATAGTATAACGTTATTAGATATGGATATAGGATAACAGTTTAATTGAAGACAATTCAAATTCGATAACATCATTTGCATTTGATTAATTTCTCTGTAATGCTAACTTGGGCGGTTTACAACATTATTCGTTCAATTAAAAAAAATTTTCCTTTTCAAAGACATTTGTTCATTGCGAAGGTTAGAGCTTTCAGTATGGAATCTTATGTTTTTTCCATACAACAAAATTCAGTTATTTTGATAGCAACAAGTTAAGTACGGGGCTCGACGTTCAATGTTACCAATCAGCAATGTTTAATATGGATGTTGCTTTATTTTTAGGATATAACGGCACCTTATAAGGTTCTTAGAATTAGAAATAAGCTAAGACCGTATTTATTAAACGCAGATTGATTATGTAGCGTACTTAAGATTGGGAACTTAACCTGTACGTTGAATAGGGCGATATATTAATATGCATTACGAGTTATTCCGCTAATTCACACACTGTTAGCACAAGCATCGTCGTCATAATTAATAAGATTGTCTTCTAAAATTTATTTTGGCTTAAATTAGGAGTCTATGTACGTTTCTGTTTGATTAACTCAAAGGTATATAGGCTTCTCTTTTTCACTTTACAGTGTTGTAGTGATAAATTATCTGTTAAGATGAGCACATGTTTATATCTGCAAGATATGGATATTACAGTTTTTCCGGTATAAAAATCAGTAA